>OZ022577.1:30917052-30967052 GCA_963669155.1 Arbacia lixula | reverse complement strand
CGATCGAGGCCATCGTTTAGTGTTACCGCTATGCCAAATCTGGGATATAACGTCATCTAAATGCGTCGCGTGACTTTTACGTGTACTTCTTGCATGATTTGTACTGAAAAGGGGCAACGGTTTCGGCCGCCGATGCCCCGGAAAATTCGCCCAAAGACTCCCGGCGAGAAAAAGGAGCCAAAGGTAGCTGATGGTCAGCCCACAGTCCATCGTAGGAACTTTCAGTGGGCAAGTTATCCAGTTCTGCTGCTTTTCAGCCTGCTGAGATTCGTGCTCTTCCAAGTGTGGCAGCTGATCACTGAGGCTGTTTCTCGCGTCTCATCACGCCAGAGCTTCGGGATGGTAGACAGCACAAAAGCGGGGTACAACCCGCTGGAAAATGATTTAGAAGCGAATGGGAATCCCATGACCGGCGTCACGATTAACCCTTCTTCGTCTTCGTCTTCCAACTCAACAAAATTGGATCCACAGCTTTCGAAGCAGAAGCAGCATCATAAACGAGCATTTGAATATTTATCAAAAGCTCTCAAAATTGATGAAGATGAGAAAGGTGCGTGAGTATAGGCCTAGATCTAACTAGAACCAAGTAGAAAAGTCTTTCAAATCAAAGATAACTTCATGGAAAATGTCAACAGAAGTCTGCACTTGATTCTGATGTACATAGTAGCACTAGGAGGGTATGAGTATGATTGATATGGGAAGGGCATGCAAAATGCCCACTTTGTATCTCAAGGTCCTAAATACACAATCAACAAAAGAAATTTATGCTTGTAGAGCTCTATCCCTGATCATTATCCCTGGCCTCACAATAAATTGCAGCCTTTCTTCCGGGTCCATATTAGTGTTGATACGTTTGTAGTGATGTCACATACATTTAAGTTTTCAAAGCAAGCCTGATGTGCAAGCAATAGCGTACATGTATGTAGATCATTATCCCTTGTAGGACTAGAAAATCAATTGAGTTTGAATGTGCCCGGTGTATTGATACATGTTGTAAATATTGATATGCTTCAATAATATGTCGGTAACATGTCTGAATATGGTTCCTGTATGTACCTGTATGTAGACATGGGACCCTGACCATTACAGAAGTTAATTCATGGCACTGATGTAGCTGAATTTAGGACAAGAAAATGATTATTGGGATAATCATAGGGAGCACATTAGACCGACCCCGATGCGCGCCGGATAGGTCCTGTGGAGCTTCCTACATTATATGACTGGGTAGAGCGTACAGTGTAGCTGAAGGTTGCAGCTGCACTGCAGACGAGCTGATCGAATGCACGTTCTCGTGCAGTGTGATTGTTCTTGTTGGTCTCGATGATGGGTATCTTTCCCACGCATATTAACACTTAGAGTGATACATCAAATAACACATGCAGGTTCTATTTACATGTAGATGTAAGGTACATGTAGAAAGAGGACAAAACTAAAATCTGTATAAATGATTCTGCATAAGAAATATGTGCCCCTAGCAAATGCTGTGTCCTAAAGGGGCAGACAAATTAGGTCACCAGTCAGATCATTGAACATTTCAGCACAATGCACAAATTGATCAGGAGAAAGAAGGGTCAAACTTGTAATCAAGTGCCTACACTACAGCTCAAAGGAATTGGCATAGGGAAAGGGAAAGGGAAGCAGCCTCAGTTTTAAACCACGGTATATTTTGTCCAGTTCAGCATGAAACACGATGCATTAGCCTAAAAAGCATCATGTTTCATGCTGAACTGGACAAAACATACAGCGTTTTGTAAACTGTGGGTCCTTCCCTTTCTTCCTTTCCCTTTCCCTATGCCAATTCCTTTGAGTTGTTGTGTACATGTACATGTACTTTGTACATCATTGGTATTTATAGATGCATGCATCATTCAGGTAAACAGGTCTTTTAGGTTTTGTGGATTGCATGTGTGGTGCACAAAGAGTCTTGTGACGTCCAAATGAATTAATTAATTACCTAATGAAGACTTCCTCCTCTTCTTTACTCTCACCCTTTTTCCTCATCCTTACATTTTATTCTTTCTTCTCTTGTGTACTGTACCTGTTGTGAAATATTGATTGTTGAGAAGGTGAATTATAATCTGTAGGTGGATTTGTGTTTACTTTGCATTTGGTACTTATGTTAATTTTGAGTGTAGTATCAATTGTGTCTGCTGTGTTGCCACATTGTAATGTAGTCATTTTATATAAGATGTAAAATTATGTAAAGCAGGGCCCTTGGGGAGAACAGTATCGCAACTACTGAATAAATGAATGAATTATTATTATTATTATTATGTTAGTCAATGTAAAGATAAGATCTAAAAACAAGCTTGCTTGAAAAAAAAATCATGTCTCTCTAAGTGTAATTTACAGATTTTAGCTAGAACTGAGTTGAAATTTCTAATCTTTGAATTATTATTGATGAAACGTGTGTAATGGTGAACATTGGGGCATTATGTTTTCACTTCCAGGTTGACTGTCCGTCCCTGTTCCATTTTTACGCAATAACTTTTGAAGGGCATTTCTTCAAATGTGGTACCTGTACAATCATGTAATACATGGAACCATTGATGTGTTGAATTGGGAGTGAAATCTGCCCAAGGTCAATGAACTTTGCCCAAATTGATATTTTGTCACAGAAACATTAAATCCCAGATTCACTGTTAACCAAATGTACAAAGATGAACCAAGACATGTCTCTTAATTCACTTCAATTATTTCTAACCATATTACCCATCTTTTTTATGTTTCAGGTTCAGTAAACAAACGGCAAGCCATTGAGTACTATAGGAAGGGAGTGGACGAGCTGGAAAAAGGAATAGCAGTTGACTGTAATAAACCAGGTCAGTACAAATTCATTTGATTCATACAAACAACTACATTTCTTCCTTTGTTTACAGCATATTACAATGATGTTGCTCTCTTTGCTGTCCTCCCAATGCCCTCTGTAATTGTCAAATACAGTAACTTACATGATCATAGGTCAACATCAAGAAACCTCTGTGTACTTTTATTTTTCTCACCCAATATCACTTTTTTCCTCACCCCATATCACTTTTTTCCTCCAATAGTGAGAATCAATTTACATAATACACATTACATAAAGACAGGTTAGCCCGTTTGCAAAAGTTGTGAAACTCGTCAGGAATCACCAGTTCACACATAAAACCTTTTCAGGAAGAGTGACAAACTATTCCTATTTACGTTTGAAACTTAGCGACCATGGTCTGCATTCATGTACTGCATTACAACATTCACTCAGCAGTGCGCTGCTTGCCTCAATGCATCACTGCTGTGCGAAAAGCTGTGACGTGCGCCAATGCGTGTTAAGATCACTGGTCCATAGGCTTAAGGTTGCGGATGTCTTGAAATCTAGCAATCAATATAAAATTAAGTAAGTTCCTGTTCTATAATTGGGAGGGAACATCTTGTACATCAGTTTATTCTATTTTTTTGTGTTTTTTGCATAATGTTATTGTTGTGAACTGCAAAAGGGCTACACTGTCTGTAAGCATCCTCATGTGTGTATGTTGGTACTAGGTGTTTAATTTAAAAACAAAAAATAAGTTCAAAAGTCAAAGGAAGTCAAATATTTTTGAAGCAGGATTTATGGTTGTTATATTTCTTGAGATAATCCTTGGAATACATAATGAGATTACCACTTTTGGACAAATTTGGACCTCAAAATTTGTGTGTATCACATAATTAATTCAGGACACATCAATGACTATTTTGTATCACACCTGCCGAGCCATGACCAACTGCCATCGCAGTGTATCAATAATACATGATACTTCAGGCAGGAAGAAAGTCGTTGGTTGACATGTGTGATGCGCAAGAGCCATTATTGTGTTTAAAATTTGTTTTCTGATACAAATTTTGAGATCCAAATTTATCCAAAAGTGAAGATCTCATTAAATATTACAACAATAGTAATGGATGAAATGTCACAAAACCTGCCTGTGAACAAATTGACGTCTTTTGACTTCATAATTTGGCAATTTTGGCTGGACTTGAGTAATAACTGATTTTAATTAAATTTCAAAGTGTCAAAAGTTTTTTTTTAACACCTAGTAGGAATGAGGAGTATGTATTGGATTTTGTTTAAATGTAGTGATATTGTTTAAATCAAACCAAATAAGCAGTTCATGCCAATGTTAATCACTAAAATAAGTGCATTCAAATAAAGATACAATATGAACAAATTTAACTGGTTTGAAAACAAGTTTGTACATGTACAGTCAAAAGGCATATCGTCAGATAGTGTGTTGAAGTCTACATGTATGTGAACCTGCATTTTCATGAAGTGCCTTTAGATGGTGCCCGTCCATGTGAACAGTAGATAGGAGAATTATTCTAGCCAGAGACTCTCAATTGATGATAAGTCGTGACCTTTTCAGCATGCTGCAGTGGTTTAGATTTGATCATGGGGTACAATTTTTGTGATGCGCTCTTCAATGAGAAGTCTACTCTTCATGTCGGCCTGCTCCAGTGAGATGTTGAGACTTTTGTTCCAAGAATGTTCCAAGAAAAAAAGAGCAACCTCTGTAAATGGGTGAGAAGTGAAATAGGTAGAGATGGATCAGAAAGGACAGGCAGGGAGAAAAAGAAAGAGGGAAGGGGGAAAGAGAGTGGAGTGGTGGTTAAGGGAGAAGGGAGAGAGAGAGAGAGAGTTAGAAAGAGAGAAAAATATGATTCGAGGAAGGAAGAAAGAAAGAGCTAGAGAGAGTGGGGAAAGAGAGGAAGTCAAGGAGAAACAGGGAGAGAAAGTTGGAGAACGAATTGTACCAGTTGGTGGAGAAAGAGTTGGAGGAAGAAGGGAAGAGAGTGTATGAAGAGTGAAATTTGCAAGTTTGGGGATGATAGAGATAACAAGAAAGGTAGAAAAGAAATCTGAGAACTTTTTTTTCTTAAAATTTTCTTTGACGTGACTTAAAATGTTGAGCTAAAGTACATACTGATATGAATATTCCTTTGATGAATTAAAAGGATGGAGAAAGTAATCGAAGTGTCAGAAAAATTATGAAATGGACATGAAAAACATGGGGTATCGAAATCTGTGATGTTGTATTGCAAACAGCTTCCTTTCTTGCTTTTTCATACATGTAAGTCTGCAAAATTGATTTCATTCAACCAGCTATTCATCGAAACAGAATATCATGAATATCTTTTGGGGGGAGAATGGTAAGGAAAACACACTTTCCTGTGTCATGACTGAATGGGCTGTGACAATACTGCATGCATCATTTGGAACTCCGAAGCCAGTAACTGCGATATTGATTTGTCCCTCACGGGCGTGAGTGAACCTTTCTTGATCGATATAGCTCGGGAGATGCATTCTGATTTTGACATGGAGAGAGTTTCCTGGGAGAACGGTGTATAGGAGGGAGGGGTTTGTTATACCAACCACTGAAATCTAGAGTCAGTGCCAATTTGAATTTAGACGGATTAAAGTACTGAAAGAACCCACTGTTAATAAAAGTAATAAAAGTTTATACCATTTCATGTATACCTGCCAGATGTAAATAGTAGATGACGTATATTTAACACCGAGTTATGCTTCAATTAAATGACAGTAAATGTGGTCATGAGGAAATATATTTTTGCAAAGTATACTTGTATTTCACCAAAAATAAAGAGCACAGGAACATGAATTACGATAAAGAGCGTAAACACACAGCTTGATTACAGTTTGATCACTTATGTTAAATATTCTTCCAGAAAAACGTAATCGAGCATCAGTAATACGTCTTTTCAAAGTGTCAGTATAAAATGTATTTTACCAAAAAAGAGCTCACAGAAACATGAGTCATAATAAAGACTAGAGACATACAGCTTGATCATTACAGTTTGATCAAAACATCCTCCCCTCAAAAAGTAATTGAGCATCAATTACAATGATTATCCTATGGTATTTTGATTTGATATCATCGAAACCAAAAGAGGTAGTCATAAAAACACCAAGTCATACAAAAAGTTACAATGAAAGATAACTTGTCTGACAGGGTATGTCATTAACAGGAATCATTTGACCGGTAGATGTTAAACCATTATTATTCACAAAATCTTAGGTAGTGAAAGCAGAATATATTCTTGGATTGGCATTCTTTACTTGGTTTGGAAGGGCATTCCAAAGAACTGCACCTTCAAAAGAAAAAGCCTTCCTACCACTCTCTGTTCTTGCTTTTGGAACTAGTAAGCCTTTGTTTTCAGCATTCCTTGTACTATAGTGATGCACTGTAATGGAAGGTGTGATCATGTTTTGTACATATGAGGGCGCATTGCCATTCAAAATGTCAAACATGAGTGTTCCTTTTTGAAATTGCCAGCGTTTTTCCATATCTATCCACTTTAGGCTTCTAAACATTTCAATGGTTGGTGTGAGTGTATTGGTCATTAGAACAATTTGGGCCATCTGTTTGTGTTGTTTGATAAGAATGTCCTTTATCCGATAATTGCAGTTTGTTCATAAAATAGAACAGTAATCAAAATTAGGTAACACCAATGCATTTGCGAACAATTTTGCAGTGTCCACAGTAAGATATCTCCTTACTCTTTGAAGTAGTGCTAATCTTGATGCAATTTTATTGGCTGTGTAGTTTACATGTATGTGTTCGGACCAGTTTAGATGATGGTCTAGCCAAATACCAAGATACTTTGTGCTTTCCACCTGTCTGAAAGGCATTGTTAACGATGATATCAATGTTTTCCTGCATGTACGATAATTTTTCTGGTTTCCTATTAACATGAACTGGGTTTTTTTTTCAGTATTTAGAGTTAGGTGGTTATGTTTTAGCCACAAATTTATCCTAATTAAGTCACTATTCAAGGCTAAACCACAGCTACAGGTACATATAGGTAGTTTTTCTCTACTTGTTTAATTGTATTTAAGGTAGAGATGAACAAAAACTAAATATGATGGTACATAAGTCAAATCTGTAAAATACAAATCATTACCTCACCAAATTGTATGCATAAATCAGAGGCATGTGTTCATTCATTAATTATGTTAATTGCTGAGAAAAGAATGTAAACGAATAAGGGTCAACCAGATTCACTCTCTTGGGTCACCAATTGGTCATCATCATTGACCGACCCCTTATTTCCTCCTGACCCCTTCCCCCTGGAGATGCCGCGCTGGCCCGGTGTTTGATTACTCGAGCCGCAGTACGAGGGGTGCATTCTTGAGGGAGCGTGAATAGGGTAAGAAGACCCCCCCTAGAGGTGTGGGGCGGTAGCTGGCATAACGCCGGCCCTTCTCTGGTGACACGGCAGGGCACCTCTGGCATTGTTTTCCCTTGTCGGGGCCGCACGCTCTGCCTCAGATGACTCACTTGAAGCTCAAGTCATCATGATTATTCATGAGATGAAAATGTTCACCTTATAATTGTAAACTATCTCCACGTGGAGTAAAAGTGGCCATTTTGGCATCATCAGTCCCAAGCTTGTTATTCTTTTCATTTTTGTGTCTCTTTCACTCTCTGTCTTTCCATAAAGATTTGACATGCTGGAAATAACTTTTCTTGATAGTTAACAAAAATATACATGTAGGTATATTGTATCCCTCTTGTAGGCCTATACGGAGGTTGGTTTAGTACAATGGCCCATATTAATAATGCTTTGAACTTAGACCGGGTACCAAACACAGACTAACTTTACGGGCCTAAATGGAATCATCTGATGCTGTCACAAAATCAAAATTTGCAGAATCACAATAGTGGGTGATTTAAATTATTCGTTGTATTTATAATGTGGACAAACTTAATATACTACAGTGATTTCAAGGACAAAATCAATTACATCTACAGTATCTTCATTCCATAATGACACTAAATATCTTTGCTCAAGATTTTATTGCAATTTGAAAAGGAAGTGGAGCTTTCACTTTTTCATCCATAGCATAGTATAGTTAAAAGGGAAGAAAAAAAGGGAGAAAAACATTTCAAATAGGAAAAATCCACAAAGAAAATTTTTTTTTTTTAAGTGAATACAATTTTGACCTTATATGAATGTGAAGCTTCATTTAAATTGATGTGTATGTCATCTACTGGCCTGTGTGCCTTTCTCTCTCTCTTTCTCTGTCTATTTATCTCACTCTCCATTTATCACTATATCTCTCTCACTTCCTCTCTCTCTATCGCTATACATGTCTCAACCTCTGTCTATCACTCACTCGCACACAAACACACACATACATACAGAAACACACACACACATACTGGTCATCAGCAATTGTACAAACCTTCAAATCCAAACAGTGCACAGCACACAGATTCAATGGTTTGTAAAAACGCTGACGTGTTGTTGGACAATCCCGCATGCTTGTAATGATGCTTCTTTCCACCTGAGCCAGGATGTTATGCCCCAGGCCCTCTTTGGCTGGTTCCCCGGCTAGATTGAACCTTTACTCTCTCCTACTGAGGAGTAAGATCCCTGTACCAAGACATGACAAATTACCGTCATCCGTTGAATTGAAAACCTCTTAGTGCTAATGAAGGCACGTTTCATGCCAGCCATGTCTTCTATATGTACATTTATGTACATTTATGTGTGGGTTTTTTCTTTCTGTATGTTTCCTTAATATAATGCAGCCTGTTGCTCTCTCTCTCTCTCTGTATTACTCTCTCTACCTGCATGTACATTGTAATTGCTGTTTTGGATGTGAAAAGGAGAACAATAACAAATTTTCCACAAACACATCTAAAGGAAATGAGATACTACACATAGATTGTTCACTTGAGTTGGGTTAAAATGGAAAATTGAAAAAGTGGAATTGAAAAAGAATATATAAATATAATGTTATGTCACATGTTCCATTTTCAAAACAACACTGATTCTGTTCAAGTTGCATCAGAGGGGGCATTTCATCAAAGGACTTGTCGGACGTTTTATCCGACAAACTGTTATAAGCTACTGAAATGCTTGCATCTTATTGGCCGAGAGCAAATTTGTCGGATAAAATATCCGACAAGTCCTTTGATGAAATGCCCCCCAGGTGTGCAAAAATAAATGCTCTTAATACCTTTTTCATGAAAACTCTTTGTTTAAAAAATATGACTTTCTGGTGAATTATATATTTTGACATTATCATGTTTTCTTCAAAGAAATGGCAGGATGCAGATGCAAATCAATCACACAGCATAAAAACAAATGTCTTTGTTTGCAAATCAAACATGAGTTTAGTTGTCACAGCTATGGATACCTGTAAACTGAAGTTCAGATGCTGATTGAATTTATATTACATACACATACATGTAGGTGTTGATAGGTATTAATTTGCTGAGTCTTTGTCATCCTTGATAGTAATTACAAAAAGATATTTAAGAAGATAAATTTTGAGATTGTGATTGAATACTGAAAGTATGTTGATATATTTATCTCCCTCTCTTTCCCCCTCCGCCCTTCTTCACCCCCTCCCCCTCCCCCATCTATCTCTCTCTATCTCTCTCTCTCTGCTGGATTTTTTCCCTCAGGTACAGAATGGGAAAAGGCAAGGAAGGTTCAAGACAAGATGAAGAAAAATCATACAATGGCTAAGGAGAGACTGGAAATCCTTATCAGTAAGTATACATGTTTCATTATCACACTATGATTTATTCACAATTATTAATACTTTTCGATGGAGTGTACTGTGGAGAGACGTGAATAAGTGTCAATTTGATAGTGTAATTTATATTTAAACCCTAGTCACTTGAAAGGGTGATTTATCTCCCTTTCACATTGCACTTCTGATCTATTTGAAATCTGAAGTAGATATAGATTTTGATGGATAACTACTAGGGAACCTTATCTCAACAAATGCAAGTCCACATCACACAAATGCTCAGCTATCATGGCCACTGCATTAAATCCAAACATGTTTAAAATGGCCAGATACATTTGAAACAGAGCTCTCTAGACAGCGCAAGATGTTGCAGAATCACTAAAATTTAAAGGATGCCATCATTGTAGCCCTTTAAATGGCTGTGCTCCTGCCACCTTCTAATCTATTAGAAATCTGAAGTAGATATAAAGTTACTAGATTTTAACAGATAACTACTAGAACTTATCTCAACAAACACGAGTCCGCATGACACAAACTATCAGATGCATGTACGGCCACTGCATCAAATCCAAACATGTACAATCACTAGGTGCATTTGAAATGGTTGAAGAAGATGTGGAATCACTAGAATTTTAAGGAGGATTGTAATTAAGCCTGAGTCATATCGATTTTTTCAGAAACCGGTGTTCGATGGCTTTGCGCCGATCGAACATCGATGCATCGACGGCACATTAACAAATTGTGTACAACGGATAGCGGAGTGCGAACGCCAGCGGTCGTGTACATTTTGCGTATTACATGACGTCATTCAGCCACTGCCAAGAGCCAATTTATGAATGAAAATATAGTAAGCATGCGCAGTGCAATCCTTCCATTTCCCCACACAGTATTCCACCAAAATAAGTGTGCAATTCTCTATCACCTCGTATCAAAATCGACCTAGAATTTCACTTTCCTTTATTTTATATGAGTTATGAAAGGTATTTTCGGAGAATCTATTTTCTCACCGATATCGCACATGTAAGCGAATTTCAATAACTTCTTGCTTTTCCGTCAAAATCTTAAGAATTAGCGTCAATATGGCATCGTGTAAGTTGTAACGTGTAACGTGCACAAAGTCAATTGGCTTCCGGGTTTCGGACAACGTGACCAGATATCGTTATCGCTATCGATTAGCGACCACGTGGTCATGACATGATCTACGCGATGCACCAATCAGCGGTCTCCGAATCGCTGTACGAAGACGCTCTACCAACGAAATTCTAGTTCTGTGCGCTCTACCAGTCTGTTGGCAGCGTGTATGCAAATGAGCCTTAATGAGCGAACTTACGCACAATCGCCACTGTGCTGTTTCCGGGTTTTCACAACACACGATGCTATCCGTTGTACACAGTCTACAGACAAGTGTTCGTTGTGGCATTGCGCGGTATATAGTAGTGAACGAAAAGAAGCCAAGTATGTAGTAGCTGCTTGATCATCGAGCGACCAGTTCGTTCTCTTGATGTGCTACCTTCAAAACTCACAAAAGAGAGTAGGAACCAAGTAAGCAAATTAAACTAATTAAAAAATATTAAGATAAATTGTGTATAACAGGACTATCAAACAAAAGATTTTGTGCTTTCTAGTCAATTTGGTAATTTCGTCGATGCATCGAATTCATCAAAACGAAATCGGAGTTCGACTTCTTCGATCGAACACCGGCTTAATAATCGATTCGACTCAGGCCTAATTGTAATGGTTGTGTTCATGCTGTCTTGTGGAAGCCTTTATTCAAACATCCAATCTATTTGAAATCTGAAGTAGATATAGAGTTACGAAATGGAACTGATAACTACTAACCATTCACTCAACAAATATGAGTCCACATCACACAACTGCTCAACTACGACCACTGCATCAATTCTAAGTATGTAAACCATAACTAGATGCACTTGAAATGACTGAAGTAGATATAAAATCACTAGATTTTAAAAGGATGACATCATTGTAGCCTTTTAATGGCTGTACTCCTACCGTCTTGTTCCCAATCTATTTGAAATCTGAAGTAGATATAGAATTACTAGATTTTAATGGATAGGTACTGAACCTTATCTCAACAAACACAAGTCCACACCACACAAATGCTCAGATACGACCACAGCATCAAATCCAAGCATGTGTAGAATGACTAGATGCATTTGAAACCGAACGAAAGGGCATACCAAATCCGTTACTCAATAGTAATGTAAAATTAATAGATGGCTCAAGTGATTACTGTACTATCTATACAGACACTATATGTACATCCAGCCAGACATTGTATTGCCATTCGCATCAGCTAGACAAAGGCTATGCCCTTGGAAATGGCTGAATTGTACTGAATCAGGTTATTTCCAGTCATCGCTTTGTACAATACCCCCACGCTATGTGTGCTGGGTATGATTGAACAGTGATCAATAGACTTGCGCCAAAAGCAGCTGATATGCCTGGTATCTTAGCAAGCTATTCCTACTATCGTGCCAGTAAGCAATGCAGGGAGTAGACACGCTGCAGCCAGTGTCTTATCACTAACTCTTCCTATGACATAGAAAATGATGCTCTACATCATATATATGTGCATTTTATTTTGTAGAAAATACACCCATAGCACATACATAGGTATGGTTGTGAGCTAAAATTAGAATACACATTTTATGTTTCATCAGCCTTTACATTTGTCTACTACCTTTAGTGGTATCTTTCAGTTATTTCAATGCTTATCAGAGAAACATTGTAAATGCTTATAGTACTTATTTATTCAATTCTTTATTTTGCAACTGAGAGGGGCATTTCCATTTTTCCATTATACATTGTACATTTTTAAGACTTTATCACTGAGAAGGTCAATCTTATTCAACTGTACCTTTACAATTCATTGAGTTATAAATCATTTCCAACATTTACAAGGCATACAGTGTAGCATGTGTGTGTGTGTGTGTGTTTGTATGTGTGTGTGTACTTATATATTTTCTTTTATACAACTGTGTCTGCTTTCTTCCATGCGTCGTGTATTAGTTTTTCATCTCATGCATTGTGCATCACCCGTTCCCCATCTTAACCTGCAAGGAGTGTTTGTACACCCATGTATACAGGCAGAGAGAGTGATATCTTGCCTAGGACGGTCAGTCAGTCGATGCCTGGGTAATTGCCTGAGTAAATGAATGGACTGCGTTGAACCCTTAAGACAAACAAGGTGGTGCTTTGAGAAGCACCTGCTAGGCAACGGTAAGAATCGCCCCAAGATACCCATCATCTTGGAGTAATTGAATGACCAACCGACTGACGGAGAGGGAAAAGTTGAACAGGTGAATTTACATTCTATCCATGCAATAATGGATGGTTGTGGAAACTAGCTTTCATGTACATGTACATTGATGAAGGTAGTACTATATTTCATGAAGAAAAAGTATAATCCTTATTTTTACTCTTTTTCTTGTTCTTGTCAGATTTTATTTAGTTGTTTATGAAAACAAATTACAATCCATACTTATGGTCATGATCATGTTCTTATAGTACTTGAGTTCATGAAAAAAATTATGAGCCAAATTGAATCCCTAAATTAGGCTCTTCTGAATCCTATCAGTAGATGTTATTTAATTTAGTTTGTGGAAATATGTACATTGATGGGGATGGTACTTGATTTCATGGAAAAAAATACACACTGTGCAACCCATATTTGCGGTCATACTCATGTTCTCGTCAGTACACGTTATTTAGTCGGAATTTATTTGTGGGATTTCAGTGTTATGCTAGCACAGCTCATGGATATGTGACCTTCATGCCATATCACTTAAATTATTCCATGCATCTGAACAAATGAAGATGGAGTGGACTAGGTAGACTGTGGGACAGGTAAACCAGTAATGCCTGATTCACTGCTTTCATTCATTAAATGATGGAATGCTGCATTTAAGTAAAAGCAGCATGGGCTCTGCTCTGGTTGAAGAGAGAGAGAGAGAGAGTCTGAGTTGCTTCAATTTCATAAACCACACTTCTAGAAGGCAAACTCATTTATTCAGTGCACACATAATTAAACAACTCTGTGATAATTTTATTGATGTATTCTCATATTGCTTTACTCTATTTCACTCATAATGGAATTTTTTCAGCTTACATTATAGATGAGCTTTTAAACTCCTTCATAAGTTTACCCCTCCTTTGATTTTGAATTCAATATTATATTGGTTTTGTTAACAGATCTACCAATACTAGAATATCCTTATATGAGCTCACGACAAGCATTTCTAAAAATACATTTTGTATGTTTGTAGGTTCTGCAATATGGCAATTGAAATATGAATTGATACTCAGAAGAATGCTTCAACATATACTAGGAAATATATACTAGGAAGCAAGCATGCTTGCATCGTATGAACTGTATGTGTACAGTATACTCCAATCAAGTGATAAGTATGATAATTGGATATATGAAAATGAACAAAATACATTGTCGATACATGTACGGGACATCATGACAAGAAAGTCAATTTTCCTCCTGGTATGCAATCTAATACCTAGTACAAGCACTTCTTCATATTACCCAAGCCCACAAGGATCAACATGGATGAAAATATGGTCTCCAGGGCAACCATCAGTTATTGCCTTTTGCTGACTGCCCGTCTCAAGGCAGTGCTATCGCATGGAGCAATATGACCGTAGCATGCGAGTCATCTTCCGAGTTGATATGCGTTTCATAAAGGCATGAAAAGATTGTGTTCAAACAGGAATAAAGGACACATTTGAATGAATCATCAGATGGCGTCTGTTTGAGGTAGTCGGGTACAGGTACGGGTGGGGGGCGTGAGGTGGAAGTCACGGAACGTGAGGTGGAAACTTGATGGGACGAGTCCCCGTTTAAGTGTTGACTTTGCAGACCGCGCTCACTTTGTGCCCGCTCTTGTGCGACGTAATTGAGTTTTTGTTGCGATGAAATTTGCCTTTCATAGTCCAAGGACATTCAAAAAGAAAGTGTTGAATACATAATACATGATGAAGGTGATGTAAAATGTGTGCAACAAGTAAAGACGTGCTTGCTCGTAATGAACAGCCTGAAATGCTCCACACGTTTTTTATGGTGACAATAGAGTTACTGTGAATGCCATTCAATGAAATGTAGTCAGTAATGTTTCACATACAATATTATTAAACATTTATTTTTCTTATATGCTATTTGCAAGGAGATATATATGTAGTTCATTGTTTGTTTATTTGCTATGAATTATGTTTAGCATAAGAAGGCTATTGTATTTGAAATGTTGAAATCCTAGCAATAATGCAGGGTGAACATGTTATAAATAAATGCATTAATTTATCAATTTTTCATTTTATCAATTTTGTTAGTAATACAGGGCAAAGAGCAGACATGAGTTCGTCTGCTATTAAAGAAAGCAAGAATAATTACAGAAAAAAAAACATAATAGATATTTCAACATGAATTATCTGTGTACCACATACATATACTTCAAAACGTCACTGAGACAATCATCTGTAGACTGGCCTTGCAGGTGGGCATCATTCTGTGTGCGTGTGTATGCAAATTGATGTGTACAGACAAGAAACTTTAGACTCCAAAATGTAGCTGCTTGCTGCTTCAGATTCAGACAGCATCTATGGCTGCATGGCCCTTTTCCCCCCATTTTCTCTCTTTCTCTCTCTCTCTCTTTCTCTCTCCCTCTTTCTTTCTTTCTCTGTCTCCCTCACTGTCTCCCTGTCTCTCTCTCTGTCTGTCTCCCTCTCTCTTTGTCTCTCTTTCTCCATCTTTCTCCATCTTTATCTCCCCCCCCCCCTCTCTTCCCCTCTCCTCTCTCTCCCCTATCTATCTCTTTTTTTTCCCTCTCTCTCTCTCTCTCTCCCTCCCTCCCTCCCTCTCTCTTCCTATAGGAGCTCTCTTCTTGCTATCTTGGTGTCTCGCTCTAGAAGCTGGCCTTTGCCTGGCGCTCTAAATGTGCACCTGCATGTAAATTGACACATGCTTTTAGCTCGCTGTTTGCCATGTCGCATCATGGGCACAGCAATATGAAGTCATGAGCTCTGTCAATAAGAAGAACATTTATACTGCAAGACATGTCTCTAGGTTTGTGTGACTCAGCCCACTAAAAGAAAAGCCCTGGAACTTTATGTAATTTGATATAAAGGTTCGGAATAGTGAAAAAACAAGGGTTAATGGCAATCTAGTTTTTTTCCATCAGGATTGTTTGATGACATATATTGTAAACTGAAGATTGTTGGAGTGTTTTTAATCAGATACCATTAGACGGGAGCAATGGTAAATGGATAGATAGAACAGCAGTCAGAAAAAGTGTGATACAGAGAATTAGAAAAAGAAAGAAAGATAGTAACTTCTTTAATGTGCAATAGCTTGCATATAATATATTACTTTTGTGTACATTTTCTGCTGCCATTAACTTTGCCGTTGTTTGTCAGAATATATCATGTATCAGTATAATAACCTCAAATGATTGCACTGTTACATGTGTATGTATATAACCAAGACTGTGTATGCAGACTACGGGTTGTGCAGCATATATGTACATTATTCACCAATTCTATTAAAGCCATACTGTATATTGCATCCTCGGAATATATAGGGTAACAGTTGCCCAACCCAGTTCTGCCATGATAAAATGCCATCCCAAGTCATTTCCATTCCACTGTAATTGGTCGGCAACCCATGCAAGGAACCTCTTAAATTGCTTTTTTGTAGATGGCTTCACAATCAATTCTAAATCCTGTCTTTTGTTGGATTTTGATTGCACAATCCAGAATAAGATTTTACCATTCAATTGTAGGAATCTCTCTGATTTGTACACAATACTTGCTAACTGTATTGCAAGACGTTCTACTGGTAACTTGTTTTGTAACAATGTCAGCAGTAGGCCTAGACCAAATTTGAATACAAAATCAAGAACTGTAAAGACATGGAAATGGTAATATGTGTTACGCTTGCTGCCTTGCTGTATACCTATCGTTTGTAAGTGCAGTTGTTGAATCCAAATAGATCTTGAGGTGTGCGTTACATCCATCTTCATAATGTCCAGTATGTAATTGTTCTCTCCTTAAAAAAAAAAACAGGCAAAACATGTATGGGTACATATAGATGTTTCCAGTATGAGAAGGAGACGGTGATAATGAACTACCTTGTTCTTCACTTCACTCTGTTAAATAGTTGATATTTGAGTCACTAAAGCATGAAAAAATAATTACAACATGAATTAAAATGCATCTAATTGGTAAACTGTAAGCCAGAATTACAGTCAATGCCCGCTTCTGCGCAGTCATTGTTTAAAACCAGCTTCACAGCTGCCGTATCACGCCATTAATATTGTTCATCAGTTAATGAAAATATGCTATTCCTACAGCCCACAATCTACTGCTTTAGCAATCAAATATTAATGAAGATAATGAAATGGTTCATCCCAAAACAGAGGCATGCTGAGCTTCAATCGAAGCAGGAAACTTCAACAAGGACGCCATGTAGTGAATTGAAAAGCAGACGTGGCCTTATGCTGTAGCAAGTGATATAGGGGGAGGGGGAGAGCTCGTTTGTAATTAACGATGACTGGGGTTATTGTTTGCACTCGTATTACTCATTCCAGCTCCATCTGACAAAGTGCTATCAAGCCCACTCTTTCCTATTTGCACAGTTTATATTTTTTAGCCACCAAGCGCGCTGACCCAACCACTTAACCCTCCAACTCTAACGTTGCTGGAGATCGTCTTCAACGCTCTCTCTTTTTCCTTGTTTCCTGACTTTTTACCCATTGCAGCTCCTTCTCTTTCTCTCTCTACATCTCACCATCTCTTAATCCCTCTTTTGAGATCTCTCTAGCCATATTACTCCAGTTTTAGTATCTTTCCTCTCCCATAATACATGCACACACACGCACACACACACACACACCCACATGCTTTCACTTACACTTATATGCTCATACACACACACATCTCTCTCTCTCTCTCTTTCTCTTATTCTCTTTCATATCTGTCACACGAGCATGTCCACATCTTTCTATCATGTACACATACACTCATACACACATACATACACACATATTACTCCTTTCCTCTGTTGTCGTCTCTCATAGATCTCTCACTTGACAATGCCCCACCTCTCTCTTCCTGCTTCTCCTTAATGTACTCATCTTTTTTGTTATTTTTTTTTCATAATTCTCTGCCCCCTCATGGTCTCCTGTCCTCTTTTCTCCTGTATTACACTTTTCACCTTCAGATTGATATTCCTTCCAATCATTGTGCAACATACTGTACGGGGTTGTTTGCTCTTTACTCCTAAAAAGAAATGTATTAAAACATCTCCATTAGCTTGAGCCTTTTTCACTTCTTGTTTAGGTAATATCTTGCTTCACACCCCCTCCCCTCCGCCCCCCCCCCCCCCTTTACACACACACTTTTCTGTGCACAATACTGTAATTGCATTCTTTGTTTTTAACTAAAAAAAAGCGCCTTCCTCTTCACCTACTGGTAGTGAAATAAATTTACAGGTATTTAGTGTGGCCTCCATGATTTCCTGTGCTTGCCTCAATGTCCATTAATGACCATTGCATATCATAGCCATGTACTTCTGTGTAGGTGTGTATGGTCTCATGAGTGGTATTGCACGATGATTCACATACATGTACATATGGTCATATGACATGTAGTACATAACCATTCACATTACCAATGCCCTATGTACAGCACTGACATCATTGCACAAGTATTTCACAATACCATTGTCCAATCTATCAGTACTCTGGGCAATGTACCAACTGTGCTTACTGTATTGTATGTGAACAAAAATACTACAAAGCTCCATAAGGGACTACTATTACATGCTACTGAGCTATATCAGATACTGTAGATGATGTCAGTGCCTCTCTACCACACAACTACATGAATAATATATGTAGTGTTAGGTCTGTTAAATGCTTATAGCATTCATTCTGTATCATACTGTATCATGTTATCCTCAGATAAAAATTAGACATTTAAAAATTCAAAATGATATGAGACATAATCACAACCTGGATGAGATTATCATACCAAAATTTCCAATATTCCATTTCCCTTCTGTCTCTGCCTCTGCCTCTCCCTTCATCCCCTAAAGTTCATTTCCCCCATGATTTACTCATGCCTTGACCTTGACACTGATCAATGACTACACTACATGTATCTCAGACCAATAGGCCGTGGCTGCTGCACCTTTATGCAGATGTACTCTCTCTCTCTCTCCCTCTCTCTCTCTCTCTCTCTCTCTCTCCTCTCTCTCTCTCTCTTTCCCCCTCTTTATCTCAGACCTTCCTCTCCTTCCCCATCCATGTCTTTTTCCTCTTCATTATGACTGACCATGCATTGCATGACCATTACTACTATATCACTGACCAATGGGCCCTGGCTACTGACCCTTTTTCCTGATGAACTCTCTCTTTCTCTCTAAATATCTCCCCCCCCCCCAACCTCTTGACCTATGCATTTGCATTGACCAATGACCACTCTGTTGCAGACCAATGGAACATGACTACTTACTCTTTATTCTGATAGACATTCTCTCTACAACACCCCCTCCCCCCCCCCCCATTTCTCTCTAGTTCTGGCCTCACCCCCCCCCCCCCCCTCTTTCGTTCTTGACCCATGCATTGGCTCTGACCGATGTCCACTCTATCTCAGTCCACTGCCCCATGGCTACCCATCCTTTATACTGATTAGTGCATGAATCATTAATCAGCGCAGACAGAGCTGGTAATTAAGACCGGGGTAATGATATTATGGGGTAATTATCAGCCCCAAATTCATTCATGCCCTTACTCTGTGGTGTTCTACGTCTCACACAAACAAACATATGCTCCCTGGCTGTGAATCCAGTAGTTTTTATAATCAAATTTACCTTGTTGACTTGTTTTTTTATTGAGTTATGATGTGAATCATATTGTATTGCTGGTCATAATCACATTCTTTCTATACAGTATATTTTAGTTTGTCTGATTTACCTGTGTACATGAAATACTATTTTCAGACTTCTTCAACCATAGATATATGGAGGCTTAAATGTACAAGCATAAGTGCAGCTGTACATGGATCTGCTTCAGTGCTTGTTCACATTGACACGGACATTCTAATAGACCATCTTCGTTATGTATGCAAATATTCATGTAGTTCAAACAATACGTTATTAATGGACTGCACTGCACTATACTGCACTTTAGGAATGGTGTGTATTACCAAAACATGCCTCAATGGCATACACAGAATAATGTATAGATAAACATCATACATGTATGCCATAAAATGCTATTAGGTATTCACCTGTGATAAATAAAGTTTTTATATGTATTTATGAGTGAATTCTAATCATTTTAACAAATTGAGAAAATAGTATGCTGTGTTTTATAGTAATAGCAATCATTTTTTTTTATAAAGCTCCTTCATATCAAAATGCTTTATGATCTTCAACAAAATCTGACAAGAGAACAAACCTGATATAATCAAACATAATGTAAGAAATTAAGGTATTATAATAATGTTAAAACTAGGTTGTATAAAAACCTTCATTGAAATGTATTATGAACAGAAAGCATTCATGAGTACAAACAGGCTTTCATATCAAAGGGCTTTGATATTGTGAACAAAATATGACAGAACTAAACTGAAATTATCAAACATTCATTAACAAAGAAAGGTACTTAAACAGCATAAGAACAAGGTTATGTCTAAAACATTCATATAAGCATGTATTATGAAAGTAAGGCATTCAGACTCACAAGTCCAAACAGGCCGTGAAGTACGTTTCAAACCGCGTTATACAACTGATGAGAATCAGAGGACATCATTTGCAACACAATGCCAAGCCATGGTCAGAGCAGCGAGTATTGATTATCGGTGAGTCACTCACTCACGCCTAATTTGTGTTCGACTCAGTAACAAGGCTAATATTCCTGAGTAATGGTAGATGATATGACTTCAATGAGAATGCAATGACTCTTTTAATTTGACATTACCGGTACGTAAGAGGATCTTTTCTTTTTTTATTTAGAAATTAGAAAAGTGTGTGTGGTCAATAAAGTGAAACAAGTTACTTGCAACAAATCTTTTTTTCTTTGTGCAAGTAATCTTTCTTTCCTAGAAGTAGATACTTAATTACCCTTTTCTGTGACTTTCTCCTTCTTTTTTATTTAATTTTGTGTTTGTTTGTTTGTGTTTGTTGCTGCTAAATCATGCCAAACAGTATTCATAGCGAGCTTTTCAGCTATTATTAAAAACATTTTTGAAAGTTGAACATGAAATTGGAGAATAGCTTGAAGAAAAGAATTAAAAGTTTAAAGTTTTCAATCTCCTCTTTTTCCACATTATTTACAAATTTATGGCTAAACAAATTTATTTTTTATTCATATTTGATGTATTGGTACTGTAGAATTTGCTTCTTTCTCAAGTGATTGGTGTTTGAAAAGGCTTCTGCTCGCTTGAGTAACCACTGCAAAACAACATTTGGGAAATATCAAACCACATTTTGAAAACAAGCATTGTGACATTCTGAAGATCAATTTGACTCTTGTGAGAGATAGAAAGTCCTCTTCTGTCAGTACAACCAGGCAAAGTAGAGATAAGTGGTCGAGGAGATCGTAGTAAGAGAAGTGTCATGAAATATCCCCTGTAGCGAGATTTCCTGCATCTGCAAATGTTCAAACCCTTCTGGCAAATCCAGTAATCTATAAATCCTCTTCTCATCAAGTGTGAAGCGATGTATAAAGGCATCGCTTTGCTTGTCACTAATCAGGTCATCTATATGTGTGTATGTGTGTGTGTGTGTGTGTGTCTGTGTGTGTGTGTGTGTGTGTGTGTGTGTGTGTGTGTTGTTGTTGGGGAGGGGGGTCTGTTTGCGCATTTGTGCGAGTACAACTGGCACATAGCAAGTACATAGCAAAAGTAATGAGATTATGCAAAAACAGTGTAATGAGAGAAATATTGCAAGAGCGACATGTTTGTTCATCTGGAGATGCATTGCGGGAGAAAGATTAATATGAAGATAAATGGCTAGAGCAGTAGATAGATAGATAGATAGATAGATAGATAGATAGATAGATAGATAGATAGATAGACAGTGGATAATAGATCAAAGATTTATAGAGTAATAATACAGTATTATAGCTACATACAGATGGAAATAAATATAGAGATACATACATTTATACATACATACCGACTGAAAAGAAGTGAAAGAAATGGAAAGAGAAGATGAGAGTGCTAAATAGCTGGAGACCCATACATGCATTCCACATTTCTCCAGCCCATTCTCAGCAGGTTGAATCCCACCTGTCTTTAATGAAAATCAACATAACAGATTAGTGTTTGCACAGTGGAACCATTTGCCCTCACTCATAAGATTTCCTGCAAGAAAATGTCAGGAATGGATTTTTGGCGCTGGAAGTAGGTCACTTCGCAGAAGCGTCAGCGTGTACTTCACGCAGGCGGCCTGAAGATTTGCGCTCTTCAAGATTTGGGCTTAGGATTTTAAAGGCAGAGACGGTGATTCGTTGTTAATCGTAACCACTGACGATATTTTAATTTTTTTGCAAATGTCAGGATGTCCTCATAATATTTGTATGGAGGTTTGAGAAATATAATTCCTCTTATCACTATCCATTGAAGTAAAATTGGTCCTTTCATTATTCGTTACCAATGGATAAACAGGCAGTTGTTTCTCAAATTATCTTGTATAGAAATTATATTTCTGTCATTTGACATGAGATGTAGTACATGGTCTGTTTGAGAATTGGATTTAGATTTTTGTTCTGTTTAAGAATATTAGCTCCCGGCTCATCCATGTGGCATTTTCACAAAGAAGTCATTCTCACTGTGCCAGATGGAATCTTGCCTTATGGGATTTGTGTACTGCTGGTGAAAAAAAAAATCAGCATATCATAGCGTATAAAGAGTCAATATTGTTTTCTTAGTTCTACACTATTCGTTAGTATTTTAACAAACTACTAGTATCCATTTTGTACGGCGCACACAGATTTGATGGTTGGTAAAAAACGCTGACAATATGTGGCATAGTCAATTGAAAAAAAAAATGAGCTTGAGAAACAGACATGCATGTACATGTACACATGAATATGTAGGTACATGTGGTTTAGAACAGATACTTATCACCTTACATGTATACTACATTTTTAGTAAAATGTATGGGGAAAGCCCACTGATTCCTTTAAGACAAACTGATGAGGGTTTGCCGGCGAGTACCTGCAAGTCCTTAAGAATGGCGCCAGCGCTGGAAAGTGTGAATTCCACCAATAGAATATAGGCGTCTTTTTAAAATTCATGCCGCCACGGCTCGCTACCTGAAGTACCTTCACTGAGTATGTGGCTCGGGTCTAATCAGTTTTGGGCTGTGGGGAAACTCGGAGATGAAAAATCTGGAATTAAAATGAGGACAATTTTGCGTGTAAGTGATACTTGTGTATTCATTCAGTCTAGGTATTGATTGATGCGTATAGAGCTACAATGTACATGAAGCCCAGATTTATGCTATACTGTATGGCACTGGTATATGTTGTAGAGGGGTGTTCGTACATATTTTTTTGATGAACGATTTGTTCAAAACACTTGTTAATTTTTTTTGGTAGTAGTAATTTTCCTTTCATTTGAATATTCTTAATATCTAGGTTTGTCCATTTAAATTTTTTAGCTGTTCTTATCTGATTAAAACACTTATTCGTCCTCAATGTAATTTGAAAAAAAAAATCATATGGTTGAGAACATAGATATAAACATGGTATTTCTGAAATGTTCCATTCTTTATTTTTACACAATAATTTATATGTTAAATAGTGTAAATTTTTAGAATTGTTGATGTAATGGGTCTTTTTCATGCAATTATTGCAGTTTTGTTCTTTACAGTGCGCTCTTTAAAACTATTGTAAAACCAATATCCTCTAAAATACACTTTTAGTGCTATGTAGTTGTATGTGTACAATCTAGACAAAATAGAAAATCTCAAGTTTTTTCCCATCTGCATATAAAGCCCAGTCAAGTACATGTAGATCATGCTGATAGTAATTCTTTCCTTGATAAATAGGTATAATAGAGAACCAAACATGGAAAGATAATATTGACTTCTTTGCTCCGTAAGGAACTGTAGTTGTGAGTGTAAACAGGCCCATATTGTGACTCCTCTCCCTGTCCACATGAATGTGCATGAATAGCCTCATGAATAACGATATGTGCCTCTGTTTTTATAATGTGATTTCATGATGTCAATCTCTGCTGTGTGCTTATAAGCATAAACACAAAACGTAAACACCATAACGTCTAACACCATAGGAAATTTGATGCAGGTACATAATTTGAAGGTGTTCGTGAACAGGCTAGATGAACATAAAACAAATCATTAAGTTTTGGATTCTTTACAATTTATGTGCATTTAAGCAAAGTATTGTACATGTATTTCATATTATTGATTCTACCTTTGATAAATCAACTGGTATAGGAGTCTAATGGAGAATATTAAGACAGTGCTAGTGACAGTAGGCAGTGTAAACAGGCCCATATTATGACTCCTTTACCCATCCACCTCATGAATGTCAGCATGCTGTATAACATGAATATATTGCCACAAAGAAAACGCACCATCACGGATGCAGCATGTTCTCACGACTCATCCTTGACTGGCTGACAGCGTATAGTACTGTATGTGTAGGAGTGAGTTGAGTGTGGGCTAAGGGGTCTCTGGGCTCTAGCCAGGATTGGTTGTGAGTGAGGTAAAAGAAGCTTGTTTGGACAGAAAGGACTCATTTGCACATAGTATGCATGCTTTTGCAAAAGAAAATAAGAAGTTATGTGGGATATTTTTTTTTTTAAACCATGGTTACAGAGACATGGTATAATAATATAACATTGCATCTAAAAATGTCTACGTATGTGAGAATTTACTTTCTTGTATGTGTTATAGAGACTACCCAAATCAAGAAAACAATGAAGATGTATTCAAATAAAGGCTAGACTCCTAACACAGGACAAGCCTCACAAAAGCCACTCTGTATACATGTTCCAGGTAATGTTGGTACAGACTAAATGTTGGAAAATTTGTACAGGGTGATTTTGAAAATATATCAAATTACTATGTTCAGTGACAAATGTTAATTGCTCCATTGAAGCAAAAAGGGTAAATCATTCCCCCCAGGTTTTATGGTCTAATGATTGGATATTCTGCCTTTACTTTGGAGATGCCCATGAATGTGGCATATTATTCCCAACCAAACCAGCACTAATGAAAACCCTGCCCCCTGTCCCAGACTCATCCAGGGGCTTCAGATAGCAAAGGGGAGAGACTATGCTATTGATTAATCATATCAACAGAAGGGTTGCTATTGATTTTATGTTGTTATTGTTTATTGTAGTACACGTCACAATGTACATGAATGGATGCTGTACAAGTGCAATTTTATGATATTACACGTACATGTACCTTGTTTCAAGGTTGTTTCTTTTAAATGTAACAATGTATAGTGTCCCATTTAAGAGACACTAATATCATTTGCCTGGACTCTCAAACTAATTTTAGGTCTTGATTTTATCATTTGATATAGATCTACAACAATTGCAATTAATCAGATTTTCATCACCATAAGATATGTCTACATCAATACATTCTCTCTTAAATCCATTCTTTCACTACTTCATGAAAGGCTTTGGGTGAAATATGTCAATCTGGTCAGGGACAAGCAGATGGAAATAGAATGATCATAGAATGATAACGAAAATGTCTTATTTTTCAATGTAAAATAAGACTTACATATTCTCAGTTATAGTATGTAGTTATTATAAGTGGCAGATCTTTTGATAACTATTGAGTATATTTCACCAAAAAATGTTCATGTTCATATCTTCCACTGATTTCATGAAGAAGAAAATGGAATAATATCTACATGTATCACATGCCATGACTTTTCACAGGTCATACACATTTGGCATAACTAGTAGGAGATGATGTCTGAAAGATCGGTCTTCCATAGTAATGCTCTTATTATACAATGTGTCACCTGCAAGAAGAGAAGCATAACAAATCAGAGAAAATCTTTAAAAGAACACAACTGTTTACAATACATTAAGAAAGGTTAAAGAGGCTTAACATTGTTCCTGTGTGACCATCCAGCCATCCCACACAGTGATGACAAAGAATCAGCCAGGTGAAAGCTCCTGTATAACATGGCAAGTAACCATGGCAACAGGTAAATTTGCACTTATCTCCAAATCCCCACTGGGCACCATGATCATGCCATTAGCATACACGTAGGTGACAAAAGATACTACTAAGATGCATTTACAGAATATGTACAATGAGTATGTCAGTGTATAGACTTGTATTGAATACAGTCAGTTTTGCTAGAAACCTGAAAGTGTGAATTGATATAAATATGTGTGGAACCAGAAATAATCAAAGAGTCTGATATGATTTGCTGTATAGGTCACACATAACCTGTACAATATAACTAGGGGAAAACAATATTGACAGAGAAAATTGTTCATTTACACACTTCACACTATACATGTATGTATTTACTATGGTTCTGACCCTGTTTTATATTTCATACAGTAAAGTATACCATTGTGAAGATGTATTGGGGGGGGGGGACAAAACCCTCCATGTTCAAGACTTGAGATTTACTATGCACTCTACAAGTCTCCCCTTTGCCAGCTTTGCAATGTAGCATATGTAATGTAGCATACTGTATCCATAGGTCACCTCAAAGACCTATTTGGAGGGTAAAAGGTTTAGGATTGATGTCTGATTCACTTTAGAGTGACGGTGACTGCCAAGTGCAGAGTCGATTACTCATTTCAAGTCACTCGGCAGTAAACAATTGGATAGCACTTTTTCCTCAAGCCAAACCCATAGTTGAACATTTGGCAGAGAATCTTGTATGATGTAGATGTACAGTGTAAGGACTCTATGAAAACGAAATCTAGATATTTAGAGAAATGATTCGCTCATGCCCAAGGGTGTATGTTCAACAGTATTTAAAGGGCATATACTGTACTGGGAAGGCAAAAAAGCCTTCAAAATGTAATTGTTAGCAATCTTCTTGGCAATGGTCTTAAATTCACGTATTGTCTATTTTAGAAGCTTGCTGAAAGTTATTTGCCCTAAAATGATCTACATTTGGAGTAATGAGTGATTAAATCACAAATCCTCAAAATGTTCGGCCCGAACATTTTGAGGATCTAATCATTAGTCATTAATTACTCCATATGTGGATCATTTGAGGGCAAATAACTTTCAGCAAGCTTCTAAAATTGTCTATACATGAATTTAAGACCATTGCCAAGAACATTGCTAACAATTACTTTTTGAAGGCTTTTTTGCCTTCCCAGTACAGTATATGCCCTTTAAAGGAAATAATGTGCGAGTATTTCTGTGTTCATGTATCTTGTAGAACATATGGATGATGGAACAATGTACATACACACTATTTACACACATTGTACATTTGTTAATAGACACATAAAGAGATGTAAAAATGGTATTAGAATACATAGTAAAACCTTGATCTAATTGAATAAAAAAATTGAATAGAAAGAATTAATGGGGATGGTTGAGTAAGTAACAAACCTCAGACTAAAAACCTTTTTATGTTATATGAAATTATATGGAAAGTTGTAGTTTTTACAGTACAGTATGTAGGCAGAGTGTTGCCATAGCAAGTAGATATACAGGGGGTAAAAGAGTAGCCATTTGCAAGCTTTAATTTTGTTTAATATCAGGTAAGCACGGACATTGACCATGTACATGTAACCATGTACATACACAATCCAAAGGGTGGAAACATTGTCTTTGCGAATATACTTTTTTATATTCATGTAGCTTAAGGCTTCAAAAAAAAAAAAAGAACTCACAGTTACAAATAAGTTGATATGTTTGATGAATAATGGAGGGTAAGGAATAAATATATCATTCAATATGTACAGTAATGGCCTGGGGGTATCATATGACACTGCCAGAAACTATAAACAGCTATGAAACGATAGACACCCTATCTTCCATTCATCAACCTGTTTCTGTCGGAATGATAGTTGTGTGAATGACAACCCACCTCTGAGAGCACGCCATGGGTCCATCAAGATTCACGCCGCATCACCACCCCCTCCTCCCATGGGGTGATGGCATCCGCTGCATTCTAATGGATGTTTAGGTCACAGCGCATTTGCTCAAATTATCTGCCGAGATTTGATGATGATGCTGGTGGTGATGCATACTTCTGGTATGTGTAGCTTCGGGGGCAAACACTGTCAATGTGGTTTAGATTTTGTCTTGTGGTGTCCGTGTTGATGAATTTCTAAGATGTTTTTTGCTTTTTTATGTGTTGAAATCATGTTTTTCTTTTAAAGAAAATATTTTTTTTCATTATAATAAGCCTTATGTATTTATTTGAATTTGTTATTGTTATCATAACAGGTAGAGCATTAGAATTAAAGGACGTTTGGAGCCAGAGTTGAGGGAAAACAGATACTTTATATGTTCAGTAGAAGGAATAGATTTGGATATGACCTTGTTCATCTTTTTCCATCATGATTTATGAGTGGAAACATCTAGATGGATGCTCTTTCTACTTTGTTCACTTGAGAACAGACTAACTGCAAATATTGAAAAATTAAAAAAAAATTGCCCTTTTGCTAATTTTTATGTATGCTCCCCCCCTTACCCACTACCCATGTACAGTCATGCATCTTCTCTACCTCTCACTGAACTACATGTACCCATAGTGTTGTTCCGATCAAGGTGTATACCTGTAGGGACTGTACAATGTATTTTTAGCCATGTTGTCAACCTCGATTTATTGTTCCCTGGCACAGCTCTTTCTTCAGGATTTTCCATATCCCAGGGGAGAACATTATGAATTTCATATCTACCAGTAAAATTTGCCCTTTCCTGGCCCTTGTAGGTATCGTACTTTCCACGCCATTCAGTTACCCATGATGCCCCCCCTCCTTCCTCCCTCCCTCTACCATTCCTCATAGTTCTTTTTACTCCTCTCTCAGCTACAGTTACTCTGCATGTAATGAGAGTTAAATATGGCCCTGTCTTAAAAAGAATCGCCATTGATATCAATCATATCTCTGTACATTAGGGAAAGGGGATCGGACTTGTGATCAATTCAGATCAGTCGCAACTCTTTATCAAATAGGGCCCAGAAAATACATTGTACCATCGTTAGTAGGTCCATGATTGTACATTGGAGATGAACAGTAGTCAAATGACTGTTTATTCTTCCTGAAAGATCTCACTCATTCTTCTCCCTAACTTGCTTTAGTATTTTCTGCGGTCCTCTTGCCAACTGAGAAATATGGAGCGGCAAAGATTACTGCAGCGTAACACTCTGGACTCATAAAAAATGAAAACATGAAGCTGTAAAGTAAAGAGTCACATTTCTCCACAGAGGTGAATGTGAAGGACTAGCAAATATCAGCACAGTCCTCACACCATTTCACATTCCCATGCTAACTCATTGCCTGTAAACTCATGTTATGCGTCATTGCAAACTTTTTGTTGTACCACCATTGACTCTTTTTGCCAGTACTGTGAAAAAACAGCGTTCTGCCATCAATCAACTGATTATATACTCAAAATGCAGGTTGAATATTCTTGTAATCACATTAAAGATTTATTGAATAGATGCCTTCTGTATTCCTAGGACAGCAATTGTTTGAGGTCATGTGTATTTTTTTAAAAGTGGTTGCATATTAGCATTTCATTTTGTAGCTTTCTAATGTTGCCATGCAGAAGGTGTTGCATCAGAAGAGAATGAGGGAATAAAATGCTCTATCAATTCATATTTGGTCTTACATAGATCATAGCAATATAGTTGTTGTAGCAGTACAGTTAAGTGTGAAGGGTCCTGTGGTTGTTTTGGTATTCCTTTTCCTCCCTCTCCCTCGTAATCCTCTTGGGACCCTCCCCATGCATAATTTGCACCGCATTGCAAAATCACGCTTATGGCCTCTCCTATTTTGTCAACGCAATGTGTTGTGCGGGCCACTGCTTTTTGGTCATTCCTTCTCCTCGCTCTGCATTGCGATTGGTCAAGCATCGTCCATCATCGACAGCCCAGCCCAGCTTTACCCAACCGTACATTTCTCTTTCGGTGCGATTAAATTCCCCTTTCATTCATCCGAATAGCAGAAAACGAGAAAAGGCCAAGTCAAGAATACTCTAGATCGTACGCAGAGAGCTGGGTTAAAGTCTCTCTTAAGATTGTTTACTCATCCGCTGGATTTACTGTGAATCACGTAAAAAGACAAATATACCATATTTGTGATGTATGCACATTTTCCAAACATGTTACTAATGGTTACCCCAAAGCTTGTCCAAGTAACAACGACTGATTATAGATTTAGAGTGCATTCCATCCATTGAAACTGAATCGCTAGATACAGGTGAATGACATAAAACATTACTATGCAGTTAGGGAGAAAGTTGTGAATACATTATCCAAATAGCCTATTATGTACAGTATGGAGATTACTCATCTTGTCTGAGGGATGTAAGGGCAACATAATTACATTTATTGAAAAAATAACAGTTTGATAAAAACTCAATTCTAAGCTATGTGTAGTTGCCTTTTGACCTACAAAATGAAAGAAAAACAATAATTGAGGTGCACACAGTAAGGATATGAAAGGCGGAACGTTGAATTGCCAAGATACTGTATTTATAAGAAAAGATGTGCGAATGAATGTGCTGTACTTAAAGGTGAAATACTTGTAGAATCATGACTTTGGACAGAAATCATTACCACTACTACCTCTTACCTTTGCTTAGAATTAGAGCCACACAATGACAACAGTATGCAAGCTTTATTTTCAAACTACAGTACTTAAAGACAGCCCGTCCCTTTTTCAGATCATCACAAAACCATCGAAACATTGGCAAAACATATAGAGAAGTGTTAGCAAGCTGTATATTCATAATTTGAAACTGATACGCAGTGTAAAATTCAAATAATGCATACAAACAACGTCTGATTAATAGTCTTTACCTCAGGCTCTTAGCAGTTTGTGTTGAAATATCTGCTTTATTGATTAATCTGTTTATTAAATTATAAAACGCATTATGAAAAAAAAATATTCTATAGAAGGAATCATCTACTAAGTTTGGTAATTACTCATAAAATTAGGATATCACACATGCATAATAGCCACATAGATACTGTAACAAAGACTAATACTTTTTTCGTAGTACGAAAAAAGTCGGTTTGAAATTTAACGGCTTAAATTTTTACATATACAGAGAGCTTCAACACGCTATATTCTTAGAAATGGTCTTGAATCACACTTTCTTCAATTTACGATCGTGATAGACGATTTCAAATTTTAAGCTTGCAAAAGGGACGGACAATCTTTAATACTACATAATGTAGCATCATAGGCTGGTCAATGTTTTCAGCACAGTTCTTTTTCAGATACACATATTCCTCAACAATGGCATTTAGGTGTTTGTAAGAGCTCTGCTCTGCACACGCACAACCACAACCTCGATAGATACGACCCGATTTCCCAAGGGCGCAGAAAGCTTGCATTATTTGCATCGTATGGCTAAATCCCCGCTCTCCCGTTGCAGGAATTTTCCACCTGCGTCACGACACACACAGATGACCGTGGTCAGCACACAGGTGATGGATGGTCAGACATTTCTACTCTCAGTCCCATAGGCAATAAACTGTGTTATAGTAGACATGGCACTGTGATTTCATGAACTAATTTTATTACAAACTTCATTGCATGACACAACACACATACTGTCTTGATTGATTTCAGGAATGTATCAAGGGAACAGCATTTTTTAAATAAAAATATGTTTCATACTTCAAATGACCATGCACTATTGCAAGCAGTGCAAAATCCAATACCTCATTTGAACTCATACTCCAGTCTCATACTCCAGAATTTCCTGTAAACAAGCACTGTCCTTGCAAAGTGATGAGAAATATACCATCAAAATTGTTTTTGGAAAGACTTCTTTTATTCTGCCAATTCATGTCCATGTCAGATTCAATGATTAGTGTTTCCAGCGTGATGGGCTGTGTGCAATGAGAATGTCATATTTAAGTTTATGTAGAGCGTGTTTAAATCCATTTTGCTGAGCTCATCAGAATCAGTGTTTTATATATGACTAGTGAGTGAGCTTTAAGTGCATAATGTATTCGCACTTCATTGATTCTAAACCAAAAAAAATAAAAATATCTTTACATGATTATTCAGAATTTGAAGTTAAAAAGATGTCAGTGCAAGGGCAAATTCAATCAGTTGCTCATGATTAAACGGCTTAATCGTGCCCTATAAGTAATTTTAAGTTTATTCATAGCCTGTTTTCCATTGTTCATACAGCAGATTATGAAGGAGTGGCGCTGTTAAGTATTTGGGTGGAGAAAAGCTGGGCAGTAAAGAATGGGTATAAGAGGTGTAGCGTGGGTCGTTGTGGATGCTAGCACATGCAATACAATGCATTTACGCACAGTTGACCTTTTATTTACTGTAATGGCCAATCAGCAATATAATGCCAGTCAATGCACTATATTCGATCTCTGCAGATATAAAGAGTATATCCCAGAATCTGTATTTAAAATCAGCATAAATGCAAATTGAAGCAAAATGGGATTAAAAAAAACCCACCCATAGTGCCACCCATGTAGACTGAAGTGGCCTCTTGCATTTTGACTTATAATTTAAGCGTAGTTCTCGGAGTATATTACAATGAAAAGAAAGTGCTGGAAGAGATGTAAAAGATTGTAATGTAATGTTCACTGTATGAAGGGTGTTATAACATGTCATTCATTAGCCAGTTTGTTCTTTACTTGTTCATCCCCCTCATCAGTCTACTTCTTCATTCTTAGTTTAGTCACACATAGTGAGGTCGAATAGAACACTTACCTAGATTTATAAACAAAAAAGTACAAATTGCGGCTTTTGAGCCATGCCAAATGATATTCATCACACAAAGTTATTTGACGTTCTTTTAAATAGTGTTAATATCTTACATTGATTGTTTACATTTTAGACAATGATTAAGCATATTTTCCTCATCTCAAATTCACATTCAAGATAGACTGTACATGTCACTTGCAAGGTACCCTACTTGTTCAGCAAACATTGGCAATCATGGCTGTCCATCTAATTCAATCCATCGTAGCCTGCAGAGTGCTGACAATTTAATTACCAGTCAATCTCAACGTACAGAGTATTGAGCAATGCATTTAACACTCAGGGTCTCTCTCCGTTAGTTTCACCTGAAATAACCTGAAAAGAACAAATTTCCTTCCAAACCAACCCCAAATACAAGCCAAGTTTGTTCCTTTTCAGTAGACCTCTACCCCTGTCATACTCGCTCTGAATGCATTATAAACTAAGTAACAAGATATACATGGACACAATTTGTAAGAAGAGAAAAATGCCATGTTTCCTCGTGAACGATCACTTTTCCTCGCATTTCTCAATCATGGTAAATAATGAAGGTGATGGCAGAAGGGTGTGTGAAGGAGAACCTCTCCATATTAATGAGGATCTAGTCACTGAAATAATACCCTCTCCAAGACTACAGCCCTACCTGTGCCCTAGCAGAAGGACGTATGATGCACTACTGTGATTAGCTGTGAATAGCGCTGCTTGGTTGTGCCCAGTTTTGGATTTAGTGATGCTGTGTGGAAAACAGAAACATACGGTGAAAGATGAGAGAATGTTCATGTCATTCACATACCTACTATGTGTACTGGATGTGTAATCACTCATTGACAATTTATTTGATAGGTTTGAATACATCATATGACCCCCACTTAAAGATATTTAAGCATAATCTAAAATGCATTTAGATCCCCCCCCCAAAAAAAAAAAAAATATATATATATATAATTTATACATATATATATATATATTATCGTATATACCTTTTTAATGGGATTTATATACTAGTAATATATTGTAGGTAAGCATCACAATAACTCTTATTAGATGAAGTGATTATTAATTCAGTGGCACAACTGAAAAGTTGTAATGTGTACTGCCTGTTTCTCAGGGTGGTAAAGTATTTGTTACATTGATCAACCTCTGCCACTTACAACCTTTCACCCCCAAAAAGCAATATCAGAGGAGGGCAGGTGAAGCTGCACTGTGATACATGATACTGGGATGAGGAGGATACAGAAATAGAAACCTGTACATGGACAAGATGAAGCTTACTACCTAAGAATCAAATACCAGAACTGAAGACTTCGCCGCTAGACACACACACACACACACACACACACACACACACACACACACACACATACACACACACACACACACACACACACACACACACACACACACACACACACACTCATACACCTCAGCTCATAACCCACATACCCACATAGCTATAGAATATTGAATGTAACATGCCTGCTATTGGTACACATACATTGTTCATTCACATACATGTATAAATAATGTGATAAATGGTGATTTTTAAGAAACAAAAGGAATTATATAATTATCATTTATGAGCATAATTTTCAAAAAATTATACTTAATACATTCCATGTGTACTACAGTTCATGTACATACACAATAAAGGTGATAAAAATATATGTAAATACATTGATAAATCAAGGGGGGAAATTCATCAAAGGTATGGGAAGGGGAAGGGAGCGGGTACAGAAGAGGGTTGGGGTCGAAGTGAGATGAAATGGTGCATGAAATAAATGAAAGAGGTTGTATTTTCAGGTTTATTTATCTAGAAGCAGACTAGAAGCAGAAAGCCAACAAGAATAAAGCCCTTGATAATGACAGAGTAGTTCTGCCATAAGGAAGTGTCCCTTCTTGATCTTAAATACCACTTAGTCCATATTCCTCTTAATTTAATTTCCCCAAACTTGTGAAGGTATGTGAAAATGTGTTTCCACCTCAAGATTTGTTTCTCCCATGTAGCAAACTAAAACCCTACTTCTGACTCACCCACACTACCCCAGCTGACTCGCTTGCTGGTCTTTATTCTTGATGAGATTACAGCTTTAATTTGCAAATTGGATTAAATGCGGTTTCTGGATAGCGTCTAAGCGTTGGGTCCCATCTGAGCATTTATGCGACTCTGGCAAGAGTTGATTGCTTGATGTGATTTTGACCCACATTTGGGCTTCGATGGGAAGCACTTGAAACTCAGGCATGTTCTACATGTATGTTGATAACTTCTTGTTATTGTTATGCACAATCAAACCGATCTGAGAGGTGCATGTACTACTTGTATTCTACATGTTGGTTTGTTATGATGACATGGTTTACAGTGCTCTTTTCTAAAGCAGACCCTCAGGCTTTGAAAAGACTACCCTGTTTTTTAATAAAACTTTAATAAATAAATACAGATGTGACTGGTTTGTTTATTACAATGCAACAAGTCAGGTAGCATGAATTTATATTTTATTTCACTAGAAGACAAAAACAGTGAAATTTTGTTAACCTGGAAAGGACTTACTATTTTGTTTAAAGCACAAATACATCACAAGCCTTCAAATGTGTGATGTGATGTTGTGTGATACATAGCCAGCATGAAACTGATTCAGTGGGTAAACAAACAGGTTTGATTCCAGGTGGATTCATCATGACTTATCAATTATCACAATGACGTTGTTGAATATTAGTAATTAGTACTTACCCCATTCCCAGCATTTGTGGTGTAGAAGTAATTACCCCTGTCCCTTGTCACTGTTTGCTTTTATACAAATCTCTACCCCCCCCCCCCCCCCTTCCTGTCCAGACCACCTCCTAAGTCTTGTAAACACCTTTCACCCAAACCACCTCTGGATGAACACCTTTATCTTAATTGACTACTCATCTTCATCTACTTCCAAGAATTGTCTCTTGGCCACATCAGGCCACATCCCTAGTTTCTCCCATGTCCTAAATATGTATTTTTTTACTCTGATGACTTGGACCACACCCCCAAATCAAGTTGATTGCCATGTGGGTAAACTGGTAAAGAAGAGGGGTTAAGCTTAGAAATAGGTGGGATTTGGAGTTAGAGGATAGAAGAGAAAGGAGTGAATTCCAGATTGCTATCTAAGAATATCTATATATTACGTGCTGCAAGAATGAGCTGAGAGTAAATGCCACGACACTGCTTCAGTATACAAAATCTCAGACTTAATCATTTACTGCATGACTGCATGTTTCCATATACCATCTTCACACTTCAAACAATCCCCACATGACAATATTAATCCATTAGCTCAAAATCATTAATCATCAATTAAACAGTGCGAATAACTCATTATGCACATTTGAAAAGACATTTGCAATGTTTCCAAAAGTGCATAATGTAACAAACTAGAACTAATTACATTTTATTGGCTAGTGATAGGGTTGCAAAATTTGCATTTAAATAATTATTTTCAATGAATTTAATATTCATTGTTGCATGATAGCTAACAACTATTTGTTGAAATTAGGATGTTACATGCATACATGCAGTACTTCATATATGAATGCTGAACATTTAGAAAATTGCAGCGATTGGATCCCCTATCAGTAATATGAGATGCAATTCCTTTCCAATCTTAAAATAGATTCTATCAGCCTTTGCAATCTAGATAGTTTTCCGACTTGGAATCCTGAAATACCAGAGTCTGATTTTGATCAAATACTGATATTATATTTTTGAATACTACATGTATGTGTGCTACCTGCATATACTTTAGAGTGTATATTTGGGGGAATTCATACTTGCTGTACTATTTTCTGAGTGGTTGAATTGATGTCCACTGTACAGATTTCTGTTATTTATTGTACCTTTATGCATCTAATATACATTATTAGTATCTTTTCACAATTAACAAGGAAGTATCTCTCCTTTGATTAGGTGTCAATATGAGAATGATTAATCATTTTATACTGAAAGAAATAGCTGTCAGCATAATCCTGGCGTAAAACTTTTATGTGCCATACCTATTCTAAACTACGGTAGTAATACACATACATCCCATAGGGCAGATGCTAGTCTGGCAATGAAGGAGTTAATGGGAAAGAACAACCAAAATATTGAAGTGAATGGATAGGACAGATGCTTGAGAAAAGACAAACTTGATCAATTCTTGATTTCTGAGCCAAGTGATATGGTGATTTACATGGAGGCAGAAGACACTTGTTTTCATATTCCCTCACCGCACGGCTATCAAAACAGATAAGTAATCTCATTGAAAACATAAATTTGATCAAATTCACCACAGGATGTGATTATTGCAGGCTTCTCTGTTTGTATACACATCTTTGGATGAATTTATATGAAAAATATGTCAAGAAAATAGTTTTCATGTATTCTCATGAATACATAAATTGTCTTGCGTGTATTGAAATTTATTTGGGAATTGTTTTCACGTAAGGGATTTGTATACGACTGAACTAGAAACAGTGAAGTATTATAAAGTAAGAATTATTGAAATTTGTTTGACCTATCAAAATATTCATTTCAGTATCCAGACTTCATGTCTTATATTGTATATTTATAGAACCTAGAGAAGAATGAAGTGTTAGTAGGCTTATTCTTTTACTTTTTTTTCAAGCTTATCAAGGCATACAGGAATAAATTTAAACAGTATGTGGTTTAGGCATTCAAATGGGGGAAGCTACATAGTTATGCAATAAACATGAATACTTCTTTTAGAGACTAGATTGCAGAATTTGATATTTTCTTTCAAATTTCAAAGTGTATTTCACTTGATCATTTATTTGTAGACATTTTAAGTGTGTCCTTGTCATTTTCGAGCACACACTTGACATGTGTTACTCCCCTCTGAGCCTCCCTCCTCCTTCCTCCTCTCCCCCTTCCTCATCCCCTTTCCCACAGGTATGGTGGGACGGAAGGAGAAATGAGGCAACTTAAAGGCTTCAGTGGCTAGGAACAAATACTGACACTGCGCTGTGTGACATATATTATGTGGTACTCTGAAAGATAAACAGAGCATGATTTATTGTAAAAAGTATGTTTACTTTAATTCAGGAATAGAAACATATACATGTAGTTATGATAACAAAAGCAAGACAAACAATAGCAATCAGTTTAATTAAGTTATCACTTATAGTTTAATGCTCAAGCAGAAAAACATAATGGTTCTTCTGAAATTCCTATAGGACTTTGAGATGAAACACAAGTAGGTTGAGCCATGGAGTGAGAATAGATGTCTAGCTGTCGTTGTTTGTGCTTTGCAATAAAGCAGCCTTTAAGGAGTTAGTATTCACCATACTTTATATGCACTGGTTCTTGAAGGAACTCTCTAGATAATTCAAGAGGGTAAGAGACGGACTTGGGACAGAGCATGCCTGCGGGGGAAGGTGTTGCGGGGGGGGGGGGGGGGGGAAAGCTCGAGACCAGTGGATATCTGACATGATTGCACTTAGTTTGGGTTGACCAGTAGAATGAGGGGCGAGGGCATCTTAAATCAATGGGAAATCAAAAGAGGGTATCAAATTTTCAAATGTGAGGTGGATATGTGTTTCAGCGGATATCTGACATTGTGATTGCTTTCTTTGTGTTAATCAGTACAACGAGGGGGTGGGGCATCTTTAATTAATGGAAAATCAGAGGGGGTATCAAATTGACTGAACTTGTGGATAAGTGGTACAATTTGGAAGCACCAAATGCATGTGTGTGATCTTTGACTATTACCTCTTCTTTGTAAGTTGGTAGTTTCTCAATTTATCTACAAACTGGTTGATTCATAACAGACATATATTTGCATTCATTTTATTATCAATATTCTTATTTGATTATTATCTGATTATTATATTCAGCATATGAAATTAAATGCAAGAGTCATAATCCAGAACCATTCAACAAACTAGCAATAAAGAGTGCCCATTTATGTATTCATTATATTTCATTATACTGTATTTACATGACTAAGCTCTCTTTGATATTCTTATGATGTGCCTGGCCGTGCCAAGAATATCTCAGATAAGTTAAAAAAAAATCGCAAGAAGTCTCTGAAGTTAGATAAGATGTGACAAATTTGTAATCAGTCCCCTGCATCTTGATAAACAGGCAAGACCTGTGTACTAATATATGGATATGAGCAATTTACTCACGTACAACTGACGGGTGATCTTGACTTTGATCAAATAAAGTCACAAGGTCGCTTTTTTTAATGGGGGCCATTTGCAACAGTGGTCTTCTGAGTGAGCACAAATTGGATGACTTCTTAATGAGAACTTTCCTGAAGGAACGGGTAGGGAAGCGCAAGACATCTTGAGCATTTGAGGAAATGTATGAAGCAAGTGTCAGATGAAATAGTTGGCTTACTTCGTTATTGGTAAGGAGGGTCTAACGGTGTCTTGAAGGTTACAGAGGAAGCGGGAATTAGAAGCATGTATGGATCATAATATTTGGAGTCACACTGAAAAGATTTATACTTTGAGATTAGGTGTTTACATATTTAACACATAATCCGGGTACTTAATATGAAACTGACATAGTGAAATGTAGAATTTCTGAAGAAGAATGACTGTTCATTATTGTCAAAGATTTCAGACATGATATGATATGATAAGAATCTATTCTCATATGATTGATAAATGCTAATTTCTGACCTGTATGTTTGAGGACAAATTTTTTATTTTGGTTTGCAACACCCAAAGCAGATGAGTGCAGTTTCCAATTTCAGGTCTTTGAAAGATGGAGTAAACTATCTTTTTATTGTATGATTATCATGTAACTTAACTATGCTCTTCTAATTGTTCTCCTTTTGTTTAATATCAAGGTTTCATCTCCTTTAATATTACTCACATTAATGACCTATTTTGAACAGGAATTAAGTCAACTGGCTTGGAAAAACCCCCTAATGACTGTCACCGGATCAAATAGTGATTAATTTGTCAGGAGTGATTCAGCCCTGAGTATCCTGCTGTCTGGAGGAACGATAATTAGCGCGGCATGGATCACGTCATAAATGGCCGTCCATACTCAATGACCCAGGTGGTGTTTTCATGATTCATATTGCTAGAGTGAGCAGTTACTGATCGTCAAATCATTTGGCAATGTGTCAGTTATTATTTTAGGAGGGAGCTGAAAGTTATTCACCCTGATGAAAGATGCAAATAAAAAGGTCAAGCATGATCACCTTACAATAAATGATAAAGGGATTGGCCCAGGTTGTGTAATGGGAATATAATTATAGTTTTATATGAGGCAAAGTCATTAACCTTGATTTTATAAACTACAGACAGGAAGGTCAAGTGTACTTACTTCAGGCTATATTTGGAACTGCGTAAATTATTTAATGGACAATAGGTTAAAGAAATGAAGACTTAAACCAAATTGAATGGAAACACTATGTTTGCTTTTTTCAGTTTATTTGATGTAAAGGAAGAGGGAAAGAGAAGTTATTTTCATGATATAACTGTTTAGTCAAAGTTCAGTAGCAGGAAGTAATGATCCAACTTCAATTTTTCATCCACGATTGTTATTTGAAAAATATCAGCCTCTTTAAAAGCAGGATTCCTTTTTTCAAGGACTTATAATGTCGCAGCTATGTCCTAAGTAGAATTGTTGGTAAAAAAATACAGTGCATTCATTAACACTGTACTGATACATATGATTATTCCATATATAAATCTCCTATCACTCATTACACAAAAGCAATGTCCAGAAGCAAAACAAGAGGGAAAAAATGTAAATCGCCATGGTAACGTCACTGTCCTCCACGGCACACATGAGTCAACCCGCGATGAATCGCAGGAAATGGCGGGGAAGTAAGGAGAGCTTCAGCAAATTTGAAAATGCCATCTCCTCGACCTGCAGAGAATTAGAGGTCCCATTTGTGTTTGTATCTCCTGGAAGGGATTGCAGAGTCGGATTAAGGTCCCTAGATTCCGCTCCACTTTCAGGGATTCAATTGGATTTTGTAGGATTTTGTAGAGGTATTTGTTTTTATTGGTACATTTTGTATGTTTTGAAAGTCTTACAGCACACTGGAAAGAGTGGCAAATGAGAGGAGAAGTTAGAGGGAACTCCTATAATTAAAAGAGAGATCTATTGATAGAGATGTTTTGTATTTTCTAGGCCCTTTATCACAAAAGATGTCTCTCACTGACATGGCTCAATGATATCACTCATACAATTAGTTGTTTCTCCTTTTGATATGGGGGCCCTGAAAGAAACAAGTCCAAAAGTGTCTAAGCTTAAGTCAATTGGTATCTGAAAATTATCTTGAGTCAGAAACTGCACCAGTAGTCCAATCACAGTAAGGGAACTTTGGGATATCAAAACTCATTTCAAATGTTTGTTTTCAGAATACCACCTCTGATGTGACGATTAGAAGAGATTCAAAATGAATCGGGAAGTTCAAAAGAGAAGGTCACAAACATTTACCAGATTTGATGTAAATCCTAATAAGCTCTGTGATTTCCTGTGATTGTGTGTGGAATCATTCCACCTCATCTGGGATTCATTCATGTTTCATGTGCAGTACATGCTTATGAAACACTTTCTAGTAGATCAGCCAGAAAGATGTTCAATTGAGATTTGTACACATAAATGGATTCTTTTTGTTCGGTATCTTTATATTATTGTAAAAGTTGTTTACATGTAATGCCGTTATCATGGTCCAATAATGACGTAACCGAGGAGGTGAATATAAAGCTATGATGACGAACCACTGCCCTGGAGAAGGATATTTAACACAATCCAAAAAGAGCCTGGATAATCAAGGCTAACTTTCAGAATATAGCTTGGTACAAAGACACATGATTAAGAAGGACAGGTTAAGTGATGAATGGAAATCCCTCATCATCAAACACCCCCTCATGGGGAGAGAGAGAGAGGGGGTGTGGCTCTAGAGAGAAAGCTCTCTAAAACCCTGTTCGTAAATTTTTTTAAAATGCAACATTTGCGGCTATTTTGTTGATGCATTATCAATAGCTGTGTATATGAATGGGAGTCCTGGAAATAATGCGGTGTTTGCTTCTTTGCTTTAACCAGCTAGTTTGCTGCTATTTTGCGGATCGACACCTGGGGGAAATACCACAATGTTGCAGCAAACAAATTTTGTAAAGTGCATCCTCAAAATAGCTGTAAATGTTGCGGCTTGTGTACCACGCTCTGACATGTGATTTGCTAATCGCAATGCTAGTACTCCTTTGCAGAATACATCATTATTGTTTGTTTGTTCCAGCCACTGGTGTTGGGGAGAGTCCACCCCATCCAAGATACCACAATGTTACATTATTTTTTGGTGTGTATATAATCAGGTTTTTAAGAGGCTCACTGGAAAATTGCTCACTGACATGCATTGGTAATATTACAATATTATTGCATGTGAACAGGGCTTAAGACAGCACAAGAAGAGCAGCTCTGTTAATGGAAACGCGATGTTCCCTTCCATCAGGTGGCCATTGTTGCTTGAATGATGAGCGGGTCGGCCCAGGTATGAATCACAGCGAGTCGCAGCTTTGGGGCATCTCCCCAGCCATTAGCTCCACTGATAGTGACAGTAACGGCTCTCTCTTGTCATCATGTGGAAGCTTATTCTCTTTATAAATTGAATTGAATAAGATTATGGCAATAATCAGAGAGTCTTTGTATCATAGACATTGTATTGTTGCAGTATTAAAGCTCTTAAAGGCCTTTTGAGAAAACAAATTATGCAACATACTCATTAAGTGAAGTTTTCATCTTCACTTTGCCACATCATTTTGTTTGTAGTGGATAAAGACCAAATGCTCAATTGGTGTTTAAAAAAGATGAACTTATTTCTGCAATGGGGAGCTATTTAATGAAAATAATCTGCATTTCAAGCTACTTATAAATTTATAAATTTGTATTCAAAATACTTCTTTTCCTGTGTCACAACAAGGCAAGTATTTTTCAATTAATTTACAAGACTCTCCTTTTGTACTCATTTACAAGATAACACATGTGGCTTTTAATTTGTGGGAGCAAGCCATAATAAAAAGAAAACTATGAATTATCCTTAGTTTGCCTAAAAGTGTTTGTATCCATATGTTCCTTTGCTGCCATAGCTCAACCATCCCTTTAATGTTCGCTATCAAAACAAATGTCTTGGCTGGGACAGAGAGTGGAAGCATTGGATGATGACATCACCGTCCTGTACTTTCATCAACTCTCCTGAATCTACAGGGCTTTAGGTGATTGAGCCTTGGCCATCTTCACACACTTCCAATTAGCATCTACACTTCATTGATCTTCCAATCTGCCCCCGACCACCTCCCCTGGGTGAGAGAGGTGTATGGGGGGGGGGGGGCATTGACATTTGACAGTAAACTATTCACTTCTCTCAAGCCCCCACCTTCCACCCCACCCCTTTACACACCAGCAATGTGCATCTACACTTCATTGATCTTCCAATCTGCCCCGACCACCTCCCCTGGGTGAGAGAGGGGCGGGGGGCAGGGGGGGGGGGGGGGGGCAGGGGGGGGGGAGGAGAGACATTGACATTTGACTGTAAACTATTCTCTTATCTCAAGCCCCACCTTCCACCCCACCCCTTCACACACTTCCAATTAGCATCTACACTTCATTGATCTTCCAATCTGCCCCGACCACCTCCCCTGGGTGAGAGAGGGGCGGGGGGCAGGGGGGGCAGGGGGGGGGGGGGAGGAGAGACATTGACATTTGACTGTAAACTATTCTCTTATCTCAAGCCCCACCTTCCACCCCACCCCTTCACACACCAGCAATGTGCATCTACACTTCATTGATCTTACAATCACCCGGACCACCTCCCCTGGGTAAGAGAGGGAGATGTAAGTCTTACTGTTAAGTTGGTAGGGGGAGGAAGCATCTACATTTCATTTATCTTCGAGTCACCCATATGTTCCCTTTGTGAGGGAGGGAATGGTACATGTATTATGTCTTGTGCTGAGAGGAGGGAGAGGGTTGGACACATTGACATTTGATGTTTATACTGCCCTGTTTTCTCTTCTTTTCCAAAGTCATGAAATCATCTGAAAAATGGACATCTCCTCTGATTCCTCTGAAAGACCCATTTTCATTCAATGAAAAAAAACACTACCATGGAACGCTTACCCCCGACCTCACAATGTTGAGCGATGATTAATTTGGCTTCAGCAAGCATCATACTCCTCCACATTCATTGATTTGCCCAAGTCCCTCCAGGCACTGAGTATATGAGGAAGGGCAAAAAAGGAAGAAAGGGGGTTGGGGGGACACAACTCTTTTGTTCCCCTCTCTCTTCCTGTTGAAGACAGAGGTTGCTCTTATTGTGATTGACTTGATTCATGCTTCTCTATTTTGATCTTTTCTTCTTTCCACGTTTTCATACCAGATGTACATGTAATGCATGTATCTCTACACTGCTGCTGCACATTTTTGTCCAATTATCATTCACTTTGCTTGAAATCTTGCAGAATGGATGAGCTAAAAGGGCTGTGAAATGGAAGAGGATGTTGCTTCAGAGAGTACAAAGAAGAGGAAGACCAGTTAACTGTATTGGTACCAATCCAAAGAAATGACATTGAGTTATTACACATGGAATGTTCCATTGGGACTGAGAGGGTTAAAATGAAGGAGGGTATTGTCATCATGTTTGAATGACCAACACGAGATCGCTATCCAACCAGATTACCCCTACCCCACTCCTTGAAGGATGGATGGTTTAGAGTGAGGTGACATGTGATACGATGCTGAAGCTCCATCGATTATGCCATTGTATCACAACATTTATGTAGGTGGCTTCACCCAGCCTAATCCCTGGGGGAATCGCTCGTTTGAAGGAGATGTACTCATGCACTTGGTGAGGCAGGTGCTCTCGCTCCCTTCTGCCCCTCCATTTTGTTGTCCTCCTTGTGAGAGCATGACTGGGTTTTAACCTTTCCGATAACCTGCTTTGTGATCCCTTCTCATATCATGGCATCTGGATTGAATATTCTCCTCTTCGCAGTGATAGAGAAAGCACCAGCAATATTTCGATTGTGTTCTTCCCCTCCACTTCACTGTCCTCCTTTGCGAGGGAATGACTGTCTTTACCTTTATTCTTACCTTCCCTTTGATCTCTTCTCATACCTTGGAATCAGGACAGAATATGCCCCTTTTACCACTGGTGGAGAAATTACCAGCAATGTATGGATTGTGTTCTCCCCTCCATATTGCCGTCCTCATTTGGGAATGAATGATTGGGTCTTTACATTGTGTCCTTACCTTGTCTCTTACCTTCCCTTGATCTCTTCTCATATCTGGGAATCAGGACAGCTTATGCTCCTCTTACCAATGACAGAGAAATAACCAGCAATGTTCCACTCGTGTTCTTCCCCTTTCGTTTTGCTGTGCTCATTTGGGAGTGAATGATTGTGTCTTTTCATTATGTCTTAACTCTTAACATTGTCTCTTACCTTCCATAGATCCCTTCCTCTATCTGGGAATCGGATGAATATGTTCCTCTTACCATGTTACCAATGATGGAGTAATTATCTGCAATGTTCTGATTGTGTTCTTCACTCCATCTCACCATCCTAAATTTGGAAGTGAATGATTGTCTTTACCTTGCCTCTTATCTTCCCTAGATCCCTTCTCATATCTGGGAATCAGTACATGTTCTCCCCTCAGTGCCTCACCAGTGAGGGAGCGCAAGTAATGTTCTGATTGATCGTTAGCTCCGTTCATCTTACTGGCTGAATGGTTTGATCGTACAATTTTATCTTTGCACACAGGGGGCAAGAAGTGCGTGCAGTGACCCTATGGTGCAAGATCCTACATCGCGTGCAGAGATCCTTTTCTTTAAGTACAGGTTGCACTTCTACTGAAACAATAGCCATACATAGTCTCCATGCTGGAACTCATTTAATAACTGGAGGGTTTGTTCCTGCGAACTGCCGGCAGACAAGAATAATATTTGTCTAGTTTCCAGGATTGATTTTAACATTACAGAAATCTCTGTTTACTACAGGCCCTTGGTAAAACAAAATCCCGAAATAACATGGAAACTCCTACAATGTACATGTTCTGATAATACCTTTTCACACCTCAAAATTTCCTGGAGAAAATTTTGGCCAAAAATAGAATCTAATAAAAGAGAAATATGAATGATTTCAAACCAAATGCTTTTCAAATCAAGAATTTGAAATGTGAAATTAGACTTCATTATATCATTACGTTTTGCAAGCACCAGAGTGTTCATTGAGTAAAGAAACTCAAATTACATGATTTAAAATTATAACTTGTACTATCGCTTTCACTGAGAATGAAGAAGAAGAGGAGGAGGAGGGAGTTGTTGATGAGACCGGTAAACAATCGGCGCTATGGGATCTTGTTTAGGTCAAGTACATGCACTTGACAAAGCAGTCAGGAGTGTGTCAGCCGTCCCTGAATAATGACATCCTGTCTGTCACTGAGAACAGAGACTAGCATCACCCTTTTGTTTTGGCCCTCATCCCCCCCCCCCCCCCCAACACACACATGCACCCTCCCCAACCCCACACCTGTCGATCTGTATCATACAGCTATCTCTTTTCTTCAGAATTCAGTGTTCTTACTTAGGGTCAGTACATTGTTGTAACAAAGTTGTAACAGAATATAACAGAATATGAAGAAATTCAATTTTATAGCTACATACAAGATGTGATGCGAGTGTGCAATTTGTCTTGATTATGACTCACCAATCGGACCTTACATGTACATGGTTTACCCTCTGTGTGCCGCTCTATATGGTCTGTGTGTATTACATGTTTTTTTTTTCCTTCTGTGCACTGAGAGCTCATAGAGGTATATAGCTATTCCAAACATTATGGAAAATTCCCAACCTTTCAATTCACTGCTGGTGACTTAAATGTTCCGGAGAGTACATAGTTTTTAAATTTAACGGAAAAGATACCTTTAACAAAAATATTCATAAGTTCCACATTTATGAATCAAATTTCATCAAATAAGTTTCATAATGTTAAGTAATGGTTGAACTTAAACAATAATATTAATAATAAATACAACTCTCATTGAATGTATCAAGGCTATTAGCGAACTTTTTAAATAAATGTGAAATAAATTTTTCCTTCTGTGCACTGAGAGCTCATAGAGGTATATAGCTATTCCAAACATTATGGAAAATTCCCAACCTTTCAGGGACAGGGGCTACCTTAGATTGGCCTGTTTTCTTACTCACTATTTCAACATTTCATCTTTAGAATACATAAGAGGCATCTATAGTCAATAGAGGTTCATAGAGGTATAGCTCAATCAGGAAGTATGGTACTTGATGGAGGAAGGGGGGGGGGGGGGGGAGCAAGAGCAGGTGGGTCGACCTAGAGTGTCGTATTTTCACATGTTGTCATCTTCATTAGATATTAGAGGCATGACTGCATTGTCAACTTACATTATGGTATTCATGGCTAACATCAGCTTTTTGGGACTTGCTTTCTACTGACTTGGATTGGTCTTGATGTTGTTACTTCTAGAGTGACTACAGATACAGATACTTTCTGTATTTCTACTACTACTACTACGACTACTACTACTACTACTACTACTACTACTACTACTACTACTACTCCTATTACTGCTACAACTACTACTCCTACTATTACTGCTACTGCTACTACTACTACTACTACTACTACTACTACTACTACTGCTACTACTACTACTGCTACTACTACTACTACTACTACTCGTACTACTACGTCTACTACTACTACTACTACTACTACTACTACTACTACTACTACTACTACTGCTACTGCTACTACTACTACTACTACTACTACTACTACTGCTACTACTACTACTACTACTACTACTACAACTAATAATAATAATAATAAAGATAATAATAATGATACTGATACTACTTCTACTACTACTAATACTTCTACCACTACTACTACTACTACTCGTACTACTACGTCTACTACTACTACTACTTCTACTACTACTACTACTGCTACTACTACTACTACTACTAATAATAATAATAAAGATAATAATAATGATACTGATACTACTTCCACTACTACTAATACTTCTACCACTACTACTACTACTACTCCTACTATTAATGCTACTTATTCTACTACTTCTACTACTACTACTACTACTACTACTACTACTACTACTACTACTACTACTACTACTACAATTACTACTACTACTTCTACTACTACTACTACTACTACTACTACTACTACTACTACTACTACTACTGCTACTACCACTACTGTTACTATTATTGTTACTCCCGCTTCTACTGCTAGTATCACTATTTCTACTTTGTCCACAACTCCTGCTCCTACTTCTTGTACTAGTATCACAACTGCAATTTCTGCTATGCTTTTAATTGCTGCGTTCCTTAGATTGTGCGGGCATGACAACACAACTCTTGTAGTATTCTAGTAAGACTTCGTCAGCTGCTTTCTCTTGTTTCGTGTCAAATAATTACATCGATGCAGCAATCCATTAACCTATAAAAATACATTTTGAGGAGAGTATAGGTCACCACTGTAAATCATAAGTGCCTGGTCATGGTGCTTGCATCCATCAAATAGTGCTGGGCATCGCCAGTGCGTGTCTAAGCTAGATATGAACGTGACATCAGTCACGAGAGTGTGAAAACCACAATGAATAATGCATTACTCCATAATCAGTTTGGCATACCGTAATGTGTGCACATTTAGACCAGCATTTGGCTACTCCCAAGGGGTTTGTGGGCTTATCTCAATTAAAGGGGCTTCTGTCAGCTCTTTAAGAAATGTATGTTGTTTATTTTGCTTGCCACAATTAGTTCACTACAGTCATGACAGAGTTTGGTCAACTTTCAACATTCCTCAACTTTCGTGAACACACTCCCTTTGTTAGAATACCAAAATATATTGAATCTCCCCGCATTCATAGAAACTTCAACTATTTTTTTGGCACAATTCAGACCCCTCTAATCATTCCTAAAGGCCCTTTTTTACTATCACAATTTGGTATAGTGAAACACAGGCTTTACAGGACACAGGATATATCTTAAAGGTGAATCTTTATCGGCCGAAGTTTTTACAATAAGCAGGGCCCTATCTTATAACGATTTGCGATTGATCGCAACTTGATTAACAAGTGATGTAGATTTTAACTTTGTACATTATAGATAGGGGATTGGACTTGCCATCAAATCAGATCAATCGCAACTCTTTGTGGGACAGGGCCCAGAGTTTCCAAAACGGTTCCCGTACCAGCACGAGCTCTTGAAGACAGCCCTACCATTGATTGGGAGAGGGTAGTTCTAACAGGATGTGCCTAGTGTCCTTGTTCCTTGCATTGGTTAAGACTAGCAGTGATTCACTGAGTGTGATAGATGGCTAGCAGGCTTCCGTATCTCATGAGCTGCGTCTGCATTAGCTCGATCTGACAAAATAGCAAGCTAGTTTGCTGATCCGGGAAACTAGCCCGAAGTTGCAATCGCATCTTCATTAGCTCAAAACTTTGGTTACGTAAGCTCAAAACTTGGGATGCATAAATTAGCCTGATGTTCCCGCATGTGCAGTGTGCGATGGAAATAGGCCACGACTACATGGCTTCGGTTATGAGCTCGCCTTCATACACGTATGAAAACCTAATGTAAACAATTCTTCATTGATACATGATGAGATCAAGAAAGTTTTCAGGCTAATAAAGACCCTCCATGAAATAGCGAGCTAGTCCGCGAACTAGCTCGCTATTTGGTTATTAAGCCCAAAATTTCTTGGGAATTTTTCTCAACCAAATAGCTAATAATCGGGCTAATAAATATGCACCTATGGAGTTGTTTCTTTTCACTTTTTTTAGTTCATGTTAGGTACGTATCTTCTTTACAAAGGATGCTTGAGCTGTATGGATGAAGTTTGTATACTTTTCTAGAGAGGATCAAAGTGGCAGAAAAATATAAGTAGTGAGTCTGAATAAATAGAAAAAGAGGCGGACACAGATCATAGAGAGAGAGATAGAGAGAGAGCGAGAGAGAGAGAGGGAGAGAGAAAGAGAGAGAGAGAGAGAGAGAGAGAGAGAGAGAGAGAGTGAGAGAGAGGGAGAGAGAGAGAGAAATAGAGAGGGGGAGTGGGTAAAGAGAGGAGAGAAAGAAGGGAGACTGAAGGAGATGGTAAGAGGGGAGGAGAGGAGTGAAGAGAGGAAGGGGAGAAAAGCGAAAGAAAAGATCAAGAGAGAAATGATGGATGGAGAGAGTGGGTCTGAGATAGTGAGAAAGGCTCTCACAAAAAATTATTGGTATTCAAACAAACACAATTCATAAACTCTTTATCAACACAGACAGGTAATGGTATGTACATAGGTTTTAAAAGTGGAGCAGACTATGCTTGATCTAAATGATGCATGCTATGCAGTCTTGCTGTAGGTTGTATGGTGCATGACATTGCGTACTGCCTAGAGGGCCATGTAATACAGAATGTCTGGTTGGAGCAGGTGATTTAGTGTGAAAATCTCATCTGCTAACCTTTTTCCAAGGTGTGTGCC
>OZ022577.1:30602052-30912052 GCA_963669155.1 Arbacia lixula | reverse complement strand
AGAGAAATCCTCAAATTGGAGGGGAGGGGAGAGTGGGTGATTGGCTGGATAGGGAGAGAGGACGCTGGGGTTGTCGAAAGCAGGGCTGTGATGAATCATGGGAACAAATTTGTATCGGGTTAATCCCCCATCTTTACGGCCTTGTCATGCGCTGTCATTTTTGGTGGATATTGATGGTATTGGGGGATTTCAGCATAGAGGTAGACAAAACGACTATATCCTCTCATTTGACAGTGGGGACAGGGAAATGGTGCGCTCATTGATGATGACAGAGGAATGTCATACAGGTTGTAGGCTTGTAGATGGTTGGGGAATACAGAGTCTGAATTTAACTTTTCATGGTCTAAATTGATGAGATAAAAAAGCTCTGATTAGTTGTTTCTTTTCTTACTACAGATTAAAGTAGTAAACAGATGGAAAGTGCAAAGAACATACAAAAGTTTAAATGGAAGATGAAGACCTAAATTGATGAGCACGAAAAAGCAATGATGACTATTTCCTTCTATCTTGTGAATAGATGGAAAGTGCGCACAAATGTTAAAGGGTAAGATGGGGGTCAAAATTGATGAGCACGAAAAAGCAATGATTAGTATTTCTTACGTGGAAAGTGCAAAATACATTTGAATGTTCAAGGATAAGGATAAAGGAATAATAAAATCATGAATTAGGGTATGAATGAATGAATGAATGATATGTCTTGGCTATTTTCTGACATTCCAATGGACATAAACTATGATGCCCCCCCCCCCCTCCTCCTTTTTTCATGCCTTAGGTATGGTAACACTCTTAGCACCCCACCCCCTTAGATGTCCCAGCACCATACTGTAGGTGCATGAAATGTATAGTAAGTCAATGGGATTTTCCTGGCTTGGTAACAAGAGAGTTAATTAAAGCTTAATTAGCAGTTACATACCCAATACCAGTCAGCACTGAGACTAGCTCCCATTCCTGTATATATATTCAATGTGTATATATAAGCCATTAAAAGTGTCTCATTAGTGATGCAACTGGCAGGTCAAGCTTTTGTCTGACTTGACATGATTTAAGGCTGCATCACAATTGGGTCTGTGCTTATAGCCTAATTCAAGCTCTGGACATGTACATCTAGGAAGCACTGTACAGTAGGTAGGTTCTTCTTGCTCTTGTTGCAATATTGATGTCATATTGCCCTGATATTGCAGTAATGAAGTCATATTGGGTGTTGCCTAGCAACAGCCTGAAACGAGTGTTTTATTACCATACTACACTCTACTTCACGCCGCATCTACAGGAATATGGTAATGTTTCTTCACAGGTACTTTGAACGTATCTTTGAGTGTCTGGCCTATTGAGTAAGCTGGAAACAACAGTGAATGTTTCCCTGAGTATCTCTATCGTAATGAGACCATAGCCACGAGAAGCATTATTTTTTAAAATATGTGCATTATCCCTTGATAAGTGTTTATATCTCTTTGATTAAATAACATGAAATATAAAGTGGAGATGATGCACATATATATGTCTTGTGGGATACATTACTGTATCCTGTGAACAGGACTACAAGGTGTATGTTTCTTAGAAAAACCCTCAAGTCTGCAGACTGTGAGGAGGATAAACCCCCATTTCATTAAAAACAAAATAATAACTATAAACAACATTTGCATTTACTGTGCACATACTGTACATGTTTGACATGGAGGAAAGAAAGGGGTGAATGAACGCTGAAGTTGCTTTGCCACCTTGTCCTTCGATAGTGGGAAGAGTCTTAAGATTTGTTTGTCTCACAGCTGAGGTACATGTTTATCCGACCTACTTAGGGTCAGTGACACCTGACTCAGTATTGCCAGATGCATTTGTTGTATTGTCTATATTTAGCACAGCTGTAAGTATCTAAGAATTGGATTGTCATCCTTCTTGCTATTGTTAATGTGCAGATGTTAATTCTTATTGAAATGATGAAACATTCCTGATAAACTATCCTCATGTTAAGCTTAATATTTTCTATAATACGCGATGGTGGCAGATAGCAAGTGGGTCATATGATTTGTTAATTTAAAAATTGATGCTTCTGTGCACAGGTAAGTCACACATATCCCATAGAGCAGCAGTTTGTCTATCCCACAATGAGTTAATCTTACTTCCATTCTATATTTCCTCTTCCCAGAGTAAACCTCACTCCTCCTCAGGGAAGAAGGATCTGCGGTCGCCTAGCAACCCGCATCCAGCCGCAAGAGATGCCAGGCAGACTGTCTCAAAGCTCAAGAATGTGGACTCCAAGCTAGCCAACCGCATCTTGGATGAGATCATGGATAGCGGGCCCAAGGTCAAGTTTTGTGATATCGGTAAGGGAAGACCTTTTTACGAAGTGATGAGCTTGGAGGTCATATCGTCAGAGAACAAAGGTCAAAGTTCTTGACCTTTGCATAGATATTCCACTTTTAAGAAAGAATTGAAATAATACAAACTAATTAATCTAATTTTGGTAAAACCTAGTATGGGTATGCAGACATTCCACCTCACATAAAAATGAAATACACAGTTTGAAAATCAAATAGTAAATTTGGGAAAATATCCTATTTCAAATGAAGCTGAAAAACCTTCTCTGAACAATCTTTACATCAAGGGGGAAATTATAAACATTCCAGCTGACCAATTCCATTTGATAATAACAATGAGATTTGACCTGTCTATGCTGTCTATTCTCACCACTGAAAAGCTACTACATAGTGAAACTTAAAACAGTACTGATGATAGTATTAATTGCAGTAACAGTAATTTAGTACTTGTGATTATGATGTGATAACATATCAGAGAAATAGGCAATCAAGAAGTGATGTGATTTGAAAGGTGTGATACAGGAAGAACAGGTGGGGAAAGTATAGTATGAATGGTTTCAGCTCAGGGCTTTCTCTGCACCTGTGGTCTCTCTGAATTGTTATTAGAAATGCATTTTAGCAATCATGAGCAAATGACAGTGTTACCCTGCTTTAAGTTACATAATGAAGGCTGTTATAAGTGCAATGCCCACTTGATCCTGTCACTCTTCCTATGTGACCTTTAGAGATTAAAGTAAGATTTCTAATGACGTAGAAAAGACTTGGAAATGCCCTTGTGTAAGAGTTACTCATAAGCATACCAAAGTTAAATTCGGGGCACTCTAGAAGAGTCCATATTGAGAAAAAAAAGTTTATTTACCTGATACATAATGAATGGAAGGGGAATTATTGTGGTGACTTGACATTTTCTGAACATCTAGCATATAGCTGGGTTTGTTGCTTGTCAATGGTATGCATTTGATATGGACTTAAATGTTGTTCTTGCATCTCTACAGGAAAAGAGATTAAGATGACTCTAACAGATCATCCAAATTGTATAAATTGTTCACTTTTGTACATATTTAGAATGACACAATAATCCAACTGGCTGTGGTCCCAGCACATCCCTAACTCAACTGCCTTCATTTGTCTGGAAGATGAATTTTGCTATTGATGTATTACTGAGACTTTTTAAAAAAAATCACATTTCCAAACTACAATTCTAGCACTTCTAACAATTTAGATGACAAGTGGTGATAAATTAGTTCTTCAATTGCTTATTGTCCGTGAATGTGAATTTTCATACAAGACTGAGAAGACCAACTTGGAAATTATCTCTGAAATAATGAGGCATCATTCACTCAATCTATCTCTTTGTTTCCTCCCCCCTCTTCCTCCTCCTCCTCCTCCTCCTCCTCCTCCTCCTCCTCCTCCTCCTCCTCCTCCTCCTCCTCCTCCTCCTCCTCCTCCTCCTCCTCCTCCTCCTCCTAGCTGGTCAAGAAGCAGCCAAGCAAGCCCTGCAGGAGATCGTGATCCTGCCAGCCCTACGGCCAGAGCTCTTCACCGGCCTCAGGGAGCCTGCCAGGGGCCTGCTGCTGTTTGGTCCTCCAGGCAATGGCAAGACCATGCTGGTGAGCTCATCCTGGCTTTTATCTATCTACAATGTGTTCCAGAAAAAAGGAAACCGAGATTCTGTGTTATTTCTCTAGTTGACTAAAAAAACTCATTGAATGTCATACACATCATTAGAAAGTATGTTTTTTCTTCTTTAATTTGAAATTCATTTTCGCAGGACAAATGGTCAAAAATCCATGCTTCTGACAGATTCACTTTCAATGAGAGAACTTCTAAAGGAAGCATAACAAAGAACACAAGAGAAATGCTAACGAATCACCCCTTTTACGCACTACATTGATGCTTCCTTACAGATCTTGACCATTTGTCCTGCGCAACTTGATTGTGACAATTATTTTTTTAACACCTGTTGCTCCTCAATGCATGACTCTTATCTATCATGTTAGGTGTCAAATGAAAGAAGAAGAACCATACTTTCTAATGATGTGTATAATATTCAATGATTTTTTTTCAGTCAACTAGAGAAATAACACAGAATCTTGGTTTCCTTTTTTCTGGGACACACTGTATAGCCTTTCTCCCAGGCTATTGAACATTTCTACACCAAACTTTTCAAGTAGACAGTAGACTTATTTAAATTTCTTCTCCAGATGAACTGAGAAAAAGGGAGAATGATACAGTGACTAGTCTTAGAATATTAGACCATATTTTTCAGTTTGAATCAGAAAATAGCTTCCAGGCTATTGGGCATTTCTAAACCACACCATTCAATAAAGGAGACTGATTGCAGTAGACTAATCATTCTCAATTTCTTCTCCGGCTCAAGAAGAGAATGATGCAATGACTAGGCTTAGGATATAAGACTTCAGATGATATGACTTTTTATATAGCACATTCACAAAAAAAGTAACTTATCAAGAATTATGCTTGTGAGATGTAACTTTGTAACAAATATTGTTTGTATATCCTTTTTTCTCATTGAGAATTAAGGTATAAAGAACGGTAAATCACATTCATGATAAAAGTGAATGACCAGATTCATTGCAGGTAAGTACCAGAAATCATGAACATTATCCTATAATGTTGATATTATGTGAATCATTAGCTTGCCTGAGCTGGACGAGTCATTTACCACCTTAAAACTACCTGACCTCAGCTTGTGCTTGCCCTCGTTGAAACTTATACAAAGCTTGTTATAGTGCATACTCAAGTACCGTAACAAACCTTCAATGAATGTAATGACTACTCTTAGCGTGGAAAGGTACACGCTATACATCTTGCCGAGAACTGTTATATGATACTGTAGGACTGCCGCTCTTCTCTAGCAAAAGGGCGCTTGTGGCGTTTGACTTTTATTGAGTTTGCATACTCTCTGAATTATTTTGTATGCATGCCCGACACACTGTTGCATCGAGATATTTCAATCTGTTTTGTTATGAATATTAAGCTGTAAATTAGGAACAGTTTATTGCAAACTGAACTGTACCAATAGGAAATATTCCAATCGGAAATCTCGTCCCTTAAAGATTTTGCAACCTAACTGTAACTGAAATTCTATGCCACACATCATGATATCATGCAAAGCAACGATTTCAACACATTAGCACACAAGAAATTTCTGCTTTGTTTTGGATATTTGGAGACCAATTAGCAACAGTTTGTTGCAAACTGAACTCTACCAATAAAGCGCTTTACATAAAAGATTATATCAAAGCGCTTTATATAACAAATTAACAAAACACAATGGAAGAATCAAAATGAAATTATCAAACATAAAAGATAAATGTAACAATTTAAGAAAACTAGGTTGGTTATGCCTTTTTTTCCGTTAGATGGGTTTAATTTTCCCAGTAGGGAATCACGTCTCATAAAGAGCTTTGCAACCGAACTGTAATTCTGTGCCACACATGGTGTCATGAAAAATCAGCAATCCAGACTTGCAAATGATAAACTTGTTGGAGTGCAGTGTGTTAACTGTTATATACCATTCATTTGCTACTTCCTTGTATTTTGTTACTTACTTCCTTTGGTACATGTAGTAAGTAGTGGAGTAGTATGAGCATCTCTTCTTTAGCCTGAGGAGGTGTGTGGGTCCCATCAACGGTACTTAATTTGATTATCGCTTACCCCAAACCGGCCACAAGCTCAGGCACTTGTAATTGACCTGCGCCAAGCCGAAAGAGATTCCACCGATCCGCACACACACACATACACACACGCCTCGTCTTAGTAACAGGAAAAGGGGAGCATTTACACGTCTCTGGTTTAATGAGCTCTCGCAAACATGCGGAAAGAGGACTACCTCTGGGTTTTGTCGTAATGGGAAGACGAGCGGTTCCAGGAGAGTGGTTTTATTTTACATAACAGGTGCAGTGGTCCCTGTGCATAGGAGCATATTGTTCGAAACCTTTTGATGTAAAGTGCATGCAAAATGTATACAAATGTGCCTCTGATTGTGTTTGTTTATTTGTTTGTGTGTGAGCAGAGTATGAGTGTCTTTCTTTGTGTTTGTCTGTTCATTTGCCTCTGTGTATGTGTGTGAGCGATGTATGTGGGTTTTTGAATTTGTGTGTATTTGTTAAGCGTTTATGTGTGCATGTGTTCCAATATTAGCATCAACTAAATGAATGTTCAGATCTCATGTACCTTCTGTATTCCTTCACATACTTGAAATAATACAAGTTTGATATGAAAAACAAGAAGAATAATTGGAAACTCTTTAACTCAGGATAAGGTAAAGATCAGTTGCATGTAAACAAAAAAGTGTCTTTGAACTAAACAAATTCAACTGAAAATACCCTTTTTTATCAACTTTTGTTGGAAATTAGAGCTAAAGGTAGGCAAATATTTTGCTTTAGTATTTTTCTTTCTTGATGCAATGTTCAGTAACAAAAATGGCATTGTATTATTTGAAAGAAAGGATGTAAAATGAGATAAGGATACTTAACGAGGAGCAGTCTACAAAACAAGATGTGGAAATCTTTTTGGAGACATGCATGGAGCTGAGATTGAGCTATGGTATCTGCCAAGTTTGGGCGCTGTCTCAGCAACGTAGTGAAAGGGGAAATCAGCGTTTGTCAGCGTTTTGGAGAAACTTGTCGGAAAAACATCAGTGCATCTGCCAGCCACATTCATCCTGTCTGGCTTAAAGTTTAGGGTGGGGTGATGCTGGGCTTGAAAAAAAAGTCATGTTCATATTCACGCAGTACAAGTCAATCACCACTTGTCATCTAGATTTGCAAGCTGAAAATAGAATGCTCATTCTTTATTGGGAAGGTTGTTATAGTATTTCTGGACCAGGAATTTATATTTATGTCAAGAAAATACAATTGAGTTTTTTGTATTTTGGGCAAAAACATTGAGCAAAGAATTGCTCAAAAACAGTATCTTTATTCTCATCATTAGCAGGGAGATATTTGAATCCATTACTCGATCAATTTATATCAATGCAAATGATTAAAGTTCACTGTGTTATAACTTATTCCCTATAACTTTGAATTATTACTTACAGTTGTTATTACTAATTATCACAGATGTGTTTCACCCGTTTTGTTTGTAAATGTGTTGACAATAGAAGGAAATGTTAGTCCCACAAGCCCATTTTACAAGAGTATGGAGGCAGTGGTAATGCATGTTTATTTCCAGGGTTGAAACAATAAATGATCTGTCATACATGTACATAAACATTGACACAATTGTCACTCTAGTTCCATTAATGTGACACTCAGTATCATAAAATCTAATTTTGATGGGAACACGGCCGCTGTCTGGGAACGCATTCTCTGACATCAATGCTGTGATCCCGCAACTAATCCCCACATTTCCCTCTGCATTACGGAGCCCCGCTATATTAGTATTAGGCGCGCCTTTCTGTACCGACAGCTGACCGTGTGACGGTTCTCACATATTGATGGAACTTTAGACGACTGTATCTGACATCTTTGATTGGTTACTGATTGTATGTGGTGAGGGAAGGGAGTTGGGGTGGTTGGGCAAAGTTTGAGATTCTGTGATCCTGGTGTATCTATGATGCGGTTTAAATATTGTTTCTTTGGTTTTTATTACTTCAGGAGCTCTGCTTCATATCCAAAACATTTTCGTGTTTTTATGTATAGATAATCATATCAGTTCTGTGTATTATTTTTGTACAGTCAAATCTGTAAACAGTGACTACTGTCAGACCACAAAATCTGACTCTGAGCATTTTGAATATAATTGCAGCTGTAATGTAAGACCACCTGTCCATAAGTCCATGAGGCTTAAGTTTATTGCTTTTCATAATGAAGACAAGCACAAAGAACGGGATTAATATTTGGATGGAAGTTAAAATGTAGCATGCCGTTTGTTGGATGGGGAGAACGCTACCCTACATGTATATCACTCTGAACAAAAACATGAAGTCTTCTCATGCCATCCAAAGGAAAAAGTATTTTACCCTTGGAGCTAGGTATCATTTTGCTTTATTGTCTGTTTTAGGTGGCCAAGAAGTCCTGAGACTGGAAGAAAACACAAAATTTCATTTCAATTAGGAATGACGCAAATCAACGTCTTGCATGAACAGCCAAAGTCAATGATTCAGTGAGACCAAAGTTTCCTGTTTTGTAGGAGATACTAGCTTCCAAGGGTTGTTATCACTTGACTTAGTGTGAGTGTCATCTTCATTGGCCCTCTTTGGTAAGAAGGAAACTGCCAAACTGGAAGAAAAACATTCAGGACGCCTCGTCACACATCCAAAACAAACTCCTTGGTTAACCCAATTACCTCATGCAGGCATGAATCTTATCACCTCATTATTTGACTTAACCTGATCCTCCCCATGTTGAATGGACTCATGAAATAATTCCTGAACCCGTTGCTCACAGTTAGATTTTACAAGTCAGGCTCCTCAGAAGGATTTTTTTTTTTCATAGCCTGTTGTCTATTGTCCGAACAGCAGATTATGCAGTTGTCGCACTGTTCAGCATCTGAGTGGAAAAAAGGCAGTTCACATATATGCAGGCTCAGTAAAGAATGGGTTAACATATTATGGGTTTATTTACAATATGCATCAGAAAACAAAGTAAAGTAGAAAGTAGAGGAATGCTCACTTGCTGGAATGAGAGCATTTTAATTCAGCCCCAGATTTCCTCACAGGTACTATTTATCGAATTAATCTATTCTCTGTGTATGAGTAACCCTTCTCCGCCTCAGGTGCAAAGGGGTTGCTTTCTTTTAAATCAGTTCCCCCTTGCCGAAGTCGTGCCCTTCTCCCAGACATGTTCCCTCGCCCCAAAACCCCACGAAGACGACGGCGCCTCTCCCTCCTCATCCCAAGCAAGCACAACGCCTCGGAGCCGTGTCTGAGAACCTCAACGTCAATCATTCCCCCCTAAATTCCATGTCGGAGGCTGCTTTTACGTTGGAGGCATTCTTACATCATTATTGCATTTTTTTGCTCGAGTCCGATTACAATTTCATATTCGTGGGAATTTGAACGAGGGAAGAGAGAGGAAGGGGGGAAAGGCGGATGGCTATGCTGTAAGCGGTTCTCCTATGTATGTGAGTCACGGGTACCGACAGAGCGGATCGTGAATGTTATTAAGTTGTGAGGACCTATCCTATAACCAAAGACACATCAAGATTTAGATGGCTTTTCCCCCGTAATCTGTCTCTGTCTTCAAGACATACTTTCCTGTCTCTCTCTCTTTTCTCTTGCCTCTTACATCTAAAGCTCTCTCATGTATGCAGTGTATGTCTTGAGATGGGGCAGTGCTTTCATCTGAGAGCTGTTTACCAGACGTTTGGAGCACAATATTTCAATCATTATATGTTAGACTTTTTATATATAAGGGTACCCAAAGGGTTCCTGTTTGCCCTTCATTTTGAAGTACATGTACATGTAACCTCCTCGCCTTGCAATCTGTTCCAACCAAATTTTGTAAACAAAAAAACATGAGCCTATCGAACATCATAAAGAAAAATAGAATTACCCTCAAATTCGAGAATATTTTTTGTCTCTTCTTTGACAGGAAATATTAGTTTACTTAAGTTTTATTCTTTGGTTCACTCCAACTGTCATATAATAGACCATATTTATCATGTGTTCAAATGTTATGCACATCATTCGAACGTTGCCCAAGGCTTGTCTGAGTAGCAACAACTATGTGTTCCATCCATTGAAACTGAATCACAAAATACTTGTGGATGTAATAAGACGTTATTATGCAGACTTTATGACAAGAGTTTAGCATAATGATCCACCAAGATACAGACTGTAGGATATGAAAACATTTTAAGATGTGCACAGTCTGTATTCATAAGATTAACTTCAACATTTGTTAAGTTTGGCCCCTTGTGATGATTGAGATGAATAGCAGACTCACTGAAACTAAACAAATTAACTTCCTTTTCCAGATCTTTGAAACTTTGGACAGCTTTCAAGAAGTACTGGTAATGATTATCTGGTATGATAAGGCCATTAAAACTACCACAGTCAGTGTCCTGTCAAAAGTAGATTTATTGCAACAGATTGTGTCATTAGAAAGTTCCTAGAAGATTCTTGGCACTTCAAATGAAAGTCAGTGGAGAGAGGGAGAAGGATTTAATGGTATGCTTGGCAGGGGTTATATGGTTTTGACCATTAAGTTTTGTTTTACCAGGAAGAACCAAAGTCATGATATTGTGTTGGTGCAGTGACAAGTCCCCACAATGTGTCATACTCAAACTCCTCATATGATTTATGATATGTGATTCTACAGGGTAAAAGGAAAATTATCCCCTATAATATATAATATAATATATAATATATTATGTCACCAATGCCTCATTCTACTTTTAAATATTTATGTCTACCCCACTCACAGGCCAAGGCAGTTGCCAACGAGTCCAACTCAACCTTCTTCAACATCAGCGCCGCAACTCTCACTTCCAAGTACGTTGGTGAAGGGGAGAAACTTGTGAGGGCGCTCTTCGCAATAGCCCGGGAATTACAGCCTTCTGTTATTTTTATGGGTAAGCAGTGGACTTCCACAGAACAGTGCAAAGATTATTTTATCATTAAATTATAGTTTCATTCTTATCCAGCACATATGACAAGAATCCATCTCAATGACTTACATGTAAAGGGCATATACTGTACTGGGAAGGCAAAAAAGCCTTTAAATGGTGATCGTGAGCAATCTTCTTGCTAATGGTCTTAAATTCATGTATTGTCCATTTTAGAACCTTGCTGAAAGTTGTTTGCCCTCAAATTATCCACATTTGGAGAGATTAGTGATTTAATCACAGATCCTCCAAATGTTCGGCCCGAACAATTTGAGGATTTGTGATTTAATCACTAATTATTCCAAATATGGATCATTTGAGGGCAAATAACTTTCAGCAAGGCTCTAAAATGGACAATACATGAATTTAAGACCATTAGCAAGAAGATTGCACACGATCACCATTTGAAGGCTTTTTTGCCTTCCCAGTACAGTATATGCCCTTTAATGGAGAAATAAAGGCAACATAGCTTTCATTCTGAATAGGGAATGCACAGACCTTAACAAACTACAGAACAATTGACTTGTAAATGTTTACACATGTATGTGCGACCTGATTTAAAAAAAAAAAAAACTATCAAACCTCCTAACTTCAAATTTTAGAATACAGAGTATTAAATTGAATGCAGAGTTAAAGATGTTTTTGTAAGCTTAAAAAATAAGACTTCATTTCATTTGTTACCGGCATTCTTTTCACCTTAGATGAGATTGATTCCTTGCTGACTGAGAGGAGAGAAGGAGAGCATGACGCCAGCAGAAGGCTGAAAACAGAGTTCTTAGTGGAGTTTGATGGCGTAAGTACCTCAAATCTTTGATTTCTTGTAACCAGATAGACCTGCATACTATGGTTTATATGTAGGATTGACATGGCATAGGGGGAAAAGCTTTAAACATCGCGTCAACTCAACGTATGTGTTGCCAAGTCAGGCAATCACTCTGGGGAGCCTTTCCACATGTACTTTCCAAAAGATGTGCGTGAAATCTGCATTTTATGTTGCTATGGAATATGGGCTCATGCATTTCGTTCTTGAATTTATATATAGTATTTGAGGCAAGGACAATATCTTGACAGTGAAAGTTGATAATGATGCATCTTAGGTGTAGTGCCTCACTCTTCAGCCAAGCACGGAAGCTATATAATGTAATGGAAAGATGGTGATCATATGATCAAGTTGATCATGATGCACATACCCAGTGACAGATGTGTCACCTCTCTCTTTATATATTTTATCACAACTCATAAGCTATGTTCTTTTACTGAAAACAGTGAAAGTTGATCATGATGCATAGGCCCTTTAAAATATGCTGTGCCTCTCTTTATCTCATCATGACATCATGGAAACAATAACCTCTTAATCTCTTTATTACATCGTGAAAAAACAATGCTTTCACTGAAAATCATTGAAAGTTGATTATGGTGCATCTACCCTGTCAGAGACATGGTGCCTCTTGTTATATCATATAGTTACAACATGGAAACTAGATATACAGTACTCTGGATCCTGAGAGATCCCTAGATTGACATGTCTTGACCTCTCCTGTCTACCATTGTTACCATGACTCAGAGTAATCTTAAAGAAAGACAAGACGCAAGAACAAAATGGTTTCTTCCTGAGCTATTTACCCGGTCCCACAACACACATATCCTTTGTCACAGACAAACAAAACTGGTCGGGTTTACGTGTATAGGGAATACTGCATGTAATATACCGAGTAATTTGATGGGGATTTTCAACCACTGCCTATGGCAATTCTAAAAGGATAAGCTGTAAAGAAATATGATATGTATGAATATTTATCCAATGGGGCCATTTCCATGTTTGATATATTTACTTACGTAAGACATTTCTGTAGCATCATAATATAACATTTTGAAAACATTGGTATTCCATGTTTGGATGGAAATGAAAATTTCAGTTTCAAAGGAAAAAATATCTCAGAATGTGGAATGCTTATATTTTTTATATCAAGCATTCAATATACCTTTTTGTCACTCTTAATGCTTCTGTTGTTTACACAAACAAATCCACTCTCAAATAAAACCAAGCATCAATATCTGGTCAGGTTAGTTTTCTTGCGTGATAAATATTGGAAACCTGTGTATAGGTCATAAAATATGTATCTGGAGCTATATGTCACTTAACATGCAAATAAAAGTCACGTAACTTAATATCCATATTCCATCTTGTCAGCAAGCTAAATGAATGCAGCCTTACAACTCTGTTAAGAAGACAAGTAGTTGAAATAACTAAAAGAAGTACTTGTAATGTGTTCAACATGAAAAGGATTTCCCCAGTTACTACCTATAACATAAGTTGTTCTTTTTGTATACGATTAGCACTCTATCCATGTTATTGAAATATTTCATTTTTTTTGCATATATTTCGCAGTGATAGTTTTTTCATGCTTCATTTGATCATGATTTGTGTCCCATATTATTGTCCAATTTCCTTGTTTTTCATGAACATTCATGCCTTTACTGGTTGCACATTATGCATAGGAAATGATGAATAAGTCATCTGTGTTTTGGGACAGAGACTAAACTGCACGCCAAGTAGTATTTCCTCCACGTTAAGCTGGTCTTAATCATTGAGGGTCAGTTTCACATACCTTGATGCCAATACCAGTCCTATTTTTTTTTTTTTTTTTTTTTTTTACAGTAGACTGCAAGTCAGATATATGGCCATTCTATTTTTTATGTAAGATTTCACTTTAACTTGTATCTCCCATAGTTCCTGTCTGGTTCATACTTATTGATATTTGTTCATTGTTATTCTGCCGGCTTATTCTTAATACAAGCTTGAAAATGTTCTATGTAGTATCTTTTAGCTAGTACCATGTTTTGAGCCTATACTGCTTGTAATGAGATACAAACTTCTACTGTGCCAGTACACCACTCTCTCATAAAGCAATGGAGTGATTGAGTATGACATTGAAATGGCTTTGAGAATGGTCATGATTCAACACATTTGAGGTGCTATGACAACCACCTCTCATATTTTCCTGCACCTTTTTTTCTTTTGTCTGATTTGCTGATCTCGTAATCATTTTCAAGGTGTTCTGACACGTAGAGTCTGAGTCACATAGAATGGTGTCATTTGAACGTGCATTGTATTGTTTGATTAGATTAAGTCTCTCTACCCCCCTCTCTTTCTCTTCTCCCTCTCCCTCCCTTTATATATCTCTGTCTCTTTCTCTGTTTCCCTCCACTTTTCCCTGTCAATTCCATACCAAATCATTTCCTCATCTTTCACAAGCCATCTTCAAACACCTTTCTTCTCACCTCATATCCTACATTACTCCCTGTAACATTAATCCCCCCCCCCCCCATTCCCTTCTTCATCACTTTCCATTTATTCCCCCTCCCCACTCCTCATTCTTCACACCTTAAACTCACAACACCTCCCTGCTCTCCTCGTCACACATTTCCTCCCCCTCCCATCTGTAACACCTCTCTCTCCCTGCACAATTCTTCACCCCCTATTACCCTTGTCTCTCCTTCCACACCCACCTTTATATTACACTTTGCATCAATTTGTCCTCTCCCCTTTAACACTTTCCTCCTTCTCCTCTTCAAATGTGGTGTGCTTTCACATCGCACCCCCCCCCCTTCCCTCCCACCATGAACTTGCTCCCTCTCAATACCCTTACCCCTCCACACTCTCTCCCCTCCCTTTCCCTATCCATACCCTTACCTTTCTCCCACACCAACTTTCTCCCCCCTCCCACACTTTCTCCCCGCCCCCTCCCTCCCACACTCTCTCCCCTCCCCCACCTCTCACACTCCCCCCCCACACTCTCTCCCCTCCTCCTCCTACACTACCCCCCCCCCCTCCAACACTCTCTCCCCTTCCCCCCCCCTCCACCTCCCACACTCCCCCCTCCCCTCCCATACTCTCCCCCCCCCCCTCCAACACTCTCTGCCCTCCTCTTCCCACACCCCCCTCCCACTCTCTCTCCCCTCCTCCTCCCACAATCCCCCTCCCCCTCCCACTCTCTCCCCTCCCCCTCCCACACTCCCCTCCCCCCCCCACTCTCTCCCCTCCCCCTCCCACACTCCCCTCCCCCCCCCCCCCACTCTCTCCCCTCCCCCTCCCACCCTGCAGGTGAAGGCCGATGGGAGTGAGCGGATCCTGGTGATGGGGGCTACCAACCGGCCACAGGAGCTGGACGATGCAGTCCTCAGGAGGATGGTCAAGCGAGTTTATGTCCAGATGCCTGACCTCAATGTAAGTAGGCAAAAAGAGAAGAACAAATATCCTGTTTTATTTTGCCGCATCTCTTTGAATTAAAAATATGTTTCAGTCATACAAACATGCAAGAAATATTATGATTTATATCATGTGTGCACAGTGTGCTTTTTGTTGATTGCTTTCTACCTTGAATTATGTATGAAATGTCACAAACTTATAATTTTTATCTTCCTGTATACTTTATGTAAAATGTGAAATTTCAATAACTTCAATTTGACTCATAGAATTAACTTCAACTGAAATCTCACTTATAATAAGCCAAGAAACGAGTTTTTAGGCAAATGTCTTTATTTTATCATTGGCAAGTTCTGTATATACCATGTTTCCCATGCACATATATTTATTTACATTTCGACTTTGCAGGCTATGTCGTGAGTGGCTAAACTAGTTTTCATTACTTGATTCAACTAAGTAATTACTGGTATTCTGTTGTATAGTGTGATAGTATAAAGTTGTAAGAATCCTTGTTATATGAAAAGATTGTTGTATACTTTAATGCTATATAATATTTGATATTTTCTTTAAATATTTTGTTGATTTTGATCATTTTATCAATGCAGGCTCGTAAGGAGCTTCTTAAGCAGCTGCTGAGTAAGAACAACAACCCACTGACCGATGCAGACCTGACCAGGCTGGCTGAGTTTGCCAAGGGCTACTCTGGGTCAGACCTGACTGCCCTGGCTAAGGATGCTGCTCTAGGCCCTATCAGAGGTATGGAGGCTGTAAGGGGGTGTTGTGTGAGGGGGGGGGGGGCAGTGGGGGAGGGTAGGGGGAGGGGGAGTAACGATGGTATCTCCTGACCTATGCCAACCTGACCAGGCTGGCTGAGTTTGTCAAGGGCTACTCTGGGTCAGACCTAACTGCCCTGGCTAAGGATGCTGCTCTAGGCCCTATCAGAGGTAAGGGAGGATGAAGGAGGGTGTGGGGTGAGGGGGGGGGGGACAATAGGGGAAGGGAGGGGGAGGGGGAGTAATGATGGTATCTGCCTGACCGATGCAGACCTGACCAGGCTGGCTGAGTTTGCCAAGGGCTACTCTGGGTCAGACCTGACTGCCCTGGCTAAGGATGCTGCTCTAGGCCCTATCAGAGGTATGGAGGGTGAAGGAGGGTGTGTTGAGAGGGAGGGGGAGTGGGGGATGGGCGAGGAAGAGGAGAGAGAGAGAGAGAAAGCGACAAGAGGTGAAGATTTGGGGATATAAAGGATTGAAGAAAGGTGTCAGATAAGAAAGAAGGAAGGAAAAGTAGCTGGGGGAAGCTGGTATGAAATGAAATGGCGGGAGGTATGAAGGATTGGAGTAAGAAGTTAAGAGGGAAGTGAAGTAAAGTCAACATGGAAAGCAATGTTATTCTTGGGCCGTCCAGAGGCATTACAGAGGGGAGATAAGAGAGGTGGAAAAGAAAGAGGATAAGGTGGAGAATGGTGGGAATAGCATGAGGGAATTTGGAGAGATGAGGAAGGGGACTGGTCTGATGATAACATTTTTATGAAAGCAATATTAATCATATTGATGTATGGGATCAATTACATTGATACGTTGTTAGAGGGGTTTATTACATTGCTTAAAAATTTTCTGTAATCAAATCTTTTATTGGCATCACTGTATGAATTTGTCAAAACTGGTGAAGACCCACTTCTAAAGGAGGAAATACTACTTTTATTAGTATTTCTACTTTCAGAAATACACCTGTACTACTATTTTAGTGTTGTGCAAACACGGATTATGTGTCATCATTAAATGTTCTATTTTGCTTTTGTTATGTATCCTGTCTCCACAGAACTTGGACCAAATGCTGTAAAGTCAACATCTGCTGAACAGGTACATTCACATTTTCTTATGGAAAGTGTACTGTAGCACTTCCAAACAAAATGTAGGACAGTGACATTATTTAGCATGGAATGGTTCTTTTTCCATCGGTGCAAATTGCTTTGTAATTGTTTGCCAATTTACCAATTAGTAATTCTTGCTTAATGCAGTGTCAACAAACCTGTCTGCGTTATAGTTCTCAGACTGTAACATGTGTATGAATGAAAGATGATTTTATCAGAGTTTCAGGCACTATTCAGAACTGATCATGCATCCCAAACAGTGTTAATTAACTTCATTTAATTTATTTACATCTCTTGAAAAACATACAAATTGTACAAGTGCAAAAAAACATTCACATATTATGTTACAATATATCAATATATACAGAGTAAAACATGAAGACAATAACATGCAAGATACAGTACAATGCATAAAAAAGATTATACAAGAAACATACAAAAACATCTTTACATAGTAATAGTTAATCCGCGGGATGAATAAAATGTTCAAGCGCTGCCAAAGGTTTTAAAAAAAAAATTAAACTTGACAAGTTTTACAATATTTTACATAAAGACTTATATGAGCACATGCACAACAAACTAACGAGCTACAGATGGGCAAACTAACATATGTAGTTTATATTAACTTATCAAAAACTTATCCGTACTGTTTTCTTTCATCTTTCCCCACCCCAGGTTCGGAGCATCACCCTGAGTGACTTCTACGACTCACTGAAGAGGATACGCAGGAGTGTCCCCCAGGATTCCCTCAATGCCTACCAGGACTGGAACAAAGTCTACGGAGACATCTCCACCTGCTAGCAGACCATCACATATGGACTGTCTGTGAAAGACTGGATAAAGAGCATGAATGAAAAGTGCTGAAGGGCTCACCCCCCCCCCCCCTTCCTCCCTTTCCCCTCTCCAACACATACTGAAATCCTGCAGGGTGACACTCCCCACATGGCCTCACACAGAGGACTTTTCTCAATTCTCCATACTGATATTAAGAAAAGTCTTCCCATGATGCACCACACAGCCACATTCAGAGTTTGTTTACTGTCATGTCCGCTTCTGGTTTGGTGTTTTAGTGTATGAGACTGGAAGCGGTAGTGGCTGTGCAGTGCATCATGGGACGACGTTCCCCAAATTCGCTCCATTAGAAATGATGTCAACATTACTTATAAAGAGCATCATCTTGATAATGTTGATTCATGAGGTCTAGTCTCAGAGCTGAGCCATTTGTTTGTGAGACTCATTTTGTCATGATATTTCTGAAAATAATGGAAATGTTTGGTTTGTTTGCCTTGGCTTGGAAGAAGTTAGTTAGGCTGTACTGTAGCAAAGTACACCTCTGCCAATTTAGCACAAAACTATGACTGTCTGGCTGGCTGGACTGTCAGGTGATCTCAAAAAAGGCAAAAGAAAATGTGACTTTGAATGTAAGCAAGTATGACAAGAATTCAAGACTAGCTACCCATTTGTTGAGCACCTGTAATCCAAACTCTGATATGTAGTCTCATGTAAACTTGCCCAACACTCTGGAAGCCAGGATATGTGAACCTATACTGTCTGCCTTGAAGCTGTTGGAGGATTATATGATAAAATAGGGAAAGGGGGGGTGAGGAGGAGGAAATGATCAGCTAGCCATTATTACCATAGTCATGCAGTCTAGATGAAAGCAGTTTTCACATTCCGTGAAATTCAGGAGCATATAACCATGTACCGTGTGTACAGTATTTTGTATGAGCTTTTTCTACACTTGTATTGAACAGTCACGGGTATGCTGCAGTCACATTCTTGAACTGAATAGTCCAGTTTAATCACTAGATTTTACTTTAAGGCATACAACATATGACATCTGTTGTGTATGACTACTAAAAAAAAATTCAGTGTAGGAAGAAGAACATGTCATTTGCTTCATTTTTGTGTTGCCAAGTTGAACAAGCTTTGGGGTTGTCAGCAATGTATGTAACACATGTATGTGTAAGATTTGAATACTTTCATACACTGACATAATCTCATTCAGACTGAGATTATTGAGGGTTTTAGTTACCACAATGCCCATTCGCAGTGTGCAATTTAGTAAATATCATCACTATATTCATCCAGGAAGGTGTTAGAACTGGAGTCGGAACGAAGAGTAATTTATTCATACACCAGTCGCGATCATTGATACCACAATAGAATATTTTACGCGTTTGGTTCTTTGATCCAGTGATGACCGCCGCCAAATATGCAAGACAAATTTTGGATGCATTTAGAGGAATATACAATCTGCATGCGCAGAAGATTTCAGAACCACTTCATGTACTGAAGTACATGTGCAGTAGTAGTACATCTTATAATGATACGAATCTGTGAATTTCAGATTATATTGTTGCGTCGTTTTTGTGATAAATCAAGAATACGGTAGAAAACATGTCAGAAAAATGCCTCAATATCGCACATTGGGCAATCATATTTTCTTACAAATATCTTGTAAATCGTTTATTGAGTGTTTCACCTTCCATGGAAACAACGTCGATTTCGTGTCCGGAGATGTCCGAAAACGTTACGGACCAAATTCTTTCTACAATTTTATCAAAATTTCCCTTCGCTCACCTCCAAACTAATTCCCAGTGTGTGTAATAAGATCAGCTATGAACTCCCAGCGAAGGCTGAACGGTTGACATATTTCTCAAAACAGATTTTCTTTTGTTATTCAGAGGAAGGCACTGCCTCATTAGAAATACAGCGTATTGTTTAAAACACCTGAATGTCTTGAATTTTTATGAGGCGGTGGTCATCATAGATCAAAGGAAGTCTATCCGAGCGCAGTCCATCCATGATAGGTCCATGATTCATCCATCCATTTGAAGCTTTTATTTGCTTTTCTGCTCTGGATGCTGTGTTACTTCAAATATTGATGAATTAATATCAAGGAAGATAAAATTAAGACAGTTCTTTTAAAAAAGTATAAAGATAAAACTTTGATATAGAGGTGTATTACAAAATCAAATTGCAGCATATTTCTTACCAGTCATACCATTTGATTAAATGATTTGTTAAAATCCTTGATATTTACATGATTGTTATAAAGTTTCTCACATTTCAAACATAATTCCTATGATTTCCTTGACTATCTTCCACGATATGAAAACTGTGTGGGTCTGTCTCCTGTTTTGTAGCACTCAACCAAATGGATCTATTGCTTTGTTCTGGCAAAGTCAAGTCTGGTTTGTACATACATCACAGAGCATCAATTTTAAGACAACATATGTCTTACTCATCAAGAACCTATTGATCTTTGGTGAGCTGACTTTAAATGTGTTAAATGGTGAATTGAGCGTAAGAAATTCAAAGCAACATTACAAAAGTGAGCTTTGTAGTTCTGAGGCAGTAGTAACGTGGTATGTTATCGATGATAGTCGTATCTTGATGTGCAGTAGCTTGTTCAAATAGAAGTTTGAATATAGTGCAGCTTTAGCTATTTTTGCAGCCACCATAGTATTTTTAGTAAATTTTGCAAATATTTCTACTACTTCTACTACTACAACTAGCTGTATGTATCCTCTAAAAGACATTCAAAATGTGTGCCTTGTCTTTGTGGGGAATTTTGTACAATATTTCATGTTACGTGGAAAGGTATGGAAAGAAATAATATGAAAGCAAAGAGAAAGAAAATTATACAGTATCCATTAGTGATTATAAAGGAACATGATTTGCTGGATGTGTATGTGTTTGTATGTTGGTCCGTCCGCATGTTCCTGTGTCTGCTTAATCTACACTTGATGATTGTAAAATCCCAGAAGGGAGGAACAACATGAGTATGGTGAGCTCAGATATTTTGATTGCAGGCAACCTTAACTGGTGAGATATTCACACGTAAATATGAAAGTATACTGCTCACATTAAACTGGTCTCTCATTGGAAGGTACTAGAATTCTGTGCCCATGGAAAACTCAAACTATGAGATAATATTTATGATGGCATCTAAACCATTGTTTTATTTATGTTTGTTTGTGTCCAAATGCTCGCATTGGTCATGACCCACTGTCAAAGTGGACACAAATATGCTATAATGCATTAGAGGGTTCGATTAAAGTATAGTGCAATCATTTGTTATTTGGACCATTTAGAGATAAATGTTGTATTCACAATAAACTAAAGCAAAGTGTGATTCTTCCTGCAGAAGCTGAAATGGGTGGCATCTTCATGTTGAATGAGTATAATCTACCCACATCCCTGCTCAAATCATTACAAAGTTTCCCTTAAGAAGGGGCATGATACCCCCTTTATGGGCTAGAGGGAACTATCATGGTGCCATGTGGGTGAAGAGTGATATGTCTTTTTTTTTCTTTAAATGATGCTTTGTGAAATAGGCTTCTTCCTGCTATGCTTAAAAGAATTTGTCATGTTCATATTGAGTGAGTACAATATGGCCACTGCTTCTGCTCAAATTAGCACAAATCTCCCCTTAGAAGGGCATGGTTCCCTCTTTAAAGCCTAGAGGAGGCTATCTGAGTACATGTACCATTCGGGTGGGGGGGGGGGGGGGGGCTGCCCCCAAAGTACACACAAGGTCTCTGCCTAATCACCTACTACATGCTCTCTGATTCAATACAGGAAGCTTAATTCACAAAGCTCATTCTATATAGTTTACCAATATGCATTGTGTGTAATGTTGGTATCTACAGGGTTGGGCAAGTAGGTGTGCAGTGTATGGTGATATCAGTGAATGTAAAATCATCCATAAACTGTGTACAATCACAAGGGTAACTTTAGATGTTGATGATAAACACATGTAATCTAAATGGGATGCACTACCATTTACCCTTTCTTTCTCATTTGACTTCCAAGAAGAAGTTATTAATTCTGCATATCGGTGTAATTCAAGTTGTTATTTTATACATTGTCAACATATTTGTTTTATTGCTGTTTCAATTCTAAGGTGTGAGTTTCTTTGCGACTATAAAAGATCTTGTACATTTGAATGTAGTATTTGTCTTAAGATGTTTTATTGTCCACAGTACATGTCTCTTTACATGATATTTGTATGATATCAACAGGTGTAAAATATGCATTCACAAATAAAACTGTTTAATACTCAAAATGGAGAGATGTGTGTTTGTCATTGAATGGATTTGTGCCTTATCAATTTGTTTTATATCATGATTTATTTCATTTCAAATAATTTTCATTCCACAGATCTTTTTGTCCCATCAAGATTTATACCAAAAATACACTTCTTATTGTTACAACATTCAAAGTGTAATTGTTCTCACTAAAGAACACATTATATTAATTACCATCTTTGTTCTTTCAATTTACATTAGTTGGAGTTCAATAGTTGCAAAGATATGCAAACTTAAATTTGCAAACCCCCTCCATTTATTTCCATTTCCTTTTAAGGGGGGGGGGGGGGGGGAGGGAGGTGGTAACAAAAAACTTAAGCTTGCCCCAAATTTCCTTACAGAAATATCTTTTATTGTGTGTGTCACCTGTGTTTTAATGGTACAAATAACACAATCAAATCCGCACACACGTAGTGATAACTATTTTTGAAAATACCTACACAATGTATCTGAATAATGATTATTAGAATTGTGAGAATGATGATAATGATGATATTGATATTAGTATAAATACTGACAATGATGATGAATAGATTCAGGCAGATAAACGATTCATTGTGGCTAATAGTATTATATGTACTTAAAGCAAAAATATACCTTACTTAATTTTAATATCAACACGACCATAATTCAAGACTATTTCAGCAGATTGATTATGAAAATGTGAAATAAGCTTGATCAAATACTTATCTAGAATTTCGATTAGCAATCACCTTTGATGAAAAGAAGTCAGAGAGAATGATTTATGTAACGTAGTGATCGTCGAAGGAGGGAGAACAATGAATCAGGGAAAACTCTTTAACAACAAAATGGATATACCGGCCCTTCCCTTATTCATTCAAATCGTGGCTTCCACATTTAGGGTGTTGGGGACATTTTCTTCTCAGGTATAATCATTATAAGCCTACTGATATGATCATGACCGTGATGGTGACGGTGATAATGATGTTCGTGATGAGGGTAGTGATGATAATAATAATGATCATGATGATAATGATGATGATTAGGAGGATAGTGGTAGAGATCGAGGATGATGATACGAATGACGATGAACTTGATGGTGATTATGACGATGATGATGATGGCAACGATAACAATTATGATTTTTATCAAAGTGAGATGTGACGTATGCTGCAACTGTATACATTGTGTTAGGGAGCGCAAATTTGGGCAAATTTGAGCAAGAGTGCTTTTTAAAAGTTATAGAACAAAAAAACAGAAATCATTATTATCAGATATCATTACTCTGAAATTTTGGGCTAATGATTTACGTCGGATTCTCTTGAGTTGTACAAACACTACACTACTAGTTCTTCGTACCGGAACTCCCAGGCTGATACTCTCTCTCTCCTCCCCCCTCCCTCTCTCTCTCTCTCTCTCTCTCTCTCTCTCTCTCTCTCTCTCTCTCTCTCTCTCTCCCTCCCTCCCTCTCTCCTCTCCCCCTCTCTCTCTCTCTCTCTCTCTCTCTCTCTCTCTCTCTCTCCCTCCCTCTCTCCTCTCCCTCTCTCTCGTTCTGATGAAGAAAGGTACAGCTGTGTTGCAATATTCAACACATCACTACTTTTCTGAAATATTTTTGATTACCTCACAATTTTCCATCAATATCTACTTTTTCTATTTTATTTTCATCTCATATTATGTCATTGGAATAACAAATAAAATCGCAATATTGTGTGAGTGTGATGAAATTAGTTAAGCTATCATGGCTCTTCATTTCCTTCCTTATCCTCTACTTCTTATTTTTTTATGCGACAAAATTGATACATTGCGAGTAAAGTATACACACATATTTGTAACCAAATGTTTACAGCTTTGAAAACAGTTTTCTGTATCTACTCTAGTTTCACAAGCTAACAAACACGAAGTAGGTAAGTCAGAGCAAGTTATATATTTGGCCGCATGCAATAATGGTAAACTTTATGATATGGTATGCCAAATGTGAATGGTAAGAATAGCTTATCAATCAGCATGAATTATGTGGATATGTTGTTGCGTTTTTTGTTCATACAATCTTAATCTGTTGAACGAAATATACATAACAAAACATTGATTTGTTTAGAACTTCGAATACAACTTCGGAAGAGTTTCTGAATGCGTTGAATAAAGGTCATGTGGTTGCATTGTGTTAAATTATGATGGGATAATGGAATCAAGCTTAACGAGTGTGAAAAAAAAAATGACGCATAAGTCAATGAAAAGGGTAGTGTCCGTCTGTAATAGGCATTAGAGGAAAGAGGAATTTTCTCAATGTGTCAGCTTCACTCAATTGTTTTCACTTTTATTCCTCCCCCCTTCTTGCCTGCTGTCTTTATATTTCTTATCCCTATGCTAGTTTGCCATAGTCTATATGTGGTGTTTCTCTCATTGTCTGTAGCTAGTTTTGATCGAGATATTTTTGAGATAGTTTTGATCGAGATTCGTACCCCTGTAGAGCTCTCTTATCGTCTTCTTTCTTTATTTTGGAATGCATGCTGCCATCAACGTTTCGATTCTGAAATTTACATCATCGTACATCATGGCAGGAGCAGCAAGGAAAGGGCTAGAAGTATTCGTTTCTAGAATACCATGGACAGTCGGTACTCGTAAGTATACTTTACACATGCATATAGTACAAATATTTCAACAAGTAATCGTGGTTTGTTCCAATAATGAATTGTTAAATGTACATGATTTTGAAAAGAATTTCGAAAACTGGCGCTGGGTCATGGTGCAAACAGCAGGTCCACCCGGAATCGACCCCGGCGGACCGGCGTGGTTTACAGAGTATGCCAAGCATGCCGACCCGAGAGCAGCCGGTGTTATCAAACAATTTTAAGGGACATGTATATATTTGACTGTGTGGTGCTAATGACTGTGCGTTCATGCTGTTAATGTTTTCTCCAGTCATTGACTTTTTCACGTTTTATCCGTCGAAAAGATGAACAAACAAGCTATGAGGGTTGAAAATGAATATCCCCAATATCAACTGAGTCTTTTTCTCAGTGAATAAATCTAATTCTTCATTTCCCCCATTCTGCCTGGTGTTGTAGTCCTACTTGCATTCTGGGCGGTATAGGTTTATAATTTGAAGATTTTTTTTTTTTTTTTACAAAAGCTGGTCAGCAATTATTATATAAATGAAGTAAGCCTATAAGGCTTTGTTCATCCTTGCTGCTACCATCTCATTTTATTTTGTTGATGTTTTTGGATGATTACTTTTAGTTTTGTCATATTTTTGAGTGAGAAAAAAACATGAACATGAAGTCTTTGAAGTCAAAAGTAACTTGAAGCACAAGTCCTTGACTACGCATATTAAACTTATTTGACATTTGCTCGTCTGGGCTTGAATAACCATTTATCTTATGTCTCTTGTTCTTTGCAGAAGAACTTCGTGAATATTTTTCACAGTTTGGAATTGTGAAAAATTGCAGAATTGCATTTGTAAGTATTGCAGAAAGATATTTGGCAGTCTTTTTTCAGCAAAGGTTTCTACCAAGACTTTTGCATCTAATTTATGCATATCTCAACTGTATGTTCCACCCCCTTCCACTGACCACTGCGGATTGTTTTGGTTTGGGGTGAATGGTGTTCATGTCAGTCACTATTATGATGGATATAACTTATCAAATATGATCCACACCATCTACATGTATCATAAAATCTTTGAATCACCACATGCTGAAATTGATGCACACAAATTATTTTGTACTTTTGATTAAAATTTAGAAATATTAAATACATTTTGTTTCTTTAGCTTTGCTAAATGACTTGTCATGACTTCTATCTCATTCATTAACTTGACTTTGTACTTCAATGTATAAATTACCCACACCAGAGTGATATTTGTCATTTACCAAACCTTGATTATGATGCGTATGTGGGTCATGGTTTGGAATGCAGACAAATTGCAAAATGAATACAACACACAGCCTTCCCAGTACACTATATTCCCTTTAAGAATTGAATTTGTTATGCCCAACTGTGACATGTGCTCTGCTAGACTTTTCTATGACAATGCTCACAATTGTTGTTTTTGTTCTTGCCCAGGATGACTCCACTGGTTTCTCGCGAGGGTTTGGCTTTGTGGCTTTCAGCAATGCATCGGGCCTCCAGAGTGCCCTGAAGAAAGAGCCCCATATTGTGGAGGGACAAAAGGTGAACACTCACTTTATTACTCTCCATTACGGCCCTAAAAAACTTTTGACACTTCTGCGCTTTTGCATCCTACATGTATACTGTATGCAAAGGGAACACTGCAATGTTGATTTTCGTCGGCAGAAAGTGATGTAGAAATCTCTTTTAGTTCAACTGCAAATTAGGGTTAGGTTAAGGGGTAAATTTCATACATTTTTTTTTTGGAATATGAATTTGTGCATTAGTGCCAAAATTTCTTCTCTAGTCCCTTTCTTTGAGATCTCTATTTTGAACACATTCATTATTATTATACACATTTGGTAATCTTTGCTATCTGTAGGTCAACGTCCAGGCCAAGATGGATTCCACTCCAGTGGTCAGGAAGCTGCAGATATCTGAGGTTATGGAGGACAGACACTGACAGGAACTGATGATGTCATGGTGATGTCACGGTGATATCATGAACTGTGAAAACAGAGTTAAGAGCGGGAAATTGTTTGGAAGAGCTCTCCTGTGCCACTCTTCTTTCAGACCAACAGGAAGAGATATTCTAGCTTGTGTTGTCCGAACGTCTGGGAGTCATACAGAACATGTGGTAGATTTTGTGGTTAGCGGTGAACAATGTGTAGTCGTGACCTAAATCTAACCAATCTGATTTTCCTCACATATGCAAATTTATTTTAGCACAGTCCACTTCCGTTATAACCAGGTGCTCCGTACCAAGTAAATTTCCTTGATATCATGAAATCACATAACAAAATCACATGCACATAAAGTTATGTGCACAAATTTGTACCTGGGACCAGGAGAATTGCCTCATTATATTGAAATATGTTGTGTCCGTGCCTGTTATAAAGGGAGTACTGGTAAACCATACACATTTGTGGATGCTCTTTATATGAAGACTTAAAGACTGATGTTCCAGATGAGTTTGTACTTCCAGCTTCTCAAGTATGAAGGAGTCTATATCAGGTTTTGTTCCCAGGTTTTATAAACCGGTCATCATAAATAATGTATGAGATGGGGTTGAGATGGTAGGGGTAAAACATTTGTCTGATGCAGTAGTGAAAATAATGGCCTGTATTCAAAACGGCCCATATTCACAAAAATGGTTTAACTGAGACCGCATGCTAAACAAAGATTAAATTAATGGGGCGCAAAATAAATCACCTGATGCCATCACAAATTGAATGATTTTCATCACAGAATCGGAACAGTGGGTGATTTCAGTTATGCGCTTTGATTATTATGTGGACGTAATCGATATACCATAGTGATTCCGAGGACAAATAATTAATTTTGTTTCAGTGTGTCATGTTGTTTAATTTGGCATCCCATAAAGTTTGTCCGGGTTAAGTACACATACGTGTATTCAGTTAAATCACTGTTCTGAATACGAGCCAATCCAAATTCTGTATGTTCTTGAGCGTTACTGTCTCATACTTCTAATGGCTATGCATATGTGCACTTGGATTGGTGAATGTTATGAGTGCAACTCTGAATAGCATGATGAGTACGTTTCATGTTCTTGAAATTGTAGTGATGGGATATTACTGGAAATAAATACTGTACGTATATCAGTTGTAAGCTGAAAATTATTGTCGACGGTGTAAGGTTTACTTTGTGTTAAATGGTGAGTAATTGAAGAAATGAATTGTGGGATTAGTTTAGTTATATAATTCAAACCTTGACGGGTGAAGGTCAAAGTTAGATTTTGAATGGAGTTGTGTTGTGTTGTTGATAAAAAAGAGGGAGGCGTTTCAAATCAAGCGAATATATCCCTCAAAAGTAATGTGTTTTGGCCTACATTGAGAATTTACGGTGTGTATAACTTTTTTTTTTTAAATGTATGTATAAGACACAGTAGCCACGTTGAGATGGAGGCTGTTTCAGTAAGAGTAAGAGTAAGGTTAGAGTAAGGATCGGAGTAAGCTCATTCGGAGTAAGGTCAGAGGAAAGGTCGAAGTAGTGCCCGTCTGGACTAAGTTACTCTGAGCTTACTCAGACCAAGGTACTCCTGTTTTTTTCTAGGAGTAAGGAAGCTTGGAGTAACTTATTCCGACCTCGGTCAGAGTAAAGTGCCCGTGCAGCCCGGCCCCTCACCCCGGGGTCGGAAGGACCTCATGGCGTGCTCCCAAAATGTTTGGTAAAGGGGTACTTTTTCGCGGGACAAGTCCGGCCCGTGAATTGCTAAAAAAGGGCGTGTCTTTGACTTTTCACCTGGAGATATCTTTAAAAAGGATTTTTTCTTCCCTCTCTCTCTTTGTCCTCTCTCTTTCTCTCCCCCTCCCCCTCTCTCTCTCTCCTCCCCTCTCTCTCCCTGTCACAAAGCTACCTCTTGCTTGGTAGCTTTGTTGGACTGGGAATTGTCACCCTTGAGATGAACAATGAAATAAATAAAATGAAACTGCATCTTTGGTATAATAAAAGTTCCTTTCGGCTTTGTTCAGATATGGATGATCTCGACTACATGGTGATGCTCAGCAGTAGGCCCGTACTCGACCTCTCCCAATCAACTGCCTCATCTTCTGTGATTGCCCTTTATTTATACAACTCAGGGCATCACCAAAATGCCAATCATTACTTTAAAGAGAAAGTAAAGATTCTCCTGGCCTTTCAAAACAGTAATTCGAGAATCGGAACTCTACATCAAGAAATAGTTAAGGACTGCCGATTATAGAGTCTGCGCATCCTGTCCACTCTATCTCCTCTTGACTAGACATTGCATAAAGGAAATACAGAAAACATAACTTTCATCCAATCAACATGTGAAGTGGTATAACATGACCTTATGTTACCCCTTGTCTGGGATCATATAATGGTTTATAAAAAGAAAGTACTTAAGGCCAATCAGCTCTGTGTCTGGATACTGTTATCCTACCTTATTGTATTATGTTGATGCACTGACTGGTAGAGTGCCCACCAAGGATGCTATCACAGCTGCATAGTCTGGCCTTATTTATATGGTGAAACATGGTAGATGGTATGTAATGTACACCTGCTGCACAGGACACTATAACAGCTGCATAGTCTCACCTGATATGTGGTGGTCAAAACATGGTAGATGATATGTAACACCTGTTTCCCATATGTCAAGCCTGTACATTCAGAATAGGGCTTTTGCTCCTTGATCTTTACAATGTGGAATGGTTCCTACTAGCAACACAGGTGGAATGTGGAATTCACTTGTGAAATCATGTAATTATCATAATGAGATATGTTTGCATGTTACACCACCCCCCCTCCTCTCTCTGTCCTCCCCCCCCCCCCCCCCACATGTAAAATCATGTAATTATCACGAGACATGTTTGCATGTTACACCCCCCCCCTCTCTCTCCTCTCTCTCTCCCCCTCTCTCCTCTCTCTCCCCTCACTCTCTCTCTCCCTCCCCCCCCCCTCTCTCTCCTCTCTCTCTCTCTCTCCTCTCTTTCTCTCTCTCCTCCCCTCTCTCTCCTCCCCCTCTCTCTCTCTCTCTCCCCTCCTCTCTCTCCTCTCTCTCTCTCTTTCTCTCTCCTCTCTCTCTCCTCCCCTCTCTCTCTCTCTCCTCTCCCCCCTCTCTCTCTCTCTCCCCCCTTTCTCTCTCTCTCTCTCTCTCTCTCTCTCTCTCTCTCTCCCCTTAAAGATCTTTGAAATGTTACTGGTACGTAATATCATTTTACTCTGACTCTGACTACTCTGAACATGGCTAGTGATGGCTCTCTCACTCGAGTTACAAATTAAATGCCACACATAAGTAATACAACTTTACAACATATTTTATTCCTACAAAGCTACATCATATCTATAGAATGTTCATATAACTGAATGATGTTCACATTCGATTCACAAACAGTCTTGAATGAAGTGGGAAACAAGATGACATGGAAGGTGGTTATAATACTGTACTCAACATTGAAACTGGGGGATATTAATGTTACACTGAAACAAGCTTTGATACACATATCAACTCTCCAGTCATGTTCTTGGAAAAATGCACATATATATGTATTATTCTCCTCAAATATTCATTTCCCAGAAAGATCAAAGCATCCCTTGGGCCAGTCACAAATAAACACAATGAACATGGTCTTTTATTATGCGGACATAATTTGAAAGGGACCCTTTGAAATTTTGTCTGCATAACTTAATGACCATTTTAATGTCTTAAAAACTTCAAGAAAATCCCTCTGTATATAGCAATGAAAACATGACGTTTTATCATAGATTGATCACTGCCCTTCATATTGATTCTTGGTCAGGGTGTCCAAAAATATGGTCTGGACTGGTATGTGCAGAACTTCTGAAAGGGTAGAAAACCTAGGTCTGTTAACATGTAAGGCTAAAAGTTGTGATAAGACAGCAAATGTGTGAAGACAAGAAGATGCGCAAGACATGAGATACGCTGTTAATCCATCTAGGCCATTTCCTATCTCTTCACATAAGCCAATAAAAACAATGTAGCAATATAATGGCATATAATGACACGATGTACAACAAATCATTGCTACATTAAATGAGAACACTGCCTATTATCCGCACTGAAGTATAGATGCAAAGTGAAGTGAGCACCAACAACATTGAGACAAAGAACCTGAGACACAGTTTATAATAATCTTCTTCATATCTATGACCCAGTCATATGGAGCTAACAATAGGGTTCTGTATCGCTCTTTCAAGAGATAGTTATCGTGAAATCAAGTTTACAACATGGACAAGTATTGACTGCAACAGACGCTCTCAGCAGTAGTTGGTATACACTTAGCTTGTTAGCTTGTAATACATGTAATAAGCAAGATGTTCATGAAATCCATGATAAATAAGGAGATTAATCTTAAATATTTGAAAATATTTCACACACAAAAAAGCATGATGGTACAAATATTTGAGCACAATAATATATCAGGTTCATAATTTGATGAGGTGGTCTGATTAACAACAATTGAAATATCCTTGAAATATCCCCTATTTAACCCCACATTAACGATAACACAGGCATGTCAAATAAATGACTAAATTGCCAAACATCTTGCTTGTGTCCCCCCTACAAAGATGCACTTTCCATTTTACACAAACAAGGTCATCCATATTTTCCATCACTAAAATAAAAAGACACCAGATAAAGTATGTTGTGCATGTGGAGCAGATCTTGGAACTAATGATGCCCCTTAGTTCTTGAATCAGTTCATTGGAGAGGAACATGGCTCTGTCTCTATTTGACAAAATGGTTTATATACAGGATTGAAGCCAATGAAAACAAACGTCTTAAAAAAGACACACATCACATGTTCGTAAACTCTCTTGCTTATGGAAATATTTTGGTATGGTGTTGACAGTGTAATTTGTATGAGCAATATTCTGTGCAGAGAGACCATGTGCTTACTTCTTTAAGAAAGTTATGTTTTTAGAAGTTGATCAAAAAGTATACCACATTGCCTACCAGCTCCCTTTAAAATAAAAAACTACAGGTAAAATCCATAATCAGAGGTTAATTCATTCTCTGCTGATGCCAACTTTTAAATGATCAGTCCGAGGGAAAGATTATAATGCAGAGCGAATATTACGCTTCCCTTGGGGATATATAAAACCCTTATCAAAAAGCTAGCAAATCCAGCAGTGTTCATACCTTTTGTTTAGCAAAATGTTGTGTGCCTCACATGATTTTGCTCACATAGGACAAATGTTCTTTTTACACTGACCCTGTGTCACAACAGGGCAGACAAGGGGCCTGTACCACAAAGGGCTACAGTTGACATTAATCGTAAGTTGTGTCACAAAGAATCTACAATATCAGTTATGACTTCCAATTGGTATTGGTTGTAGCTTGTGTGGATCTATCATGACTTAACGATAAATTGCAAATTCATGCACAGGCTCGAACTTGCAAAAGATAGCAGTCACAGCTTTGTGATACAGAGAGCTGCAGAGGATAGCAGGTTTGCAGCTCAATCTTTGTGATACGGGCCCCAGATTTCAAAGGCATCATCACACATGCCACAGGGCTAATAGTCCTTTCTCCTCTTACTGCTGCTTCCCCGCTCGTAGTCGTCCCTATTCCGGGACCCCTCCTCTGCCTGTCGCTTGTCCGCCTTCTTCACAGTCTTGAAGAAGTTGTCCAGATCGAAGACGTCTTCCTCCTCCTCCCGCTCGAATTGGACGGGGCCGTCACGGCGACGAGCGCCATCCGCCCCAGCAAAGCCCTTGTCAGGAACAAACCTGGGTGATGGAAATGTCACATGATATTAAAAACAATTGTTTTACCTACAAATGATAGTTAATCTTTAACTTGTTATGGCCTGTGAAAGAATAGTGAATGAAATAAACATTGACACTGTTTATAATTGCCAAGTGACAAGCACTTTCTGCTCCAGCATCTACAATGTCTTTTCAAAACTAGCTTGATTGCAAAGATTACACATATGAGAGAATAATGATAAATAGTCTGCCAGTTGTACCTCAATTAGATGTCTAGGCACTATATAAACAAGAAAAAGTCAAGAAATACTGAGGAAGGGGGGGGGGGGGTGGGGTAGAGGCGGGGAGTGATGGAGTACTTACTTCTTGTTTTTGATGAGGTTGTCTAGATCGTCCCCATAGACATCCTTGTCAGCGTTCTTGGTTGGTCTGTAAACGTTGCTGGCAATGTTCTGGTCCTTTCTCCATGGCTCGCTGTAAACATTGTAGCTCTCATCCTCTCCATCTCCAAAGCCACTGCTTAGACCCTGCACACATGCATAAAGGATACAAACTTTACACTTCAGTCTTCACAAAAGATTGAATGCTAAAATAAATCAATGATATATTCATCTTAGACAGGCCTAAGTATAACATATTGTTTGGTGTGTGCCTAAAATGTGTTATCATGTCATTATCTGCAAATGTTTTTTCATTGAAGTTGTAGAAACTTGAAGTTGAAAATTACATTGTAAACTGAAGTTGTAAACTGACGTTGTAAAGTTAAGATGTAAATTGAAGTTGGAAATGGAAGGTAAAACCTGAAGTTGTAAATTGATGGTAACACCCAGGCAAAAAAAAAAAAAGACACCTTTAAATTTTTATTAGTGTTCATCCTTTTCGACTTAAAGACTCTCTAATCAATAGGCACAATACCTGATAAAATCCAAGCAAGTTTAATTTTAGTTCCTTTCTCTTCATTGATTGAAAAGTCTTTGGCTGCGATTCAGAATACCAGATAAACCAAGGTACATATCATTGTTATATTTGAGTTTGTGGCTGACCTTTGATTGGTTGAAGAGTCTCTGGTCAAACTGAGTGTCGTCTGAGCGGCCTGCTCCAGCGTTAGGGAGTCCCAAGGCGATCTTCTCACTCACATCACGCTCCCTCTGCCTCTCCAGTCTGGACCTGTGCAGCCACACAGCACAACAAGACATTTAGATGATGAGATCTGAATGAACTTTTAAAGTGTCACATGTGAATTCATTCACCAGTGACACATATAAGTTTGGCACTGAAAGGATTAAGAGTAAGGGGAAGAAGTGATTAAGATTATAGGACCCATAATCATGATTAGTCATTCTGCTGTGACCATGATTTCAGAATCACAGGACGGATTCATGTCAAAATACCAGGGTACGAGAGCGTACCTGTGAAAAAGGCAGGATTCTGCTACGATTACGGGTCCCATAAACTTAACCACTACTATCCCTTAGCTTTGATTGTGCTCCTCAAAAAATATCCTCAGACTTAATTAACTCAGTCTGCAGGGATACCAGATCAATCTTCTTCTCGGCCAGACGTTTTGATCTGAACCTATGTACACAGAAGTATCCTGAGAGGTGGGCAAAATTATGTGTAATGATATAAATTCAGGAGTTTCACCTGAAAACCTGTTGTACATGATTAGCACAGACCATTCCTGGCCTTTGGCCCTTACCTTTTATCTGGGGCTGCCCGAGCCATATTCCTCTCCCTCTGCCTTTCACGGTGACGGTCATCTCGGATCTTGTCTCTTTCCCTCACGTCATCGTCATTATCTTCACATTGAGAAATATGAAGGACATGTCAATATGTAACACTATCATACTGATTCCTCTACAGACTGTTTTGCAAAAAGACCATTTTCTTCAGGTATAACAATTCATGGCTGGATTATCTCTAAGGCCAGTGGTTCTAGGACTAAAATCATTATGTTTCTTACTTTGTATGGATATACAAGCTGAATAGTTCAATGCAGAAGCTCAGAGTTTAACAATTTAGTCATGACAGATGCCTAAAAGAGAATACATTTCACACAAAATCAACCCCTCATTTTGTAGCAATTCAAAAATTCAAAATCACTGTTCAGCACTTCAAATTATCAGTACCCACAATTCCATTTTGTGACATTATTTTTAATTTACATTGGAATGTATGGTCCATTTCAAGATAATCTGATTGCTTTTTTTAAGTGTTGCCATTTTGAGAACCACAGTAATAATATCGCCTATCCTTGAAAAGGTGTGTTCATGATTGAGTTAATATTACTGAAAATCACTGACAATTTTTTAAGAGAGACACTTATGTATGATGTTTTCAATCGTGTTGCAGGATGTTTTAAGCAAAAAAGAAATGACATGATATTGAATAACATAGAACAACACAGAACAACGAGAACTACAGGATCACAGGTGAAAGTCAGACGTTGAACTCACCCATGGCGGACTTGATACCGACGCGGTCCTCCCGAGCCTTGGCAGCAATGGCCCTCAGGTTCTCCTCATGCTTCTCCTTCTCCCTCTGGGCAACCTTCCGCTCCATCACGGCTCGCATCTCAACCGCTTCTCTCGCCTGGTAAGTGTCAAGGTGTGGGTTAAATCATTGTCAGAATTTGGAAGACATTGGTTTCCAATGACTTTTAACTGTAATGATAAGTGGTAGTAGTGGTAATCATGACCGTAATCTTTCCATGGCTATTCTGCAGTCATCACCCAGGGCTTGTATTTCATTTCATTTTCAACAATAGTATCATTTTCAGATGATTCCTTCATTGCATCCTGAAATCAAACTACAATAGGACCCATTGTCAAGGAAGAATGGCACTTTCATTTCATTTTCAACAATAGTATCATTTTCAGATGATTCCTTCATTGCATCCTGAAATCAAACTATAATAGGACCCATTGTCAAGGAAGAATGGCACTCCATTGATTACCGATCCAGTAGTCTTTACAGCTAATACCCCTTTCATGTGCGATGTTGACAATAAACTCCACTTTGCAATCATTTCAATATTCTAGAGACATAAACTAGTCTCAACAAATAAAATATCAAGTCCATTTGGCAAATCACTAAAGAGGGATTATCAAGAAAACAATGCTCTTGTTTGAATTTCAGAGGCTACATCACCCTTAGCCCAACATATATTTTTACATTAAAATGTGCCATAACTTATTCACTGCCAGACAAAATGCTGTTTACTACAATTCATGTGTATTTCTGGTGCCAAAATGCATCAACGAAACATGAGGAGGTACGAGAGAATGGCACTCACCTTTCTGTCCGCAATATAGAGGGCCTCAGCCAGCTTGGCAAAGTTCTCATTGATCTGGGGGTTCTGCAATCCCCTCCCATCAGCAGCCAGGCGCTTGTCTAGAGGAATAGTGTAACCCTAGGGGAGATGAACAGCAGCTTGGAACATTAATTCAGGGAAAACTACATCATTCACATTCTATTTCAATGCCTTATTCACACACATTTATGAAAAGTATAAACATGCAATAAATAAATAAAGAAGTATATAATCAAAGATTGAAACTAAACAATTTGAAATGGTTTTGATAAACATAACAATCAAACAAGCACATTCATCACTTTCTCCATCTCTCATATTTGTAGTTCAATTTGATTAGCTGCCAAGCAGTCGTCTACAGAAGAAGGGTAGTCCAAGACCAGGAGATATATGAAGACAATCTTTTGCAGGATAACCTGATAAAGAATACCGAAGTGGTATCGTTATATCCAATGTTATGCAGGTTGCTGGTTCTAAACAACAACCCTCAAGTGACAGTGCCACTGGTCCGACATTGTCTAGCAGGCTAGTTTCGGGCACTCCCAAAGAGAGTCCCTGCTATGATCACCAATGTTTACTCTGCTGATGGAGTTTAGAACCAGTTGTCTTGACAATATGGTCATATGACGTCACACTTCGGTACTCTATATGCTTATGTAAATCTCCCTTATTTTTGTTAGTGCCATTTAGATCCCTCTTCCCTGAATTATTACCGATCTCCCCTCGTCTCTTCAGTTGAGACAGATGAAATACCTTTTGATTTTTCCAGTTGGAGATGCACGGCGGTATCTTCCATTCCTGTTGCTCTTTGACTGTCACCTGGATAAAGAAAAACAAGAGGAAAAGGCATATATTTTAAAAGATGATTCTCTCAATTTTTCCTACACTGTATATAGTTTATGGGTGAAGGTACTTCTGGGAAAACAAACTATTTCCTTTCTTTAATTTCCTAATCATGTTCCTCATACTTTTCTGGACACGTCATTAATGCTTGATTTTCAAAGAATACAGCACTCAACACCAGCACATCAACATCAACATCAGCGTGGTCATAGACCGCCATTCCCTCGGCTCATGTCGACCTCCACCTCTACCTCTAGCATGCTGAACAATAATTGCCTCACAGAATACACCTTGTGATATAGAGAGATCATGTACGGATCAATCCACAGGGTTCATTGCACAAAATCCATGGTGTGGATGTTACACCAGTGCATGATCACCAATTATAGGCCATTTCCCAGTTGCCTAGAAGGGAGACAGCAAGAGAACTATGACCTGCAGGTCCCTCCTGCTGATTTGATAACAGCATCAGTCTATCTGCATATGTGTCACACCTGCTAGAGATTGGAAACTCACTTTTCTTGATGGAGAGTGCATGACGGGAGCGGGAGGAGAAGGTGGGCCTCGGGGAATCTTCTTGTTGGTTCTGCAAGAAGAATATTGACATTCTATTTGAGTTACAAGGGAAAATGTCCATGATTGCTATGCTTCTCTTCATATTACAATTAGTGGTAGATCCAGATGTGCCTCATAGTCCCATATGCAATAAGTTGTGTTGTGATTGATACAAGATTAACATACTTTGGTATTAAAAGAGTTCTCTGCAACTTATTGTTCTGCAGTCTGAATAGGCGAGATATCATGTGCACCACACAATTTGGAAATCTGGTTGAACTCCACAAAACTATATTCTAAAGTTTACCTGAACACGTTTTCTCTTCAAAATGATGGAGTATCACCCCTCAGAGGCTCCCCATAGTAGCCACAGTAATACATATTATCTCATTACATTGCTACAGATGGCATTCCACATTTCAGAAGATAGAGTATAGTACAAAGTTTTAATTCAAAGTGCTTCAGTGATTGATTCTTATCATCATCACAAGTTTAAATTACGAAAGTAAGGATGCTTTACATCAGATATTTTTCTCATAATCATCCATTGATATAGTATTTATATATATTTTCATTTCCATATTGAAGTGGAAGGAAGTAAGGATGTTTAATAAGCATTTAATGATATATCATTTACATATATATAATTATGTGCAAGGTGCATGAATGGTGTCTGTGCATGAGTATGTTGATGTTTGTCATTAGAGGAAGTGGAGGGGCTTACTTAAATCGGGGTGGTTCCATGGGGTCTTTCTGAGCCTCCACCATCCTGATGACCCTCTGCTTGGCTCCAGAGTTGAAGGCGATGCCCTGCTGGGATGGGGTGTACCTGGGCAAGACAGTGAAAGAAAGACAAATCAGTACAATCATGACTGATTATTTGATTAATTACTGGTACAGGGAAACACTAAGAGGTGGTCTTCAATGAGGACCTGATTAAAATGATGAGCAGAAAACTTAAAAAACATTGCAATTTATAACAGAATTTGAATATATATATCACATTATGTACAAACGTCAGTGTTGCATACAAGTTGCCCCTTACCACCTGTGTCTTTGACATGACCGTTTTGGCACGTGGGGATGAAAGCAAAATGCTATAATCAGCAATTCATTAAAGACAAAACAGGCCATAGCTCTGGTAGAGTAATCACCCTATGTGAACAGCCTGTTCTTCCACCAATGGCAGCAGCAAACTCCATCCATGTTAACAGACATCTATGGTAACAATGAAAGATACATGTATATGTGTATACTGTAGGGGTGTGTTTACACTGCCTGTAGTGAGCATACCTGATGTACTGAGCAGGAGCTGTCTTCTCTGCATGGCGGACAGGCAGGGCAGCGGAGATCTTGGACTGAACAATCCTCTCCAGAGCTGCTCTCGTCTTCTCTGCCGTCTGGAAGAAGTTACAATGACCATTCAAATATCTCTACCTCTATTATGTATCGTGTGTGTACATTTTCTCTAATACACACAAATGCCATAGAGACTATGTTGTGTCTGGCATGCATGGCGTTAATTAAGTAATAATCCATGCACTATCATTTTTTACATGTATATCATGGGAAAAAAAACCTTCTTTACAGCATTTAAGAGTGAAACTGCTTGTGTGTATCTCTGTAGCTCAGACTACAAAAAGGTACTTTACCACAGCCCTGTGAGCATTTACACATTCCATTGTCATGTTTTGATGAGCATGTTTTCCATTTTTAATAATTTCTCACAAATAATCAACTTTGTGTCTAATACCATTAAAGAAATTTAAACAACCACAAAGCCTCATTTTCAAAATACATAATTCTCAATTGCTTCCTTTTAAGTTTTCATATAGTACATCTTCCCAACAACAAAGAATTTCCATCAAATACAAAAATCTCAAATTGAAATCATGATATAGGCAGGGCTCGACACGAGAAATCCAGACTCCTTAAAATCTCAAAAATTAATCCAGGGGAAAACTGATCAAAGAGACATTCGCACCCCTTTTGAAAAATGTGTGGGACCCTGATGTAGGTCAACCTATTGAATAATGTTGTTGATTCTGAGTCACCACTATGTTGTGATTTTGTTTTTTAGGGGGCTGCCTTACCTCCTCGATGGTCTCTTCATCTGGTCGCTGAAGGTCCGGGTCATCATCGTCCCCTATCTCTCGAGGGAGCAGGTCCTGAGGCCTCGAGTGAACCACCTGAGCAACAATACAAATCACCATTAACTCTCTCACTACCCAGCATGGAGAAGCCCATTCATTCATCATACATGTCATGCACCTATGGTACTGATGGGGTTACAACAGGGGACACCACAGCTGAGCAGAAAATCATTTCAGAAAAATAAATACTTGGAGTACTATTGCTAGCCAAAAAAAAGTAGGGAGGATATCTAAGGCATTTCTGAAAGATTTCTTGTCAATTGCAAAAATCATATTGCAAGAAGAGCGAAGTACTGTACTTTGATGCATAAGATGGGGTTTTATCTGAAAAGATTTGCCTATAGCTACATGTTCAGTGACCAATGGTGTTTATTCCAGCGTTGTAGTTTTGTGAGCATAGTGCTTGAATAAGTGACTTGGATAGGATAAACTATTGCATATCACACGATTCCATTACAACAAATAAAATCACAGAGATTTTGAGACTCATTTGATATATTTAATGTAGCATGCTATCCGAATAATGTCTCCTTAAGCATCAATATCTTTAATCCATACCTTGTTATCACATGAATGAATTCAACACAATAGTCAGTAATAGGTAAGATATAGAGGAATTGGATGTGAATAGCATCATACTACCTTATGCTTGATTGGAGACATATCTAACAATAAAGACCACAACAGAAGAATGTTTCCAATGTAGGACTACACGTGAAGAAGGAGGGCATACCTTATCCTTGCCATGTCCGATTCTTGCTAGGGCATCGTAGCGAACTCTCCCCTCAGAGTCCACCGTCTTGGCCACCGCGTTGGATTTATTAGTCTTGGACCTGCCCATGTCCATGGGGTACTGGGCAACGTGGATCTCTGGGAAAGCCCCGCCATCGCCAAAATCCTTTAGGAATAAAAAATTCAAAAACATGTACAAACAAATATGTGTATTGAGACAACTTATAGGATATAGTGTGGTATTCTTTTACAGATTAATTGACATGTGAAATTGTTGTATGAAATTCATGTGTATATTGAGACTACTTAATGAAGACAATGTGGTATTTCAATTCAATTCAATTCATTTCAATTCAATTTATTCCACTTTAAAAAACAAGATGTAAAAAACTGCATAATGTTGTAGATTCACAAGTTTGTGGGGGAACCAAAATAAGCACGCAGGCTTGTTGGTATGGTCCCATTGCACATATAAGCACACGAGTCACAGTTAACTACATAACTTAACAAAACATACAAAGAAATATAAAAAAATACAAGCATACAAAATATACCTTGGTAAAGAGAAAGGGGAGAAGAGGAAAAGGAGAAAGGGTGGTTATAGTTTTATTAATGGGAATAAAGGAGAATGTAAAGAATGTTTTTCAATGGTAGGTACCGTTTTAGTAAGAATTTGAAATAATTTGCACTATTGGCTTGCTTCATTGATAATGGTAAGTCATTCCAAAGTATTGGTCCAAAGTAAAAAATACTTCTTTTTGTTGAACAGGTTTGTGCTAGAGGGGTATGAAAATTATTTGCGTTTCGTGTATTGTATGAGTGGATGTGACAGTTCAATTGGAAATAGCCTTTAAATGGTAAAGGTAATAAATCTTTATAGCAATTGAACATAAAAACACCTATTTGTAGTGAGATCATATCATATATCGGAAGTATATTCATCTTGACAAAAAGAGGAGCAGCATGGGATGTATATGGAGAATGGGAAATTATTCGCATAGCTTTTTTCTGTAACACATGGATACGGGCAATATTATATTTACTTGTGAGACCCCAGATTGAAAGACAACAATTCAAATGTGATGATATAAGAGTATGATATAACATCTTTAAAACATTCTCAGGAAGAAATTGTAATTTACTTAAGACACCTACATTCCTGGCAATAGTATTACACAGTTGAGATATATGATAGTTCCATGATAATTTTTCGTTGATATTAATTCCCAAAAACTTTACATTATGAACCATTTCAATATTCTTGTTTGAATACATTAATGATAAATTGGTATTTCTGCTTACAGTACTAAACAACATACATTTTGTTTTGTTAACATTAAGGATGAGATAATTTGCAGACATCCATTCATTAATAGATTCAAGTTCTGAGTTTACTGTTTGATACAATGACGTCATATTTTTACCAGATAGATAAATACTTGTATCATCTGCAAATAGTAAAAAGTTAAGTAGTGGAGCACTCATGGGCAGGTCATTTATATATATGAGAAAAAGAAGTGGTCCCAGTATAGAGCCCTGGGGCACTCCACATGTAATACATTTAGGTTCAGATTGACATCCGTTTACAAATGTAATTTGTTCACGCTCCTGCAAATAGTTAATGAACCATTCTAAGGGCAAGCCTCTTACACCATAGTGACTTAATTTAGATATTAATATTGAGTGATTTATAACATCAAAAGCTTTTGTTAAATCAATAAAAACAGCAAGTGTACACTTTTTGGAGTCAAAGGCTTTATTAACATAGTGTATAAGTTCCAAAATTGCATTAGATATGGAGTGCCCTTGTCTAAAACCATATTGACTATTAAATAATATATTATGCTTATCTATAAATGACATCATTCTGTTAAATATACATCTTTCTAGTATTTTTGAAAAAATTGAAAGTACAGAGATTGGTCTATAATTATTTAGATCATTCGTATGACCTTTTTTGTGAACAGGGGTAACACGTGCTGTTTTTAGTTGTATTGGGATCCTACCAGTAGACAAACTCAAATTGAATATTTGACAAAGTGGTGCACAAATTAATGAAATTATTTTTTTAACAACAGTAATACTAATTGAGTCTATTCCTGCACTAGTATTGTTTTTCATAGTTGCAACAATATCCAATATTTCTCGGCATTCAATGGGCTTAAAATATATAGAGTGTGTATTCGGACTGCTTAGGTAAGATTCAAATTTGATATGTGGGCTTCTGACTAGGTCATTGATTCTATGGCCAACATTCACAAAAAAATCATTAAACGCGTTTGCAATTTCATGTTTATCTGTTATAACCTCATTATGAACTAAAAGTGATTCAATATGATTAGATTTTCCAGATTTTTTCTGCAATATATGGTTTATCAATTTCCAGGTAGATTTTATGCTATGCTTTATACTATTAAATTTGTGAAAATAATATTCAGACTTTCTATACGCTTTTAATGACATGTGAACTTGATGCATCGAGTCAGAAATGTGGGTCCTATAATGTTAAGATGCACATGCTTGATCTCACTGAGTTCCTGTGCAGAGGGTGCTGATGTGAATTTTAATGTGTTCAACTGTACATATCATCATAGACGATTAAAATGGACCAACAAACACTTCTTGTTTTCTTTCCATAAGTTTTTACTCTCACTAGAAATTCTACAGGCTACTTTTTAAAAGAGTAAGGATAAATATAACTCCCAAAACTTACATCATAGAACAATGCAATAGAACTTAGTGTATCTTATGATTTATATTATTTTGTATTTGTCCCCATAAAGAGTACTCACGGCAAGTGATCTTGGGATCCAGCCTTTCCGATGTCCATATGGAGGGGCTGCATTGCGTGAGACCGAGACTACTCTCAGCTAGGGAGAAAAGGACCATCCATTATGAAACTTCTCATTACTGGATCTTGCAATATCTCCCATCAACATTTATCAATTACAATACAGATTTGCAATTTGTTTAACTTTGTAGACAGATACAACTTAGTATTTAACAGCACTGAATATCATTAGGTTATTAAGCATCATTGCCAAAGTCAGTATTCAGACCAATTGGAGATTTACACTCATCAAGCAAAACTGTTAACAAAGATACAAATTTAACCGTCTGTTGGTTTTTTTTTATTTCCATAGGAGTTATTTTTTTCATGACTTCCTGACTTGAAGTCATTCATTACTATCATCAATGTAACATTTCCCTTTCAAAATATATGAGGGAGTAAACATGCAAGAAAAGAAAAAAAAAAACACAGACTAGTCCTGCTATGATTAAAGTTTTCTCTCATTATATCTGATTATCACAATGATCATAATTGGAACAACAAATTGTGGATTTTATACAAGTACATAAAATCAGAGACATATTCATAATGCGATCAATACCAATACTGGACTGGTCCCTAGTTAAACTGCTTTCTGAATTCCATGCATACAGTCCTACTTAAAAGCCACTAAGAGCAATCAACAGCAGCCAAGATGCAGCCATGAGTTCATTGTTAGGTATAACCGCACAGAGGCCACCAGGACAAATTCTTCTAAGATACTGATTCAAGTCACTGAGCAACCATTTCAACAGTCCTGCAGAGGTCTTCATTTTGTCTTTGGTGTCTCCTGGGGGGTGTTTCACCAAGCTGTTAACGAATGACTTTACAAATGACTGGTGATCCGTTCTTGTGCTAATTGCGATACCACACTTTGTTTAACATATTGGGAGTTTATTTCCAACAATCCTCATAAAATTTGACAAATCATAAGCTTTGTATTCAGATAACGGGAATTTTCATTTTAACATCAGATATGAACTTAAGCTGATGGGAATCAAAATCATTGAGAATGTGATTAAGCACAAGAAGGGATCACCAGTCATTTGTAACTTACAAACAGCTCCCACCCCCCCCCCCCCCCCCCCTTAGCTTCTCTTAAATATTCTCCTCTTGGCTGCTTTTTGCAGCTTTAAGCATGGAAACAATGTGACCATATTGTACATTAACGTGGACTTGGAGAAGAAATTACCTCATTTGCTCTTTGATCCACCTCTTCATCCTGTACCCACTGTTTGGGCTTGGGCAGAATGCTGTTGGAGAAGGACAAAGTTAAGAAATGAAATAAATGCCATTGCTTCAATATCTGACATGTACTTCTTACAAAACAACACACTTTGGCTCTTATTCAGAACAGAGGTTTATGGTAATGCCTGAACCTGAACTAACTTCAAATAAAACAACATGGAACATTATTGATTTAATTGATTTTGTCATCTGAATCACGAATATGATCTATAAAATTTGTCCACACAATAATCACAGTGATTGAGTGAATAATTGAAAATCACCCACTGTTGTGATTCTGTGGTGAAAAACTGAAGTTTTGGGCCGTTTCGCCACACTTCGTACACACGGCCTATGGAGTTTGTAGCTGGTGGGTATGAGCCTTGGCTTTGACAAGGAGGCCCCCATCATACATTCTGCAAACAGCATTTGAGGTGCACATAGACACAAAATGTACCGACACACACGCATTTGCATTCAGCACTGCCCCGCTGCACTAGCCCTATGTACACTGTGTACATTTCGCTTGCTACGCAAGACGCAGACATAATATCGCGGCTGCGGCTGTTTAAACGTTTACTTCACTCATTCAGAAACAAAAATCATTTCATGAATATTAAATTTGGCATCACAAGTAAATGAGTGAATTAATACATACTCTGCTAACGAAACCATCTCTTAAAAAGGTGAGATATCCGGCCTTTCTTGTCATCAACTCGTCTTCAACGTAGTAGGCACCTCTCGTCCATTGATTGAGTTGGCATAATATACTCAGTCACGCCGTAGAGGGCCAAAACCTCAACACTGCATGCACTTCAATAAGTAATAAATCGCTGGAACACAGATGATTGAAAATTGAAATATCACTTTAAATATCCACTCCGTCTGAAAGGCATTTTGATGGATCTGGGTGACCCGAGGAAAAAAAAAAATTTTGTTTAATTTGTTGCACTGTTTAATAATTATCTTTCGCTTTTCAAAAATGTTTGATTCTTGTGGTTCAAAAACCATACCACCAATTTCTTTAAAACTGTTCATAGATTTGTAAAACTCCCTTTAAGGATATGAAAGTACTTCTAAAGATGGTCAACAAAAATACAAGTATTATAAACATTTCAAGATATCAAACAATTTTAGCATTTTCAACTTTTAAGCTTTTCAAAACATGTATCAATATTACATATTGTAATTCTTATGGTTACATTCTGACCCAAAATGTAACCTAAGATTTTGGTACAATGGCTTAAGAACTGGCATGTTTTGATGTTTTTCGAAACATATTATGGTGGAAAATCAGACAAAATACTGCGTATGTCCTAAAAACGTATAATTCTGGATGCCTTTTACTGTTTGGTTGAAACTTGATAGATCCTTGTAGTTCAAAAACGGTAAGAAATATTTCTTTCAGAAGTCTGCTGTTTTTAAAAACATATTGATGTTACATATTCTTGTGGTTGTAGTCGCATACTAATCAATAATTTAACATCCAGAAAAATGGTGGAAAATTGAACAAAATACTTTGTAGGTTCTACATTACAGGTATATTCTATGCATATGTTGCTTTTTGCTAGAAAGTTTTAGCTGATTGTATTTCAAGAACCATTCCGCAGATTTATTTTCAACCTGTTCTGCCGTTTTTTGCACCTCTTCCGCAGATTAAATGCAAATTTGGTTTCAAATTCGCAACATTTATCAACATGATAAGTAGGATGATAGGATTAAAAAAATGTCTTTCATTTTGAGATCTATTTAATCTGGCATTCTCTCTACCACTCTCCTCCTTTGATAAGACATTTATGGCAGATCTCATATTAGTAACGTGCAGACATACACACACATGCACAAACACACATAGGCCTACACACACAGACACACATATATATTTGCACACATAAACACACACATAACTATGCATAAATAAGGGAGCAAACAAATATTTTGACATTAAAAATATAATCTTTTTTATTCATAAAAAAACTTTCAGGAATAAATTAAGCCACTGTAACTTTCATCACCAAGTTACAAAAATGCAAACAGCTTATCACTATGATGAAAATAATTCAGATAATTCATCAATACTCCATGTGCAGCCCTAAAACCATGAAATTATTTTTCAACCAAGAAAATCAACGTTTTTCGGATCCAAAAAGTATGGTGTATGCATAGCATCTAAATGCTTATTTCAATCAAGAGAAGTTTGAAAAAATTGACCTTCCGAATATCAGGATAAGCTTGGAAAGACTTGTAAATGGCCACACATACAAGTCTGACAAGCTGATCCTTTACTCCAGACATTGATATAATATATCACAAGCATTGTGCTGAAACATCAAAAGATAAACAAAACAAACCTCCAGATGCAACAAATTAAAATATGATTACTCCCACATCATTATTGCAGTTCAATTCTCGCAATTGGCAATGTGCCAAATGATACAGATGCAACCCGTTTGCAGATCAAATTGATCAACATCCACAACTTACACATATCTGGTACATGAACCATGTAATGGTGAGTGGATTTAAGAAACAAAGCAACTATTACAAGTGCCCAAGTTGAGAGCAAAATTTGTTGAATGCAACTTTACGATTAATTGAACAATTGCGTTCAATGACTTGCGTGGATTTAAATAAAATGTGCGGTTAGGCTGGCAGAGAGCAGCTATTAGTATCATGATCATAACACCATGCACATTTCGTTCCCAGAAATTACAGAGTCCTAAAAGCTACCCCATAATGCATTGCGATCATCCTGTGAAGACTGTATCAGAGTATTTAGCCATATTGCCAATAATGAGAATTACAGTCATTATCAGTGAAATGTAACAAAACCATTAAACTAAGTTTTCAGTCACACCTTTCAGCTGAAACTGAAGGGAAAAATAAGACACATTCACATGGAATCACAAGGCATCTTGCATGTCCAATCTTAAAAAAACATTTCTCTCTCATTTATCAAAATAAGTTATTTCAATGGCAGTAAAGTTACATCACAATAAGTCTCTATACAATTGCTTGCAATGATTCATCAAATATTTTTTTTTCCTATTCAGTATGTACAGCGTTTACATATCATTACACATATATATGAAGCTGAAATTCATTGTGAACAATGGAAACATGTTGTAATTTGGTACATTGCAAAACAATACTAGCCTTCCATCATCATAAAAGACAGTTAATGCATGATTACTAGGATCTTCTTCCTCTTTGTGCAGTGTTTCAGTTGTATCCTAACAAAACATATTGTATCAATCCTCTCAGTACCAAACAATGATAGTCACATGTCAAAAAGAACACATTTTATTGCCTACGGGACTGAGAGGGTTAGGTGCTTTGCAGATATGTGAAATACAGTCATGCTATGTTTCTTTTCCCTCATAAAATCAATTTTAGCATTGAAGCTCCAAACAGGATAAAAAAACCTCACACAGGATTGAAATAGAAGTAAAGTCTACATAAATGGCTGACGATTCCACAATTTGTCAGGGATTAAATCTGGTAAGTAATTAAATAATAAAAATGCACCCTAGAGATCTGTAACAAAATTGTCACACACTCTATACCAGTGTTGTGAAACTTGTAAAATGTGTGTACTACATATTGTAGGTGATAACCTCACACATATAACTTGCAACAGAATACATTGTTTCAATTGTTTGAAGAATACTTGTAAGCAATTCATACACAGGAGAAATGACCTCCTAACATCTGGCAGCATTGATAGGTGTTATGTATGTTACACAAGAGGGTATGAGATCAAAACAGACATTACTACACTTGTGAAAACACACTAGCATTGAAAATAAATAAAGAGACATGCATTAATTGTGTATATAGTTAGGATAGGAACATATGTATTCACAACATTTGTAATCAATCGGAAGGCACAAATCAGTGTAGTGTGTGAGCACAGCTCTTTCATTTCTTTTTCATTATTATTGTGTTTTTTTTAACCAATTGCTTCCTGGTACATGTACATGTACAGTGGAGCCTGAGATCAAATGCACAGTGATTGCAATCAAATGCAATCAGCTCCATACACTGACTGCAGTCTGGCTGCAATAGATTGCAATCAGCTGTGACGTTGATCTCAGGCCCAACTGTATCTCTATATCATTTCAGAGAATATTTCTAAGAAACAAAACAGGTTGAACTTGATCCTTAAAACTTTCTACCTTTACAAGTACATAAAATTCAATGATGAATAAGTAAAAAATAATGAGAAATAGTATAGCACCATATCATTGACAGAAAAAAAAAATGACAAAAAGTATAATACATGAAGTATGAAGTCTGTTTCTTTCTGATACACTGCTGGAACCACAACAAAGTCTGGCCTCTTAGACTCATTGCTTGGGCCCTCTTCTCTTACTGGCTCACACATCATGAGGGAATAAGGAATTGGGCTATGTATCCAAACTTAGTTGTATTTCATGAAAAGCAGCAGGAAGAACCAGACCATATACCACAGCCAAGCACCTCGGCCATTGATACATACACACTGGAAAAGTAGTATCTCTTTCATCATCTTCAATTTCCAAATTAAGAAGAAAAAAAAAAAATATATTATGCAACTCTATTAGAGATAACATCAATTGCACATCTAATCAAATATTCCAAATCTATTTTGGTTTGTGCTATTTACATTTTTTTTAATACTTTAAAGTAGTAATTGAGAATGATTAACATTGTTCAGTTATGCATAATTTTGTTGCTCTTCACTTCATTGACTATTATGACTGGGGCTTCATTCTCAAGCTTTGAATTTGTTCTGCTAATAATTTCTCAGTGCAATATGAAATCTTGAATCTACAGGTTATCTTCCCACAATACAAAAGAACTTGGCCTCAAGTACTGTTGTCATGCACTATAAGTAACAATGGAATGGTAATGCAAAAAGAAAGTTAAACCTTAACAAGCACTAATATACTCAACTTAAACTCAATAAATAAACACAGCTGTAATACTTGTGATATGAAAATTGCATGCATCAAAGGAATATTTCATTTCTTGAAGGAAACATCATATAAATAAATCAAAACACCACATTTGGCATTTCATGAATTATGATGAATTGCATTTTTATGAGAAGTAACAAAACAAGAGAGTACATGTACGTTTCTAGAAAGAACAGACAAATATACACAGAAGCATCAACTATCTCAAGCACACACTGAATACGCAGTGCATCATTTTCACGTAGAATGACTCTATAGAAAAGCTGATCTTCTGGAGAAGTATGTAACACATCAGAAAGGCAGGTCCAAAATTCCACTTCACACTTTGTCTTTGATGACCAGTGATACAGTATCATACGTAAGGAAAACTGTGCCAAATAATATGATTGAAAATGAAACTTCCTGTGCGAAGTAATCAAGAATTGAAAAATGTCATTTGTTATCGATTTGATATCTTCTGATAAAAAAAAAAAAAAGAGTGCAGTGTGATTACTCATAGGCTTAGGCCTTTACTAAATAGCATGACAGTTGACTTCATTTTCAAGTAATAATTCAAAAGCTATAAAATTCTTGTCAGAAAACAACAGAATAACACATTACATCAGCAAGAAAGTATTGATTGATTTCAGATTAATCTTCAGCTCGTCTGCCAGAGCTCTCCACACAGCCTTCGTACATTCATCCAGTTTCCATAGCAACCATCCCACTGACCAAGATCAAAGTAGTTCATTGCCTCTCTGCTCCCTCTACCAGTATCCACTAGGTAAACGAATGTCTCCATGAGACCAAAGCTGCAAAATATTGCCCTAGTTCTGACCTGGGTTGCTGAGAAAATAGCCCAATCTGGAAATACTGGTAATGTATTATTGGTTTCATGAAGATGTTCATAACAAGCTAGTTGATTTGTAAAAAGCATCCTGAACAATTGAGTTTGGCACAACTGCACATTCACTGTTTTGGCCGATTTTCCAAAAGTTGCCATACCGGTACTCTCATGCACACAGCACACTGCCTTGTAAAATGGCAGCAGCTGAAGTCTTATCAGGTCTGAGAAATGGGCTTAAGAACACATCATTTGCTTGTTTTGGGCTACCAGTAAGAGGTTTCATTGGGCAATTTTGCAACTTTGACATACAGTGTAATGTAAATCAATCCTTAAACTTTTATATGATATCTCAGATATGTACATGTCAGCAAGGCAAGATGTTCTTTCAAACATTTGTATTTCATTTAAAAGTAACCAGTCAGAACCGGTCAATGGGTAATTCAACTCCACTCAATGGCACATACATGTACAAGCTTGGACGTGCATATAATTGGTATCATTCTTCTCCAGACTCCAATGCACAACCAGTTTCAAAAATATGTCTTAGATTTACCTTAGAGTCGCTAATGATAGATGGTACATGCACACACCAAAGAAAGTTGAATTGATCCTAGAGGCTTCAATGATGTAGTTCTTAACTGTAGCTTTACATACAGAGTGCATTGAGAGATATCGGGAGTGTGCATGGAACACCACAAGGGGCACTCATTCGAGGGAAACCAGGTGCAAGTTCCTTTAAACATCCTCACTTATGGGACACTGTGCATCATGAGAGCTAAGTTCCTCATTTTTCTGGCAGATTTCTTTGGTGGTGTTGCCGTGGACCTGCTCCCTGCCCCACCCTTGTCAGCAAGGACTGCTCTCTTACACAAAACCACCACAAGAGGGAGCTTTTTCTAAGGAAAATGGACCAAGTCCCTTTAAATGTCCTTGCATACAGGATACTGCACACCGTGAGGGCTTAATCCATAAGGCAGGCATCTTTGGTGCTGTTGCTGTGCTCCTCCTCCACCCTCCTCCACCCTTGCCAGCACTGGCTGTTTTTTTTTTTTTTTTAACAAAACCACCACAAGAGGGAGCAATGTCTAGGGAAAACGGGGACCAACTCTCTTTAACCCTCTCAGTACCAAACATTCACAGCCCCAAGACAACAACAACACAGTTTATTGCCTATGGGACTGAGAAAGTTCAATTTCCTTTCACTTGACAGGACATTGCAGGTCACGATGGCTTAATCCCTAAGGCAGGCATCTTTGGTGGTGTTGCTGTGGTTCTGTTCCCTCCCCCACCCTTGCCAACGCTGACTGGTCTCTTGGTGGCCATAGTAGCACCAATGACTGGCATGGTTGCTGTAGCTGGTACCTTCAGGCTATTTACTAGAGTTGTGCTGGTCTCCTGTGGCTGGAAGAAAACACACATAAAATCTCAGTCTTCAATAGTCTTCTGTATACATCTATCACACCAGTGAAAAAGCAGAACTTGAACTTCGCATTCAGAGGTAGCGGGTAGAAGTGGTAGAGATTATGGGCATGGCAGATCTGTGTTCTGCTGTCATCACTGTGTTAATTTATCTTTTAAAGGGAATATACTGTACTGGGAAGACAAAAAGCCTTTAAACAGGTGATTGTGAGCAATCTTCTTGCCAATGGTCTTAAATTCATGTATTGTCCATTTAGAATCTTGCTGAAAATCAATTGCCCTCAAATGATCCTCATTTGGAGTAATTGGAGTAATTTGGGGTAATGCTCAAAACATTTGGGCCGAACATTTTAAGAATTTTTTTATTCAATCATTAATTACCCCAAATGTGGATCATTTGAGGGCAAATAACTTTCAGCAAGTTTCTACAGTTTTATAATTTCAACATGACTCCTTTCTTGTGTCACTGCACTAATCACAGGTGTCCTATTCTTTACCACTTCTATCCCTTGCCTTTAACCACAGTATTCATACAACATGGTTGATATTATCTGACTCAATATTTTAAGTAAACCTTATTAGACATATTCTTCTTTTAAGGACTTTTTAACATGTAGTCATATGATCACAGCAATTATTTCATGCAGCTTGGCAGAATAATTTTGTGTATACCTGTCTACAGTATTATGTCTGTATCATGCACGCTTGTGAATGAACACAGGCTCAAAATAAAATACAGGGTTATAATATTGAATTGCACTCATGAATCAAATCCAATTAGAAGCACCTTTTGATTGCCTAGAATACAGGCCTTTTGTTTATATCCTTTGCGCCATGATACAAAATTATCTTTCTTTCCATACACACACAAAGGTAAATACATTTGAATCCTGAGGTGTTTATCTTATTTTTTAAATCAGTGTTAATCTCATAACAACTATACTCTTTCAGAGTGAATGGCCCATGAAAAGGGTTAAAGGCAGGGGGCTGATACATGTAAATTACGAGCAGACTGAATTGAATGCTGAAGAAAAGACAATAGGTGCACATGTTAAAATACATGTAGTTTGATATCGAACCTCTTGGGTGTTATTGATACAAGGTGGTATTCTGCAAGAGCTCTTAATCTTTATGCTTTCTTTGAAATTATCATTATATTTGTTTGCCCGTGAGTTTTTGTTTGGTCTATGAATCCTTCATATTGCCCCTATAAAACTAGCTTTCCATGAAATGAAATACAGGCTACTGGTATGTAAATTCATTCCACATTTTTCTCCAACTGAATTTAGCAATCATTGTTCAAAGTTTGGAAGGTGACTAATATTTCATGTACATTGTGTATGTAGTATAATGAGAGTTTCATGCACATGCCCAATGACTATGATTACAATGGTCAATAAAAAACAGAAAAGAATGCCATTTAAGCACAAAAGAAGAGATAATCATATCTACTGCAATTATTCAGTATTTCTGCCTTGATTACATGCACATAATTTCTTTTGATTTAATCAAACAAGCTGATTTTTAAAAACAAATCACTATTGTACAGCCCTTCATCGCTTACTCCAGTGAAAAATATGTGGATACGTAGGTGCTCAGGACGATTTAGCCCCAGTAATGAGGAGAAGAGCATCCAAAGACAAGAAAAGAGCTCCTGTCAATTGAGTTTCTTATGCATAGCATGGTAGAGTGTATTTGTTTCATGATGTCATGCTTGAAAACTTGCCACCGCAAATATCTCATTCCCCCTCCCCCCATATCACTACAAAGTACCTTATCAAAATAAGACCAACTTTATAAAGTTTTAAATCTTATGGGGCCTTTCCACAAATGCTCCTCTGTGGGTGTTAGGGACATTGCTTGTGCCAAAAAGCACCAATGATGCTTACAGTTTTACTTAGCTTCTAGAATACCACCACGTAGCACCCCTGACATGTCTGGACTTTGTCCTCGGATGAATGATGAAAGGCAAGAGTTAGTGTTGTGCATGCATGTTAGAGAGGGAGGTTATGCCCACCTGTTGGCATGCTACAAGCTGTATGGGATACGATGTCACTGCACCCGTGACCGCTGTAGTGCTGCTGCCCTCAATGTTGGCTACCAATCAAGGAGGGATCACATACAAAACATGCCGGTTAGTTTTCTTACACAGTACAGTACATACAAATTGTTGACAAATGTACAAATGTATACAAACACAAAAAATGAACTGATTTCCGGAGATGAGTTGGTAGCTTAAGATTAACATAATGATAACTCAAATGAAAAATGACAGCTTGGAATGTGTTTTACTATCCCTACACACCTACCCAACCAAACTCATTGTGATAAAATGAAACATGAACATAACGATAATTTCTTTCAACAAACCACCCCCCAAAAAGAGAGAAGACTTAATTTTTATCCCCCAAATATCTCTGTTACTCTGACATGTTACTCTGAAAGGATGACTGAAACAATGCAAATAAAACAGTGTTTATTTACTCTTTAATCCAGAAATAAAGTTACAAAGATTTATCATAAAGTTTTTAGATTTCCCATGAAAAAATGCCATTTTCCCGATAGAAGAATACATAGATGATACAATTCTGTACCTGTCTTCCGTCTGTACATGTGCATGTCCATCCAATTGTACAAGTATACTACAGTTGAGACATATAGACTTATATTTTATGACAATGAGAAACCTAATGTATTCGGACAGATGATGTTATAACGTTCAATTATAGCATAATGTACAATTTTGATTCTTTTCTTTCATGCTGAATCGTGCAACTGATTGGTTAGTGAGCAGCATACTGTATATAACAGGCATTTCTGTTAGTTTTTTGTCAGATTAATGTCCTAAAACACACATAAATTGCATTTTTCATATTTCTGTACACTGAATATATGGTGTTTGGAATAAGGTCATAATAGTTAATCAACATTTCCATGCTTAGAATGAATTGCAAATTAGTATTTCTGGACAAATTTTGCTAAATGACAAGCACAAAATACAGAACTGTCTTTAAAAAACTGAACAAGTTTGTGTAATGTCACTTAAAAAGTGAGATGCCATGAACATTCTTTTTATAATGTGCAAATAAGATTCAAGTACAATGTACTAGTGTTCGTATTTAAACCTTATTATCACATTTATTCATTGACTTTACAAGTTCATTTAATTTTCCTTAAAAAAAAAGAACCAATAAGACTCCCTTTAATTTTGCCTTCATACTAAAAATAATTTTTAATTTGATGTGTTAGTCACAAATAAATGTGAGTGAGTTTACTCTACACTATGGTGAATCTTGGCTTTACAAAAAATGTAACTTCCAAGTAATAACAACTACAATGGTCAACACCTGATGCTTAGAGCTTCTTGGCTATTCCCATGATGATAACCCATCATTTGAAGTTACAAGAATTGAAGAAATATTCAGCGCAGCCTTGGAAACAATGTGGCACGCGATCTGGGGCCCATCTTATAAAGAATTTCGCATGATCGTAACTAGCCTTGCGATTTATGTCAATTGTAACTATATACATAAAGATAAGGGGTTGGTTGGTCTTGCAATTAAGCAATCAAAACTCTTTATAAGACGGGGCCTCTGTACCACAAATGGGTAAAATATACAATAGAACTAATCAATTGACTTGGTTATAACATGTTGAGTTCTATTCTAAAGTGGGTGACATACAGGACTACTGATGCTGTTTGATGTTGAGTTTGATCTTGGGTTTGATCTTGACTATTAATGCTCTTTGGCTAAAGGTCTACCTACCTTGGCTAGCCTGGTGTAGGTGTGTGGCAGCAGTCTGGTAGTTAAAGACAAAGCCCTCTGGCAGGGTGTTGACAGTGCCTGCGGGTGAGGCAGCATAGACTACTCCCTGGGGTGTGTGGTACATCAATGGGGTACCTGCAGCTACAATAAAGACAAACAAAGAAAGGATTATTCAATATTATTGAGAAACTAGTCAACATTTTGGTAACACTATGTGGTTGCAAGAGCTACTACTGCTTAGTAAAAAAAAGAAAGGTTTGTAACAGATCATCAGTATAATGAATGGCAGGATACGATAACACATTCATGCTCTGCATTTGTGTTTCTTACACTACACTGGTATCTGCAAACGTTTATTACTCCAAGTATTCTCAATGCTTTTTACATTGAATGCTTCTTGTCACTGGATATAGCCCACACCATCTTAACTCTCTTAGAGGACCATTTTCAACCTGCTCTCACCTGAAAACACCTGAAAAACATTGAACTTCCCATTCCTACAAGATCTTCATCACACACTCCTGGGTGAGAAGCAGCAGGGTCAATGTCAATGAAAAACCTTGCTTAAGTTTAGTTCATGCTTTAATAGCAATAGGGATTAAACATAGTTATAATTACAAGTCAAAGAAATGGCAAGGCCAAAGCTTCCAATTACATTTTACATTGCTGGTATTTAGCATATCAAATAACTATATACAAATATGAGCTATAAAACAATTTATATTCCACATACTAAGAATGTTGCTATATGATTGGTCAAGAGTTGATCACGTGATGAGGCGTAGTTTTTCCTATCAGATCACCCGAGAATAAAAGTTCGTTACACTCTAGGTGATAGTACTTTTTGGTTTCGCTGATCTCTTCACTCCTCACAGTCCTAATGCGTGATTAATATTTTGAGTACGCGCGAAATAAAAGTGCGTTACACTCGGACTATCAGCTCCCACCAACGCGTCCAAACGTGCGTCATAATGCGCGTCCTAATTAAACGCGCGTCATAATGCGCGTCCTAATTAACGCGCATCCTAACGCGTGTTCCCCATGGCAGCGGCTCGGGGTTAGGTAGAGAAGTAAACATTACTTTTGTACGTCAAATTGTTATTTTTGGTATAGATAGTTGGTTTCAGATGTGGAATATAAATCAAATAATCAACTTTTGGTTTCAGGCAATGAGACGAACTATCACTTCCTCGGCGATCTGAATGTATACGCTATCTTTCCTCAGCTGCGCTTCGGAAAGATAGCTACATCCAGATCGCCTCGGAAGTGATAGTTCGTCCCATCACCTTCACCAACGTTGATTATTTGTTTACTAACTGTATAATAACAATTTATCAAAAACTAACATCAAAACTACTGGCAGTGCCATTTATAATCGTGTGTACTACTAGGGTGGTCCCATGCCGTTACAGCTGAGTGGGTTCATATAAGCCCATCTGATACCAGGGGAAGGAAACTGTATCTGGGTGCTAATTGTGGTAGATTAGAGGTTGTCATCATCAACGTCCCTGCAGCCCAGCCCCGTCTGACCAACATATCTCATTCCCTGATCACTTGCTCTGCTCACACTTGAGGGGCTTGGTCATGACAATTCAAATAAGATCTCATAGAAGCATGATGGAACATCCTGTTCACACTTGCAAAAATGATCATAATCCCTGTGAACTGTGAGCATTTCAACAACCATGAACACCTTGTTCCCATTTTTCAAAATAGTAACAACAATCCTTGTTATCTAATTACTAAGCCTGAGTCATATCGATTTTTTCAGAAACCGGTGTTCGATGGCTTTGCGCCGATCGAACATCGATGCATCGATACATGACGTCACCCAGCCACTGCCAAGAGCCAATTTATGAATGAAAATATAGTAAGCATACGCAGTGCAATCCTTCCATTTCCCCACATAAACAAGCATGCAATTCTCTATCACCTCGTACCAAAATTGACCTAGAATTTCACTTTCCTATATTTTATATGAATTATGATAGGTAACCTCGGAGAATCTATTTTCTCACCGATACTGCACATGTAAGCGAATTTCGATTACTTCTTGTTTTTCCGTCAAAATCTTACAAATTAGCGTCAATATGGCATCGTATACATGTATGTAGGTTGGAATCTGGAGAGTCTATTGCAATGGGCAGAAAGTCAATCAGCTTCCGGGTTGCGATTTTTTTTTCCCGTAACCCTAATGCGTCGAAAAATCGCTTCCGGGTTTCGGACAACGTGACTGGATATTGTATCACTGTTTTGGCGACCACATGGTTATGACGTGATCTACGCGATGCACCAATCAGTGGTCTCCGAATCGCTGTACGGAGACGCTCTATTAGTCTGTACGTCGGCAGCGTGTATGCAAATGAGCCTTACGCACGATTGCCACTGTATTTCCGGGTTTTCACAACACACGATGCTATCCGTTGTACAAAGTCTATGGACAATTGTTTGTTGTGGCGTTGCGCTGTATATACAGTAGTAGTGAACGAATCAAATCCAAGTAGTATGTAGTAGCTGCTTGATCATCGAGCGACCTGTTCATTCTCTTGATGCGTTACCTGCAAAACTCACAAAAGAGAGTAGGAACCAAGTAAGCAAATTAAAATTGTGAAAATATGAAGATAAATTGTGTATAACAGGACTATCAAACAAAAGATTTTGTGTTTTCTAGTCAATTTGGTAATTTCGTCGATGCATCGAATTCATCAAAACGAAATCGGAGTTCGACTTCTTCGATCGAACACCGGCTTAATAATCGATTCGACTCAGGCCTACTAATTACCATTACTGGGTGCAAGTGTGAACACAATTTGTTCAAACCTTTTGCTATGTATACATTGCATGACTTGGGATTCTCATAATCATAACTTTTGATTCAAAGCAAAATGTCCATGAAAACAAGTTAAACTTGTTTAGACATGACATGTGCATTACCAATTACTATTTCATTTTAAATTTTGGGCATCAGGAAATTGTGTACATGATATCATCCTGCTGAGATATTCACAACAAATTGGACATCTCACGATCTTGATATGGCACAGCACCAGTTGTTCTTGGGTACATACATGTACACTACAGCTCAAAGGAATTGGCATAGGGAAAGGGAAAGGGAAGAAAGGGAAGGAGCCGCAGTTTTAAACCGTGGTATATTTTGTCCAGTTCAGCATGAAACATGATGCTTCAGCTTAAAAAGCATCATGTTTCATGCCGAACTGGACAAAACATATCACAGTTTAAAACTGCGGCTCCTTCCCTCTCTTCCCTTTCCCTTTCCCTATGCCAATCCCTTTCAACTGGAGTGTATATAAGTAGAGAAATATGTAGAGCTACATGTCAGTAGCTCTACATTTTTCCAACATTAGTGCAGATTTTGAAAATGAAGACAACAGAGCATCAGCTGTGATGCACAGAGAATCAGAGAACTGCATAGGATGAGATGAATGTGTCGATTTGTTCAGAGTCCCACCATCACTTGCCAAGCGTAAACTGAATAGTAGCTCAACTCTGAGTGGGAATAGGACTGGAGTTATTAATTGAGTGCTGTCGGAATGAGGTCAGGGAGATATGGGAGCACCACCTGGGAGGAGGGGCCTAATCAAATCAATTAACGGGGACACAGAGACAAGCGGGATGTTGACTTTATGCTCTCCCCTGCTGGGATCACTGCTTCACAACACATCAAAATAGCTGCCCCAATATAGCGGAATAGGAGTCGATTACAAAGAGGGCATGCACCAGGCAACTGTTTTCACCTGTGCTTCACAATGCATCAAGATATCTGGCCCAATGATTAGGAATATTAGTTGATTATGAAAAGGGCAACAATGAGGAAACTATATTGATGCGTGCTTCCCAACGAATCAAAGAAGCAGCCCCAAGCACTAAAAATAGGAGCTCATTATGAAGGGGGGCATCCATGAGGCAACTGTATTCACTTGTACTTCACAACATATCAACATACCTAACCCAATGATTAGGAGTATTAGTTAATTATGAAAAGGGTAGCTATGACGCAACTATGAGGTTAAGTGCTTTATAAATAACACATCAGAGGACTTGCCCCAAGGACCCCGAAAAGGGTGTCATGTGAAGGGGGCATCAATGAGGTAACTTCATCAATCTGTGCTTCACAACGCCTCATCATACCTGCTCCAATAATCTGGATCATTAGTTAATTATGAATAAGGTAATAACGAGGAAGCTACATTAATCCATGCTCCATAACACATCAAAGAAGCAGCCCCAAGGACTCAGAATAGGAGCTTGTTATGAAGGGAGCATCAATGCAGCAATTATACCAATCTGTGCTCCACAACACATCAACATACTTGCCCCAATAACTCAGATTAGGGCAAGATTGTGAACAGGGTATCAATAAGGCAACTAGATGTCAACCTAATTTCCATTACATTCTGTATGCACATGCACATCATCACCAAGGTCAAAAACCATGAGAGGCGCCACCATCATGTCGCCACTCCGTATGTGAAGTGACTAGTGAGAAGGGGAAGGAAGAACTACCCCCACACCCCTTTTGTCACTTCTGCATTCCATGCTCTGAATACAAATAGTGTAATGTTTATGGTCCATAGTTTTCACAACGCTGTAGGGTCATAATTTATTGACAATGTTTACATTTAGCTGGAATTAATTTTGATTTTCATTTTGAGCCAACTAAAACCACACTACATGAATCAAGGGTACAACAAATACACTGTAGGTCCATTCTGTGAAACCACTTTTAACCACCCGTAATCATGGCAGAATCATTTACACTATACGTCAAATATTTCACAGGGTTTTTATTTTCGTGAATTTTGCGAATTTAACAACACATGAAATTACTAGTACTCCATGATTGCAAATTTAACGACTCGCGTAAGAAGTCCTGATTCGCAAAAAAATTATGACTTGCGAAATATATGGCGTATGCCAAGACCAAATATCTCATTCTAATTTTGATTTAATTTGATTTCAGAATCATGTAATGGATTGATCTATGGCCATTGAAATCACATTTACTTCAAACTTCTGCGGATGTGTTTCTATGAAAGAGGACTTACCATTAAGGGCTGACTGGGGTGCTGTCAGCATTGCCACCGTGTTGGCGTTCTGTGCTTGCTGGCTAGTGGTGGGTGTGGACACTACTGGCATAGAAGGCACTAGGGCTGTCACCATCTGACTGGCTGCTCCTGCCAGAGATGCACCCTGCGGTAATCTGCAGGGATGAGCCATCATCAAAGGGACATCATGAAAACAGACGGCAGGGAGTTGAGGCACACTGATGCGACAGTATTGCTCCAGAAATTACACACATGTATCTATTCTTTTGTAGGCTGGAACTCTCTCCAGCATCCCAATAATATGGCATATACCGTAACAAGAAATAAAAAGTAATTGAATGAGATATGGCTTACAGCAATTGTCCTCCTTTCTATTAAAGGGCATACTGGGAAGGCAAAAAAGCCTTCAAAATGTAATTGTTTGCTACATTTGGAGAAATGAGTGATTAAATCATAAATCCTCAAAATGTTCGGCCATAACATTTTGAGGATTTAATCATTAATCATTAATTACTCCATATGTGGATCATTTGAGGGCAAATAACTTTCAGCAAGCTTCTAAAATAGACAATACATGAGTTTAAGACCATTAGCAAGAAGATTGCAAACAATTACATTTTGAAGGCTTTTTTGCCTTCCCAGTACAGTATATGCCCTTTAAAGCTCTTATAACCTACTCTTCAGCATAATGGATAAAAGCCAGAAGGAAAATTTACTGGAAAATGATAAGGAGTGACAAGTGAAGAAAGGGGCAGATGGAGAGGGAGGAGAGAGATAGAGAGGGAGAGAGATGGAGAGGGAGAGGAAGAGGGAGAGAGATGGAGAGGGAGAGAGATGGAGAGAAAGAAAGACCAGGAGAGCTTAGTACCTGTAGAGGGTGGGTGTCGCTGCACCAGTCTGCCCCTGTGCGTTGGCCTGTAGCTGGAGCTGGGAATGTCCCTGTTGCACTTGGAGCACACCTGCTGTCTGAAGGGCCTGACCCGCAGTTAATGCTTGACCTAAATCAATATAGGCAGACAGGGAGACAGAGAGTGGAGAGAGAGGAGAGAGGAAGAGAGAGAGAGGGAGAGGGAGAGAGAAAGAAAGAGAGGGAGAAAGGGACAAGGGGGGAAGAGAGAGAGGGAGAGAGAGAGAGAGAGAGAGAGAGAGAGAGAGAGAGAGAGAGAGGAGAGAGAGAAAAGATATAGAGAAGAGGAGAGAGAGGATAGAGGAAGAGGAGGGATAGAGAAACACACAAAAAGAGAAAGAGGAACAGAAAAATATGGGGGAAAAAGAGATTGGAGAGAAAGTGAGTGTAGAGGAGAGAGAAAGATACATTCAGATGAAGGGGGAGAGAGAAGCACAAAGAGAAAGTGGAAAGGAAAGACAGATTGGAGAGGAGAAATTGGAGAGGGGAGAAAGAGAGAGAGGGAGAGAAAGCGAAGAGAAGAGAGGAAACGTAGAGGGGACATAGGGACAAAGGGAGACAGTTAGTAGAGCAGCAGTCACTCAAAGGTGTAATCAATATTCTTGTGTTTAGTTTTTTCTTTGCAGAAACCCTACTTCTCTACCATCCTAATAATCACAATCATAATTGCCACCATTTCTTCAAAAGATTTGTAAATGAATAAACGGATGAATAAATATTACTAATCAATACAATTTATGATTATCATTGCTTTTAACACTACTGTTGCAAACACTGTTGTAAGTACCATCACTACCAAAATTGTCATGATTATCAACATCTTCATCAAGATCATCATCACTAGTTGGATTAAAAAAATTATGAACAATTAAATCATTAAAACACACTAATGTGCAATTGAATAATGTGTGAAATAACACTAACCATGTGATGTATTAATACCTGTGGGTGATATGAGAGTTGCATAGGTAGCCCCCTGAGGTACCGTCATGGGTAGACCCCCAGCGATGCTGGTATTCAGCTTGGTTCCAGCAGGCACCTGGGCTGTGGATGAGGCAGGTAGGTACCTGGTCATCGGTAATGTGTGCCCCATGCCTACTGTCAAGTCAAGAAGTGAGAACAACGTAAGTAATGATCGGGTTGGTGAAGCAAGAAAGCCTCAATACTCAGAAGGTGCATTTTCTTCACGCTTTTAGCTCAAACATCTGTTATCTGTACAATATCTGTATAAATTTTCAGGGCAAAAAATATCTTGAAAATTATAGTAACATTGAGCAAGAACCTTGTTTACAGTCACAGCAAATACAAAGCTACATATTCAATGTATATGTGCTAAGTATACTTCCTTTATATTCCACTACTAGATACATGTACAATGTACAACTAAACTTCATGTTTTACATTTTCTCCAGCCCATTCTTCTGAAGATCCACATATTCACCTTCTATAATCATATCTAATATTGTTAATTATTATGACAAAAATTTCCTAACTTTTGCAGAGCATGCTGTTTAATGAGGCAACTGCTAGATGTTTCCAAGCTTTCTTCAGAGCTAAAACAGAAATGAAAAGAAAGATATCCATACCTGGAGAACTACTTGCGTTGATGTTTGCATCTGCCCCTGCCCCAGGCACATTGGTCATTGTGAACAGAGGTTGCTTGGCATCCTGAGGTGAAACAAAAGGTTTGAATTTTAGATACATGTAATCTATTTGGTCTGTCACATATCAAATAGCTTGATTTATGCTTGCTTATGAAAAAAAACCCCATGAAAATGCTGTGTTCGGGTGGTAGCATGCAGCTCCTTCAAAACACTTTTTAACTCACACTTCATGAAAACATATATACAAATAAATAAATGATCAATCAAAACAAGTATTCATTCATATAAATCGAAGTTTATAAACTGTTTTTATGTTAATGTGAATATAACATGAATACAGCGCACAGTAACTACAATGTCAACACATCTCATGAAGTAAACTAGATTTAACATTGGGTATACAAAACTGTATATACTGTATTAACTTCAGGGAAGTTTTTATTCCCTCTGCGAAGTACACAACAACAACAAAAAAAGAACATTTCATCTGCATTCAAATATAGTACAGTACTTGTATGATCAGACTTTAATCCATGTGTAAATCATACGACGGATGTGCGGATGTATTCAAAGCAGGAAAGAAGAATTTGCTGTGAAGGCCCCACCAAAGATCGTTTGGTATGGTAATTACCGACACATTTGAAAAATTTGCCCCTCTCCTCCTCCTCTTCCACCTCCTCCTCCACAGTACGTGCATTTCTACAACAAATCTCTTGGTTGGGATTCCATTGCTACGTCACAGCCCAGAATAAACTCCAAACTTCCAGCTATGCGACTGGTCTTTTCTGGCCCTTATTTGCTGGAATGCCATATATGCGGTGTGGCGGCCAGCCAGAGGGCCGGCCATTGGCTGCTGGGAAGGGGGGGACAACGTTAAATCCTCATCCATGCCTTCCTCATTTAGGCATCCCACTACCAAAGATGGAGGGGCTGGCGGTGGGGAGAAATTCCTTTTGTAGAAAGTCCTCCGCAGCTGTGCATACATTGTGCTTATCCCCTTTCCCACCAGACCTTCTTCCCCCCATTGCATTTACATTCAGAATATGGTCACAGCTCACATCACACACTCATTAATACACAATGAATTTGTTTAGATATCATCTTAATAATGTATATCAAACATATGGGCAGCAATGTGGACGTACCTGAAGTGTAGGTCAATAAACCATGTGAACTATGTTTACGCTTCAGGCCATATCCACAAATAAAGAACCTGGTACTGTGTATTTCTTCACAAGTAATACACACAATCCCCATAGAGTTCCATGTTGTCTGGCACACAAAGGGTTGAAGTCCTCATATATTGACACACATAATTACCCTGAGCAATCTGCATTAATGAGTATGACTGATAGCCATGCAATTTATTGTGACACGTACCCTGTTTATATGTTGACACTGTTTATATCTCCCTCCCATATTATCTGGACAGGTAATATGGGCATGATTGATGAACAGGTATGAACAATGTACTACTCAGAAGGTATAATTGTAATCGTTAACATCATAGATGTGTGTTTACAACAATGTACATGTATCATATTGAGGTGGGGCTTTTTTTTGTCTCTGTGCTGCATGGGATAAGGAGCAACTCAACATTTCAATGTCCGTTTTTTCACTAATTGTTTTTGGCATTATCCAATGCATGAACCTTCACTCTTGACAAGTTTTCTGATCTCTGTCTTGTTCTCTTGTTTTCTTTTTGCCCTCGTCTTTTCTCTCTTCCGACATCGTGTATATCCAATCTCCTCTATCTCCAATTATTCTTCTCCTCCTCCTTCTCCACTCTTCTGTCTACCGGTATTTGTACTCCTCACCCTCATCCTCTCTCTCTCTCTCACCCTCTCTCTCTCTCTCTTTCTTTCTCTCTCTCTCCCTCTCTCTCTCATGGACATAAAGGCATCGAGCGATTGAGAAGGAATGACAACACAAGACTGGGTTGAGGCAGAGGTAACGGTTGGAGGGTGAAGAGGAAGTCTGTTGGGTATTCAGTGACAAGATCACTCACAGCGAGTCAAACGAGATGAGATATCAGCATATCAGCAAGAAAAGAAACTCGGTTACGTGGTATCCGTAACTAAAGAGGCATGAATCGATGACGGTGAGTACCAGGCTATGAATGTGACACCAAAGACCCGCTCATTAGGTATGCACCATGAATATTCATGATCCTTGGGGAATACTCATCCTGGACGTCATAAGGTGCACACCCCTGGATGGTTGCCATAACCGGCAGGCTGCCATCAGGGACCGCCCTACACACGAGGAGTCAGGGCCATCTATGGCAGGCGGCAGCTCAAACATGGAGGGCTGATTAATCAGCGACACTGGGCATTGCATGCCTAGTTTGCGGGCACAAACCCTAGTCTGTCAGGCAATTAGTCAGCGAGTCTGAATAGGTCTGAAGTGCAAAGACTACAGTAGCTCATATCTGTTTCTGCATGTTTGAGACACAATCTGCAAGTGAAGGGGCTATATTTTAGTCTATTGTATCTTGCAGACGCATTTAAAAAAAAAGTGGCTCATTAAGTTTATGTCTGCAGACTTTTAACTGGTATATGCCTACTTTAATACAGGTCTCTCACCAGGATTAGCTTAGCAATAAATAAAAAAACATTGGTAGCGCATATTGTGTGATATATAATATAACTCAAGTAGGCTGCATGCGATTCTCTTTTTGCACACAATGTTTCCACATGGTAATCTTTCCACATAAACTTGAGCCCTTCCTTGGTGACCCTTTTGGCTGGGCTATGTATGCCAATTACAAGGGAGCTCCAGCAATCTCAACAATCCTTCAAATAGTAAAAGAGCTGACGACTTGATGTCATGTCATTGACAGAGTGAAATAAAGAAGAAGCTTTTTTCTCCATATTAAGGTCAGAGACTGGTATTGTGCAAGAATTAATTGTGATTTTCAGAGTTTTCATAAAAAACATAATTTTGAGAGGAAAGGAATAATGTAAATATTATTTCTTACAAAAATGAAAAGTTGTTCTTTATCATATTTTGAACGAAAGGATTATTAAAAAAGAAGTTTTTAAGGACTCTGTAATTGGGATCCCCCAATGAATCTGCATTGTTTAATTTTACACCCAAATCGGAATAAGAGCACATGTTTGACAAGGCCACCTCCCACTCCTGCCTGGTCCCACCCCCTACAATCCCAGCAATCCAAACCATGCTGGTAGCGTCACACCGCGGACATGCGCACTGTTCCCCCTGCATATGATTATGACGTCAAACTCCAGTGCAGAGGAAGCCATCTCGGGCCGGGCCGGGCCAGCCGCTAGACTCTAGAGAGTGCTTGGCATTCCACAACACATGAAGTCATCCGAGGCATGGGATCAGGTCCGTTCTGTATCGCTTTCTCCTCCCTTCCCACGGGCAAGACCGGTAGGAGCCAGGTGGAGGTATTTATAGAAGCATACATCATTCCCTGGCACGTGGGGGAAGCGGACCATGATGTTTATAAACACAGTTTACTTGTTGCTCTCTGCACAATGGGTGCTGCTTGTCTCACTCCTTGACTTCAAATGATGAAGTAGGGAGAAAACGAACCCGTCTTCACCTGGCTGTACATGTACGTGCAGGCATCCCTTGACAGGTTTCTAGAATCTACACGTACTACTTCATAGTGGAATGGCATCTTGGGGGAATGTTCCTCCAGGAATGCATGAATGCTCTTTAATGATATTCCCTTATTATTAAAGATGATGGACACTCCCAGGTACCACCCACGGACATACATGTACAACTGTGGCTCATCTCCTTTTCATACACATGCTCACATGCCACAGTAACAATGTTGTTACTGTATATCCTACACTGCACAGCACTCAAATGGTGCAAACTTTCACTGCACTATATTTAATACAAATGATGACGTGCAGAAGCATCACACATGTAGAGCCACCGTACATACTGTGCAATGTACACAATAAAATGATCTCAAAGAATTCACCTGGATTTATATCAAGCAAGGCATATATTGAATGATGTGCAGTGTTTATAATGACAGACTTTACAGTCCCTCTCAAACTGGAGGTAAATGTCATTGCAAAATCTGACAGTCTATAATGGGTTTTTCAATCTCTGGGGAAAGGGTAAAAATCAATGAGGCAGCCATCAACAGTGGACTGTTCGCTATACCCTTTCAAATGAAGCAATACCAAATTCAAGCATGGTGTATGATGGAGAATCAATACTTTGTTCACGATGAATGTCTGTATACTGCATATAAAAATATCTTCTCTCTATTGTCAAGAAAAAGGGAGTGGCTGAAGATAAGATATTTTTAAAAGCCAGGTACAGAACAGCACAGTAATCTGTTTTGAACTCAGTGCAACACACATATTGGCATACTTGTTGTTCATGAAATCTTCTAATGTGTGGGTCAGGATTCAGGAAAGTGGCAACAGTTAAGCTGATATACAGTGCACATCATGAGCACTGACACTGTTGCATTCTCATAATGTACATGAATACAATGTACACATGAATTATAATCATTAATATACTAATGATATGACTCATAATATCCATCTACATGTACATGTAACTATGTTTGCTCCAACTGGTACAGTATGCACATCATGTACCAAAAGTAGCAAACATCAAGGAAAACCAAAAAATAAATGTTCTAAATATGTTTAGTTCACTATCACTCACATGACAGCCCGAGGGAAGCAACCTACAGGAGGTGTATGAAGGAGCAACAATTAAATGTGCTGCTGTGTTTGCCATATCCTGGTACCACATTTCTTCAGTTACAGGTGTTATTAATGTAATACAAGTATTAATGTACTATTAATGTATAGTAACTACATTGCATTGTCACTTAATCATTCAAAACTGTTGATGTAAAGGTACAGTAGAGGTACATGTACGTGTATTGTATCATGGTAAAGTAGGTACATTGTATGTAATGTATTTCTTGTTATAATTGTTATTATTCAAATTGATATAATCATGAGATAACATGTTAACGGGCATAAGCCATTGTCTACTAGGGCAAGAAGGAGAGGTGAGTTTCTGGTCAGGCAGTCAGGCATGTTTGTACTTTACTCCACCAATCAAAGTGAAACATCATTTTACCATTGTGTAACACTGCACAATTCATACAGATAAGGGTAGGATTAGTACCAGGATGTGTACATTCAATAGCTACATTGTAGGGGGTCTACATTTGATACAACTAATACAATGCAGGACCTTTCACTTTTAAATTTATGTACATCCTGATGCTAGTCCACCTAAGACTACATGTATAGGACACGTTAGTTCAGAATTTGCAATGGTGAAGTGCGTTGCTTGTACACTACAGCTCAAAGAAATTGGCATAGGGAAAGGGAGAGGGAAGAAAGGGAAGGGGCCTCAGTTTTAAAATGTGGTATATTTTGTCCATTTCAGCATGACACACGATGCTTTCTAGGCTAAAGCATCATGTTTCATGCTGAACTGGACAAAATATACCACAGTTTAAAACTGAGTCCCCTTCCCTCTCTTCCCTCTCCTTTCCCTATGCCAATTCCTTTGAGCTGCAATGTATAACCATTGATGGTAAACACTAACGATGTGGGTACACTTCTAATCTGGTAATTATTGTTGATTTGTGGAGGGGAGAGTTCCTGGAATATTAATTGAGAGCCTCAGCCTACTGTATAATCTTGCCTATTTCTAAGCTATTTTGTGTTTTAATCCTGTGTAATAGTATCTTTTAGTTGTTCCACATGATACTCTAATAATACACTTGATTAAAACTCTTGCAAATGTACATGGTGCTGTATGAGGTCCCTCGGAATATATTAACTACAGGTAATAGCAACCAACTAAACAAGTAGACCAGTACCATGTGATCATAAAGTCAGACTTCAGTGTCATCTCTATAATTGAGTTTGAGCCTGCAGACATCCAGAACTGACAGGCAGCGTGGAGGAAGGCCACACATGCCATGTCCATGGACATGAACACAGGTTAGACAATTAGCAGGATCCATGTGCAAGCTGGAGCCTTGGCAGTTGACAATGTCTCACACCTGCTTGCTGGCAGAAACATATTGCATAGTACATGTACAGTAGCTGTGTTCACATGTAAAATGATATTAGGAGAAAGCATTAAAGAGACATGTTTTTTTATGTATTCACAACTTTCCCCCTAACTGCTTAGTAATGTCTGTAACATGAGAGGCAATTTTAATGGACGGAATGCACTCTGAATGTATCATCTACATGAAATTGAATAAATTTTGGACAAGCTTTGGGTTTTCATTAAAAACATATAGTTTTGAACAGCATAATGGTGCATGCATGATAGAGAAAATGATCTATTGGAAACAAATGGAGTTATCCTCTCAGCACATGAAATCAAGTGTGATACATTCTCAAAACATGTGCCTGTAAGAAAAGATGTTAGCCTGTAAATTACCCCCCCCCCCCTCGAAATAAACACATGCACACTATACACAGTACTCTAAATGTGATAAAGAGAATATTTTTTGCCAACTGTCTGAACCCTCCTGGAGCCTGGCAGCCTGGTAGGATATGTGCAGGTTGTGAATGGGATGGGATGTGAGTCACATGGGATATCTCCATCAGGATCGCTCTCTTCCCATTCCTTCCGCACATTTCCTGTGTGGACTGCCTTTCCTGCCTCTGACATTTGCAAAAGTTATCTGCTCGGGGAAACAGGGGAAACTCACTGTCCAAGAAAAAATGCCCATTCACTGGAAGGATGTGCGACACACACACACACACACAATGTACCTAGACCTACTGTACACATTAATGATCAAGATAAATGAACCATGAGTTTGACGGTTATGATAAAAAATAAATGATCACAACTTCCTAATGAGGTCGTGTAACAGGATAATGTAAATGTAGTTCAAGGAAGTAAGTGTAACACCAAAATACCGACCACATCAATAACTTGACCAAAATTGAATACCGGAAAAGATATGACAGGCGTCGGAACGTAGTTTTGTTCCCACATACATGTACATGTAATTATAACACGAGAATCATATTGGACTGGACATTCAAGTTTTTTCCTTTTGAGAAATGTCTTTTCCATATTGTATGCATCTAAAGATATGGTAAACTGTAACTTTTACTACTTTTCCAGTTCAAGTCAGTCATAAATTCTCACAAAGAAAGAGGAAGCGAGAGGGGAGAGAGAAGGAGAGAGGAGAGAGAAGGAAAGGGAGAGAAAAGAGAGAGAGAGGGAGAGAGAGAGAGAGAGAGAGAGAGAGAGAGAGAGAGAGAGAGAGAGAAGGGATAAGGGAGAGGGAGAAAGGGAAAGGAAGAAAGGGAGAGAAAGACAGCTACAGTTGACAAAGAGAGAAAGAGAAAGAGAGAGAGAGAAGGGAGAGAGAGAAGGAGGAGAGAAAGAGAGAGATGAGAGAAGGGGTAGACGGTTGGGTGAGATGGGTCAAAGCAGTGATCAGATGGAAGCAAGCAGCAGCAAAGTCAAACAGATGCCTCCCAAGAAAGAAAAATACACACATTTTTGTGGCTTTCACCCCACACTCCTAAGTCACATGAAGCCAATTACTTATGCAGGAGCCTGCATGCCATTATGCCATATAAGGTCATAGTGGCTTGTGCCCTGAGCCACTGATGGACATGACCTGCTGCCAGGCACATGCCATGCCTGCCATAATTGGACCGCTCTGGGCTTATAAGGCTCACAGACATCCAAATATGGAGTTGCTGGGTCAAGAGGCCAGGGTCCTCTTATGGCACATGCCGGGCAGGCAAACTTATCAATGGGAGGCAAACAAAGAGGACACACATACCACTACTATTGCAAACTTCAAAAAGTTTCCTTCTGTGACAAAATCTTGGCAGCTTTGGGAAGTTGTATAAGAAAAAAAAAAGACGCAAACACCACTACATGCACATTTACATTGAAAAATCACAAAATTTCCTAATTTCCTTCCTGTAAAATACATCGTACCTTTACATGCACATTTACATTGAAAAATCACAAAATTTCCTAATTTCCATCCTGTAAAATACATTGTATCTTTAAGGAGTTTTCAAACTGAGCAACTTTGGAGAGTGTTTAAAGGGCATGTACTGTACTGGGAAGACAAAAAAAGCCTTAAAATGGTGATCGTGAGCAATCTTCTTGCCAATGGTCTTAAATTCATGTATTGTCCATTTTAGAACCTTGATGAAAGTTATTTGCCCTCATGTGATCCACATTTAGAATAATTAGTGATTAAGTCATAAATCCTCAAATTGTTCCGCCCGAACATTTGGAGGATCTGTGATGTAATCACTAATCCCTCCAAATGTGGATCATTTGAGGGCAAATAACTTTCATCAAGGTTCTAAAATGGGCAATACATGAATTTAAGACCATTGGCAAGAAGATTGCTCATGATCACCATTTTAAGTTTTTTTGTCTTCCCAGTACAGTATATGCCCTTTAATGTCAAAAACATTAGAGTGGGTATGCTACATGTACCAAATAAATAAAATGCAAAAAAGAATCTTCAAATTATCTTTGAAATGATTAAAAGATCAATCTTAAAATTATCTTTGAAATGATCAAAAGAACCATCTTCAAAATATTCAAATAATATAAACGCAGAGATACATTGTAAATACTACTAAGTAGTAAACATGTAAAATTCACAATGCAATATTTTAGGCTAAATTTATGTGTAAGTGTTGAGTAAAATTGAAAACTGCAGTGGAGAGTCAGAAATCATATGATAAAACCTTGTACTGTGGCTTCACCATCACTATCACTTGGAGTGTTGTGTATTTAACAACAGGCAGGATTGTGGCACGATCAATGTACACTCGTATCGTTGAAACCACAATAACCTTGCACAAATTACTGTAATGTGCATTGTACATAAAAGAGAAGAAACTTGGCAATGATACCAGGTTACATTTATGTGTTGAAACTGTTGAATGACCTCAGCACACTTTGAACCAGTGACCTATTTGTCACTTTCAGTTTGAAGGCATTTCCTTTGTGCAACAAGACTCAGAGCCATAATGAAATGATGGTGTACACACATGTGAAATTGCTAATAATTTCTCCAAATATGTGTTACAAGACTTCTAGAAGACAAATATACAGTGCTTCTCATTTTTCATCTATCAACAGAAATGGGTTTAAAACAGACCCCCTGCATTATGCAAGTATGTGTTATAAGACATCTAGAGGACAAATATACAGTACTTATTTTTAATCTATCAAAATAAATGGGTTTAAAACAGACCCCCACAATTCTACTGTTGGATTATCTCCAAAAATACCCACATCATATTGCAGATGACACATTTACACAAATGATGGTCATGTACAAGTGTACATGTACTATGTATGCTGAAAGTAAGCTGTTACTACCATGTGCTAGTATTACAGGTACACTGTAAGTGTTGTACACAGTACTTCACATTTCAAGACCACGCACTAATCTTAATTTCTAAGTTGATGTTTACTTGCACTGTCTGGTATCAGTTGAATCAACTCATACTTAAATTATGGTAATTATACTTATTGATTAGACAATTACTAATAACATTTATATAATTCATAATCAATTCATTACAATGAGAATGTTAATAATATCATGAATAACCATTATTGTACTAATATGATGTGTATTTTTCTGAATTCATAAAATCAGTCTACTGGTATTCCATGAATTTCTTCAAATAAATGTACATGCACTGTACAGTCAAGTTTTTTTTAATGAACAAAAGAACAATATGCACTTGAATTGGAATTGGGTGTTCACCCTGGTTTTGAAAATAAGGTACATGTATAATTTGCTTTTGTGTAAAATGCAATTTGTTGATGAATATTTACATTAAATCTTAGTGCTGAGTCATAACAGATATTTGAGAACTGTGTGTGACTATGAAAATCCACTCTAAAATTTCAGACCTTGTTTCATGCCAGTATGCCACATGACTGATTTTCCTCTTGACAATGCAATCATTACAAAAAAATAAGAGCATCTTACAAGATTCAACACACACTATAAATGCATGTTTATATATTTTTTTAACAGTTGTTCTTTTGTTTTCTCCCAAACCAACACAATTTATTGAGCATCCATCTTTTATTCCTGGACTCATATGCAAATTGAACAAGGCCAGTGCTGTGTGGCAGTGGGGACAATCATTTCATTGTTTTATTTCCCTCTCTTCAAAATAAAATCTGGTTGTCAAATCTCTGTTTAAACCCAGTACCAATAAATCTGATGTGCAACAAAAAAGAAGATAAGAAACTCACAAACCTTTGCATTTAAAGGTTCCTCATCACTAACTTGGTATGACAATTCCGTTTCTTCGAAGCCAGTAGCACACATCCTCTGGTCTGGGTTGTGGTGCTGGCTGTCGGAAGGGATGTCTGGAGAATTGAGGCACGTTTGAATGAGGGCTTTACCACTCTCGCTCGTTATCATTGGCTGAAGTTTGCGAGTTGCAAAGGTATACACATGCCCCGTCTCACTGGCAACTAGCAACATTACTTGAGTGCCAGTCAGAGTGGATAGCTCATAGGCCTGTTGAAAATAACAATGTGTTAAATGTTTGTTATTTTTGTTGTTTCAAACACAGTTAAGTTACATATTATTAAGCAGTGTGGCAACTGGCAAAGGAGGGGATAACAAATGTGTAGACCCTGGCTTATGTCCTTTGTGTTCTGCACACTGCACAGTTTTGTCCAGAGAGATGTATGGCCCTAATTAGCAATGCAAGAATAATTTCATAGGTACCATATCTAATTTCTCGAACAGCTAGCAGTTTTCCCCATTTCACTATTGAAGAAACAATAAAGTATTTGTAGTATGACACTTCCAATGGTAAAAAATATTCAATATTCAAACTTGTGATGTTTAAAACATATATATTTCTGATATTCATCATTTGACAGCAATATTGTAACAAGTTTAGTTTAATGTCTCTCTCTTTATCTAAGATCAACAAGATATACTTCAACAAATGCTTGCACTTTTGCAGCTCTTGCGAACAGCAGCGTGGCATGACTGACGAGATATATTTTTTTACTCTGTGTTTAGATATTTAATCAATCAAAATTTAATGTAGATCCATCTAAATAAGGCACAAACATAAGACATGCCATAATATGGCTTAGAATCTACATTCAGATATGATTAATTATTCATATTTATCAAATCTCCTCACTCGCATTGTTATGTTTAAATCATCAACAACACCATCATACAACACTGGCTGAAAATTAAATACATGTAATGATGTATGTACGAAACAAAAAACTACAATATCATGAGTCTACTAGACTCTATCTGATCTGCTGATATGCATCAAAATTTTACTTCAAACTCACCTTCTTCATTATTCCTGTTTTCCTCTTGCTAAATGTTGTGTATCGTCTCAGCTTATTGTCAATAAACTCCATTTTTATTTTCACTCTTCCCTTGGTCTTCTTTCCGTGCTTGCTGCTAGCCGCCGCTGCTTTCTCGAGATCAGCGGGGGTGAAGTGGGTCAGGCCCGGGCCGAGGCTGGCGTCATCCAAGTCGTGGTCGCGGTCGGCAAGCTCAGAGCCCGTACCCACCGAGCTACTGTCACTGTCGCCGACATTATCTCTGGTGCCATTTTTCAGCTTCTGCAATGCTGCAAAACTCATACTTGTCATTGTCACCTCTGTTTGATTTCTTCGCTTCAGTATGACTTAGAAGTTAGAGATTACAGCGGCTCAATCGAAATGTTTCTTATTTTCGCGGTTTACCTCCTATGCCCACATAAGTCTACCGGATTTTCATATAAGGAAGGTAGGTGTGTACCCGCAATAAAAATGTACATTCGCTTAGCTAATATACGTCGATTAAAATACACATTAGATGCTAAAATCTATCAGCATTTAATTCTTCTGAAATATCAACTTATATCAAAAATACACTATGCAATGTTTTTATGGGAAGTTATATAAAAGCGTCGTATTTATCACAATTCGCGGAGTGATATATTCCGCTATTCTTGGTTAATAGTCTCGTAAAACCAGAAAGGAAGTGAAGCTTCCAAATATGGCTGCCGTGGCCTCCAAATATGGGGCTCGGTTTCCTTCTATGGGCATGCACACGAGCCTGTTTTGTACAGAGGGGGTGGCGACTAGTAATATATGCACAAACAACACAAAGTCCATGTGCGCTGTTTCTTGACACCCGTGTGTCAGCTATACACTACGACTGCGGAAGAAACAAGCTTTGTGGCAATGAGTGCTAACCATGCTAGCTGTGACTGTGTCGCGGAATTTTCACCTGTACTACCGTTATGAATAATGTTGGTATTATGCGTGCCGATATGTATCGGCAGAATGCATAAGTACCTAATAACAATACTTTAACTTCCATCACGTTTGGAGCCTCGCGTTTAACAAGTTGTAAACAAGCCGGCTTCTTTTTTTATTATGTCAAATCGGAGTCAGGGAAAATAACTTGACGCAGTCAATATTAGACCGCAGCATATATTGCTGTCTAGGCCTAAATGGGACAACCCCCCCCCCCCCCTTAAAATGAATAAGTACCACTTTTAAAGAATAACATGAGAATTCATGAGACTATTAAATTAAGAAGAAAACTGATAACAATATATGGTTAATACCTGTACATGTATATGGATAACAATATATGGCCCTTCATAAAATAATGTAGGGTTAGTTTATATAGTATGAGGCATATATAGGCCTACCGTGTTAGAGTTTAGGACTAGCCGATTTTAGGATCATAGGTTTTGGTCCTAAGCTAAATGTGTGTAGGCCTACGTGTTTCTGTGTGTATTTGAAATTCGAAATTCAAATAAAAACAAAAAACAAAACTGTAATTAATCTCATTTGTAAAAAAAAAAAAAAAAAAAACAATGACATGTTATTTTATATGAATGAAATCACAATAAAAAACAAGTGTGGTGTGTATGTGTGTGTGCCAAATGTGCATGTGTATGTGTGTGTGTGTCGATTGTGTGCGCTGGTGGTGGTGGAGGTGGAGGGGGGGGGGGGGGGGGTGGGGCCGGGGGTGGCAACAAAATCTCCCAGTATATTCCCTTATTACCGAAAGCCAGGACTATTTATTTTTTGGCGAGGTTATATGACCGTGATGATACGAGGTAGGGGTTATATCCCTATAGAAATTAAATTGCTAATACCCCCCTCCCCCACCCAACGGAACCCTCAACACCACCACCACTTTCACCGCATTAATGATGTGGGCATTGCATCTCCGCCACCCCCCCCCCCCCCCCACCCCCACCCCAGGCTTTCACCCCACTATCTATACCGTCCCTGATTACATTATATTTTGACAAGTGGGGCCTACGTGGTTCCTCTGGGTGATTTCCTTTTTAATTCCTTTTAATAGCACATGAAAAAATACATCAGTAATCTTTGAGTGTTCACTTCTAAGCAACAGGGACGGAAAATGTTAAATGGAGGTCAACATAAATAAAAACGCGGTGCGCGCTATTTCCGTTTCGCCCGTGACTGGTGTATAACCTACCGGTGATATTGTGAAACCGCCGTTTAGCAAACATGAGTGTAGATTGGTGAATGCGCTCTTTTAGTACTTATCATACACAAAAATCCCACAGGGCAGCAGTTTGCCTAGAACACAAATAATTTAGCCCATGGATGGGTTATACAAGGTGTGATAGAATAGGAATCTTGAGTCCGAAGAATTAAAAATATGTGAGGGGATGGTAATCAGCATGGGTCTCTTTATGTCTACAGTTAGTGAGTTCACATTCATCTAATACAATGATTAAACTTTAGCACAACCTCAACCCAAATCTCAAGATAGACTCCTCCTCATCCTAACAGAGAACTCGCATGCAAAATTGGAATTAGACTTAATGGAGATTTTTTCAATCGAAAATGCTTTATAATCTCAGAAATTAACAAACAGCTAACTAGGGATGTTTTCAACCAACCGACATTGGCTGTATGGTCTCCAGCATAGTCCCTGACAGAGAACAAGTAGAGGGGAGAGGGAGGGATGGGAGAGAGAGAGAGAGAGAGAGAGAGAGAGAGAGAGAGAGAGAGAGAGAGAGAGAGAGAGAGAGAGAGAGAGAGAGATTGGGAGGAAGAGAGGGTGTGGAATAGATTATAGATACAGCGTTGTATTAATGAATTGTGTTATCGTATGGGTTGGCTTGGTGATATATTTGTCAATAACTTTCCCGCAAAACAGAAGGCAAACAACAAACAAACAAACGCTGGAAATATGATGTTCTCATCATTATGCACATCCGACATCATCCCGAACCAACGAACCAAGCTCCCTTCTACAGCCCATGACGTCATCCATCCGAAGCCATGACATCAGTGCTAGCGCGTTGCATTTCCTCCTTCGTTGTATTCACGTCGACTAGCGGGAAGTGAAAGGGAACAATAGAAATCACTTGTGGCTCGGAATAATAGGAAACTAACTAACAGTGTCAAGTAGGGACGTAGTGTGTAGTAAAGTTTGGTCCAGGGTATTATAAGCATTGATGTATGAAGGGAGTTCGCTCCATACTTTGGTAGCAGTTGACGTCATCGAAGGTCAACCTATGGTTGGGCTTACGTAATTCCTTACGAAAACCGACGTTTCGGGTGAATACATTTGAAGAGATTCCTCATAATGGAATCCCGTAAGTGGAACTTTTGTATAGGTAGTTGATACTTGGGTTGTAAACTCAATGCGTATCACATTTCCATTCGCCTCACATCCCCACTTCAACGCTTAAACCCGCCATGGATACATTTTTACGCAAGTAATAATAGAACACAAATCCCAAATCCCATTTTTTGTTTACACTACGTGTTATAGAGATTACCGACCATCAATAAATGTAATTTCTCTTTACAATATATCTCAAATACAAGTAGGAGAGACATGCTCGATGACACAGTATAACTAATTGTCTTTAAAATCTAAATTGAAAGCCGGATGTTTCTCGTCTTGGAAAAAAAACACACCCAGCTTTCGTTTTATTTATCCGATACTACGGAGCCTTTCATTAATCTGCTTCTGTGTAATTTGGTTAATTTCTTTGAATATGTCTTTATTCCCATCGATCTGATGAAACGGACTTTTGTCAATATGTACTCTTCAGAATTACTAAAGTGTACAATGCCTTGAGATTTCCCCGCCTTCAAGGTATCGTATCACCTGAAAATTAAAGCATTCCGTAAAACATTATGTTGACAACATTATACGTGTAAGTCAAGTGTGATTTTTGAAATTTAACAGTGACGAAGGATTTATCAAATTCATAAAATATTGCATTGCTAGTTTATCTCTCAAGTGAATCCCCTTTGATAAATTGCAAATCAAGTCTGAAATTGATTATATCTTCTTCTTTCATATCGATATGGTATCGTAATTTGAAGAAACCTTTTTGTGTACGCTATTTACCTGATTGAGACGCTTGGATTAAAAATGATGTCGTAGCAGCAAGGGATAACCATGAAGGTACCAGACTAGACAAGACGTCAATTTGAGATGTATTGAGCGAAATTATTTCCTCTAATAGTCATCCTTTCATTATTTTTTTTTTAAAGGGAAGTTTTCTAAACACCATAAATATACCTTAGTAACATATTTACATTCTAGGCACGTGGTAGAGTTACGATATCTCTATTACGTTTCTTGAAAGGATGCCTAAAATATCTTTCTGAAGTTTCCAAGTGTATTTGATGTTGATTTGACTTTGTTATATATCATGCATTTGTGTTTTGATCAAGTATCATGCTTAGTACACATCTCCTTTGGGGTGGTTGGGTGGACGGACAGAGACACAGATCGATTTCAATAATGATTTCTAATGATTCAGTCAACGACAAATATTCTTTTTCACCTGTAACAACCTTGTAAAATCCTACACAAAATAAAACAACAGAACAAACACATATACATTGTCACACACGCACACATATGCATGCATGGTCTCACACACACATACACATACACACACATCATTTATTCTAAATTTCCTTTGTATGTTTCTATGATGAGAGTTCTAAAACAAATACTGAGATGAAAGTAAAACGTTTTGGAACACCACATCTTTTTTTTTTCTTCATTTGAGAAAATACCTTCCTGGTATCCTGCAATCAAACACGTATATGACCTGTCATGGCAGAACGGCACTTTGTTGATTACAAGTCCCACAATCTTTACCACTACTACCCCTACCCTCTAAATTTCCTTTGTATGTTTCTCTGATCAGAGTTTCAAAGCAAATACTATGATGATAGTAACACTTTTGGGAACACCAAATATACAGTGTATATATTTATTTTAGATACATGTATTAACCAACCTGTGGGGTACAGAGGATGATGATAGAAGTTGTGGACTAGTCGCACAGAAGGTATTTAGAAAAAAAAACACTAGAAAAGTTTGACTGTACAAAGTCGACTGGCAGGTATGCTTCCGTCTTCCACAAACCATAGTATTGCTTCCATCTATAATATTTAAATCTCTTTGTTCAATGTCTTGATAATTGATTTTAGAACATTTATCTTGGGCCTAATGTTTGAGACAAATATGAGATTTCCACAATCTCTGAAACAGATTAGCTTGAATTTATATTAAATGAGCTACCATGACTAAAATTGGAAAAAGATATATGGAGTTTTGGGATTAGACCTTGAATTTTGATGTGTGTAATCCAAAACATCATCAACAAATTGTCACAGCACACATAGTTTGAAAATAAGTGTCTCATGAACCTTAAGGTCAGCAATGGAATTTACCTATGACCTCTGAACTTTGACTTTTTAGACCTAATCTATAATTTACTATAAGCCATATCATTCTTTGTCACTGTACCAAGTTTGGTGAGATTTTATCATATGCTTCTGGAGTAGTTATCACATAAGTGGTGATATTTCAAGAATTGAACTTGACTTATTAACAAGAGCTATTCTTATCTAAAATATGGGTGAGCTGGTAGATTTCGATACCATTATACTATGGCAGATTCCTCAAAGGAAAGTGATGAGAGTTTTGATTTAGATAATTGAACACATTGTATAGCAAAAACAGACAACACAAAGAACACTATCACACATTTAGTTAATTTCCAAGGCAAGTAACAATATTTATTTGACAATGATGCTGATGCAATTTGAATCACGTCTTGGCATGAACCATCAGGAGCATAGACAATGGGACGGCATTTCAAACACTCCTACACAATCATAAAAAACCCAATGGAATTACACATGATTATTCTGTACTGATGATTTCTTGATTACATCATGCAAAATGTGTTCCTTTCTTATGGCACAAACCCATAAATGACAGCTCCTTGCAAAATAAATTACATATCACGGAAGAATTCCAATAAGTGTACATTCATACAATTTCAATTTTCATTCATGATTTGTACAAAACACATTTTCATGATGTATGATCAGCACATGTATTCCATGCTTGTTTAAACTGAATAATGCACCAAATTTACTTATATTCTGTTACATGATTTTACCATGGAGTTTAAAATGTTTATATTTAATCCTTGAAGAATACATTTAACAATACCTGACTGAATACTAAGTGATGTGTACTGCTAATGAAGTAACTCACTTGAAATATTTACAAGAAATAATCAAAATTAAATAGAAGCTTGTGATGCTAAGAACATATACACTGCTATCAGAAGTCTAAAATAAGTTATTAAACATCATAATAGTATTTCAGTTGAATCCTGTATTAAAGCAATTTTTAACCAATTCATAGCATCACATGAGTTGACCCAGCTAAAAATGTCAAATTGTAAAATAAATCTATAAAACCATGATTTAAAAAATTAACATTTCATTTTTTAAATGACTTTTCAACACAGCATAGACACGACCAATTTACATCAGTAATATCTTACAAGATTCTATCTACATGACCTAAAAATATATATTATTCTATATTGCAAATATTTTACAAGAAGTATAAAGAAGACACTTTAAATTATGCACAGCAAATCTTTACTTTTACAACTTTTAGTTTACTTTTGTTTGTCAATCTTTGACTTTATGGAATAAATAAATGATCAGTTTGTCTCTGAATGCACCATGAACAATTGTTTTGACCGTTTTAGTACAAAATTCATTTCCTCTTGCATGTCCTGAGTAGTTAACTACTTTCATTTGTTTGATACAAATTTACTGACAGAAGCAAAATTCTTCAGTGCAAAGAAACTTGAAAAGAATAAAAAAAGAAGATGGGTAATTAAGTTATTTCACCTAAAATCTGTCATATCAATTTGATTTATTTCATATATTTGAATCTTGTAAAAAATAAAAGAGAAGTTATAATATATTGTCTCCTTATCATCAACTGCTGAAACTACTTCAATGTAGACTAAGTGGAATACGAAAATAAGCTTAGCGAAAGACTGAAAATGACATGACCTCTTTGTGATGTACACTGATGAATACAAACTGGAGAAAAAATCCATGAAAACAGCTATATTCTACCTCATTAGAATACAAATTGACTGACAAACGTTTCACTACAACTTGAAGAGGAAATCACAAAGGAAAAGTGAAACAATCACGGCACAAATATTGATAAAAATAAACCAGCTGAAATCACATGTAAGTAGATTTCCTTCCATTTTCACAGAGAGAAATGGTAAATGTGTGGAGATTCTCGCTGAGATTTCCTTCACCTCCACCATACTGACTGTTACTCTATCACTGATATCAGCTGCTATTTAATGCCATGTTGACATCTTTTAACGATGGCAAAGTACCACCATATATACAATCAAAACTCTATCTCAGTCTGTATCAGCACTTTCTTTTTGACATCATTCCAAGTCTGCATCGCATAAACTGTTTCTACTTTGCACACTCCTCCTCCTTCTTCTCTGCGTATTCACAACATGAAAGAGCTTGGTCACAGTCCAGTACATATCACCCTCGCACCACTCACTGTCCATGCGTCATTGGCAGTCCTGGTTTGGATAGACTTCGCGTCTGAGAGGGTTTGTCGTCATCGAAGCACAGTAGAGGCACACTTTGGAGAGAAGCTATACAGACATTGCACTTTTAGCACACTGGAGTTAGCCTGAGGCAGGTAGAGAGGTCTCATCATTAAAAGGGGATACACTGTATCTCATCTTAGGTAACCCTTTGTATGCTAGATCCTCATCAGTCTATGGGGACAGTACAGGAGGCAACAGGTTCCGGCGTTCTACAGGTCAATGTCTCTTGATGCCGTTCTCTTTCCGTTGATTACTTTTCTACATTGGTGGATGGAGATGAGGGTTGGGGGAGGGGGCAGGCGACTCGACCCCTTTCAATCGTTTCATTCTCAACCCATCTGAGATGCTGTACATACTTCAGGTACTGATCTTCAGCCGTGTTGGTAAATTGGGAATAAGTTGTGTAATTGGAATACACATCTGTTTAACCCTTCATACACTAGAGTCCATAAGTCTCTGAGAATGGGAGACGGTATCCAGTTCCTGCATCCTGTGGGGTAATCGTTTGTTTGATGGAGACATAACTGTCAGGAATTGCACTTAGGCTGGGCGGGTATGACTGATGAGGATATACAAAGGGGAAGACTTAACAGGAAGATGGGACAACTTTAGATGGGAGGGGGTCCGTTGGTGTAGCGGAGCATCGGATGGAGGGAACGAGCAAAGTTGTTGGTGAGGGAGCAGCTGTAGTCCTCCTCCGTCATGGGGATGAGGCAGGCCACGCCTAGCAACAGCAGCATGAGGAGATGGAAGGGCAGGGCTGTTCTGATGGCCCTGGTCAGGAAGGGTCTCCCCCGATGGGCGCCTGGTATGCCGCCCTCCAGGCTGTGGAGGTCAACAGAGAAAGAAGAAATGTATCAACTTAAGAATTCTTCCAACAATATATATTGTCAATTAATTCAGATTATTAGTCAACAGAGAGAAACTAGAGCAATTCGACTGCCGCGCAGTCGATAAATATGCCTCCGCCTCTTTGCTAGCTCTATTTACATTTATTCTCAGAAAACCTGTTTGTTGGGCAATGAACCATTTAATTCCTATGTGAAATGAAAATATCATATTCTGTTTTTCCATGTTTGGCCAAGTTTGGCAATGTTCATTGACCTTTGACTTCCAATCTAATCAGTCCGTCTAAAGCCATCCTTGTATCAAGTTTGTGTAAAATTAGCCAATCTGGGGGTAAAGTTCATTGACCTTTGACCTTTCAGAAAGTTTACCCACACTTTCACCAGTCTACCTCCATAAAGTGATACATCTCTGTACCATGTTTGGTTCAAATTGAACCACTAGTTTTGCATTCAATGTGAAAATGTTAAATTTGGCACAGTTTTTAGCTAATTTTGGCATAGTTCACTGACCTTTGACCTCTGACCTTTGAGAATTTTCACCAGAAATATCATCAGTCTACCCCCAAGTAGTGATCCATCTTTGCACCATGTTTGGTTGGTATTGCACGATTGGATCTTGATTTATTTTGAAAAATATTACTTTGGCTGCAATTTTTTAGCTATTTTTGGCAAAGTTCATTGACCTTTGACCTTTCAGGTATATTACCCAAACTTCAATCAATCTACCTCCATGAAGTGATACATCTCTGTACCATGTTTGGTTAGAATTGCACCATTGGATTTGGGGTTATTGTGAAAAATATCAATTTGGGGCCAATTTTTAGCAAATTGTTGCAAAGTTCATTGATCTTTGACCTCTGGCCTTCCAGAAATTTCACCAAAAAATGTCACCAGTCTATTGCCAAGTAGTGATCCATCTTAGTACCACGTTTCATAAGAATTGCATCCTTGGATTTGGATTTATTGTGAAAAATATAAAGCTTGGGGCAGTTTTTAGCCAATTTTGGCTAAGTTCATTGACCTTTGACCTCTGAACTTTCAGGAAATTTATCATAAATGTCACCAGTCTATTCCCAAGTAGTGATCCATCTTTGTACCATGTTTCATGAGAATTGGATTCTTGGATTTGGCTTTATTGTGAAAAAGGTCAATTTTGGGCAATGTTTCACAAAGTTCATTGACCTTTGACCTCTGAACTTTCAGGAAATTTAGCATAAATGTCACCAGTCTATTCCCAAGTAGTGATCCATCTTTGTACCATGTTTCATGAGAATTGGAACCTTGGATTTGGCTTTATTGTGAAAAAGGTCAATTTTGGGCAATGTTTCACAAAGTTCATTGACCTTTGACCTTTGACCTCGATCAGAATTGACCCCTATTATACACACTTCATTGATTTCATGCAATACATACATGTACCAAGTTTGAAGCAAATCTGGTTAACGGTTCTCAAGATATTGCCTTAACGGATTCGGGACGGACGGACGGACGGACGGACAACCCGAAAACATAATGCCTCCGGCCACTTCGTGGCGGAGGCATAAAAAGTATTACCTTAAATCTATCCAACAATATGCATTGTCAATGTATTCAAATCATTAGAATTAAACCCATCAACAGGGACCAGTAGACTACACCATCGCCTGTATGTAAAGATCACTCAATTCAAACTCTTTCAGTGCAGCTTTCCAATGAAAGCACATGTCTATAAAAACCACCTATGCTTCTTTTACTGATTTTCATGTCCAGCTTGGAATTCTTCTGACGAAGCAGGAGTATGATATAGAATTCTAATAGCATAGTAACACGCAGCAATGAATGTATGTTTTCTCCCATTCTTGTACTGTGTATATACTTCTGCAGCAAGTAGTGGGTGTGAGTTGTTGTACACCATTGTAAATTATTTGTGAAAATATCTTTTCATAAAAATATAAGCTACTACAGTATATCCGATATCCAACTGTCTTTTAAATCTCTTGTTTTTAAAAAGATCCATTTTGCCCATTCCCAACCCCCTGACAACTCACCGGCCAGCAGCTGCCCCAGCCTGCCTGCCAGCCAGGGTGTTGGTGGTGGCGTCGGCGTAGTGTCTGATGGAGTAGATTGGCGTGCTCGTTTTCATCTGGCCTGGGATTGGACTGCCCAGGTCACCTGACACCTCTCCCATGGCTCCCAGCAGCATCACGGACCGCGGCTCGATTGGGCTCTCAAAGGGCTGCAAGAATGAGCAATCAGTCACCAAATTTAGTCATGTTTTTCCACAGAACACTGCTCGACTTCCGTTCACATTCACTGCATATCATGTTTTCATTTATTTTTTAACCAGACAAACAGGTCATTTCATATTTATGCTATTGTACAGTTTAAGAAACAAACTCTCTATTCCTAGATTGACGGCAAATTATTATGTAGGTTGTAAATAATAAATAAACTACAATATCAACCAATAGTACAAATAAAGATAAATATTTAATATATGATGAAGATTTCTTGTTGAATTTGAAATTTAATAATTCATTTTATTTGTTGACTAAAAATATATTGTAAATCGGTATGATCTGTGAGTGACAAAATATCATAAATCACAATGTTAATAAATTAAATTCAACAACCACTTCTGCTGCTTACCCTCTCCAGTTGGAATTGGCTGGGATCCACCTTGGTCTCCAGGAGCTCCAGGTTGTCGTTGCACCTCTGCAGGAGGGAGGAGCTCTTCTTGGCGACGTGGTGGAGCGTCTCCCTGGTGGCCCTGCAGTCAGGGGAGTCGACATCGATCAGGAGCTGGTCTGCCGTGTCCTTCAGCGAGGTCACTCGAGGGATCATCTCCTCCAACTCCCGTCTGAAACACTGCAGGGGCAAAAGGACAAACAGTTGAGAAACCATGCTCTTAACACCATCAATTCAAAACAAGCTTCTACACAGTAGAATACAAGACAATCCTAATCTCAAAGGTCCTCTTCCTAAGTATAAAGAAACCAGTGTAAATATTTTGATTTCTTTGCCTCATTGCAAATTTTAAACGATAACATTTCGAGAACCATTTTTGACATTCTCGTACCATTTGTATAATTTCACAATTGATTGTTCGAAGACTTTTCATGTACAATTTTATGAATATTTTCGAGGATTGTTCAAGCCATGCAAGTATTTTCTGTGGAGCAACAATATAAGTGCTGTATGCAAAACCTTTTAATATATTATCACTCTTGCTTAAAACCTTGTAAATCGCGAAAGCTATCAAATGTAGAATATGAAATTGCATTTATTGTAGAGTACTCATTTATTGGTATGCCATGGGGAATGAGTAAACAAAGAGAGGCAGAGACACAGAGTGTGAGGGATGGAGACACAGAGAGAGAGAGAGAGAGAGAGACAGACAGACAGACAGACAGCCAGAAAGACAGACAGACAGAGAAAGACAAATAAAAGGGAGAGAGAGATATGGAGAGAGTGAGAGAGATAAACGTACAAAGGCAAAGAGAGAAACAAAGGTGAGTGGAAGAGGCAGAGAGAGAGGAAGAGAGGAAGAGAGACATTATACAAACAGAAAGGGGAAAAGGGAGAGCAAAGGGCAGAGAGAGATAAAAATTACTAAATGCAAAGATGCTGTACTGTTGAGAGAGAGAGAGAGAGAGAGAGAGAGAGAGAGAGAGCGAGAGAGAGAGAAAAAGAGAGAGAGAGAGAGAGAGAGAGAGAGAGAGAGAGAGAGAGAGAGATGACTTACAGCAAAGACCCTGTACTGTTTGTTAAGAGTCTCTGTCTCAGCTTCCAGATTGACTGGTTCATGCTCTACCATCACAGCCTCGATGTCATCAAGCCTCTGCCGCAGGTCTTTGGCTGTTTGGTGGAACTCCTCACACTGGACAATGGCCATCTGTCAATCAGCACAAAAACAAACAAACCTCTATATCAATAAAGTCACATACTATTTGTATCACAACTCATTTAACCAGTGTGCATATACACATTCTTTTTATATCTGTATCACATTTCCTCAACAAACTCCATAATTTGAATTACTTTCACTGGAATCTTGCAGTATCAAGCATAATGGTACTGAAATGCCGCCACAATGCATGACACGAGAGAAGCTAATGGTGTTCATAGATGTGATTATGTTGATTAAATGGAGCTACTTGAGAAAGGCTATCAGGTCTGATGATAATAATACAACTGTAATTGTATAACTCATAATACCATAGGGTTCCCATCCTAGTGGTTACCATTTCGCAAATTTATAGCTTTCTCATGCTTTGTCATATTAACCTTGACCCTTTGCGTGCCAGATAAAGTGCTGCTCTATGGGATTTGTGCGTATTACTTGTGAAAAAAGGCACATCTGGCACACATTGGGTGAAACCACTGCCAATCCACCTTTTTGAGATAAATGCACTTATTGCCTGTGTTTCGTTTCAGCATTGTAGAGAGAGGAGGTTACCTGGAGTTTCTTCTGCCAGTCCGCAGCCTTTGCACACACGCCCTCCCACCGTCTGTTCATCACCTGCAGTCTGTAGCTGAGCTCCTGACCTAGCGGCGTGTCGGGATCAACAAACTGCTGGCTACAGAGGTTGATGGAGTAGGCAATGGTCCGCCGTGCGTTCAGACCCAGCATGAAATCCTGGAGAAGGTCACAACAAAACAAGGACACAGTGGTGATCAAGTCAAGTGTAGGGGGAAGAATTGGTTTACCCATTGATTGATAAACAAAATGATTCAATAGGCTACATTACTGCATTAAGAAAAAATATCTTAAAGATTATCCGTCCCTTTTGCAAGCTTAAAATTAGAAATGGTCTATCACGATCGTAAATTGAAGAAAGTGTAATTCAAGACCATTTATAATAATATAGCATGTTGAAGCCTTCTGTATATGTAAAAATTTCAGCCGTTAAATTTCAAACCGACTTTTTTCGTACTACGAAAAAAGTATTAGTCTTTGTTACAGTATCTATGTGGTTATTATGCATGTGTGAAATTTTATGAGTAATTTTTTATGAGTAATTACCAAACTTTGGAGATGATTCCTTCTACAGAACAGTTTTTTTTTCATAATGCGTTTTATAATTTAATAAACAGATTAATCAATAAAGCAGATATTTCAATACAAACTGCTAAGAGCCTGAGGTAAAGACTATTAATCAGACGTTGTTTACATGCATTATTTGAATTTTACGCGACGTACAGCTTGCTAACACTTCTCTATATGTTTTGCCAATGTTTCGATGGTTTTGTGGTGATCTGAAAAAGGGACGGGCTGTCTTTAGGGTGACCACATTCAATCTTACCCTTCCCTCCTCCTTATGCTTTTCAACCACATCATATGTATGTATGGGGTTGAATTGTGAATCAAGTTTCATACAATTATATCATAAACTGATGCCCAATTTGCCTAGATCACACATAAGGTCTGGTCTTAACCACACCCTAGATTAATTAAAGGGACTAATCTCACTCTGAAGAGTCTGATCATGGGTCCTAGGTCTCCTCTATCCCCTTCGTTGGCCCAGGTGTTGAGTGCGGCCTCTGCCTGGTCTAAACCACGCTCTGGACTGGGGCCAGGACTAATTAAAGGGTCTAACTTCACTACTTAAAGAACTAAAGGACTAAAAAAAACTCACCCCGTACAGTCTAATTTAGCCTTCTGTGTCTTCTATATCCTATATCCCATACTTTGTCCTGAGAGTAACTAAATTCTGGACTGGGGCCAGGATTAATTAAAGGGACTAAACTCACATGGAATAGTCTGATCATGCCCACCAGGTCTCGTATATCGTCTCTGTTGGTCTGAGAGTTGAGTATAGCTTTCCCCTGGTCTAAACCACAACCTGGACTGGGCCCAAACACTAATTAGAGGGACTTAACTCACCCTGAAGAGTCTGATCATGCCTTCTAGGTCCCCTATATCGCCTCCGTTGGTCTGGGAGTTGAGGGTGCCCTCTGCTTGGTCCAGCCAGGCGTTGAGGTTGTTGAGGTCATTGTCGTACTGCTGCCAGGTCTGGTGGTTGTGTCTGAGGTGAGCTCCTCGCTCCATGAGGTCTCCCTGCAGCACCTCCCACCGGTTCATCAGACCTGGAGGAGACAGAATGGTCAAGGCAACATTACAACGAGACCGCAACCACTCCTGCATTCTGCTTAGCTGTCCTGTTACCCTCCAGAGTTATAGTGGCATTGCATGGAGGAACAAAACACTAATTTATGAAGGAATAGGAAAAACTATAACAAGCAGTGTGGTAAAAATCTAAGGAATATCAGAGAGCTCCTGGCGGGTGTTTCACCAAGCTGTTCGTAAGTTACGAACGACTTTACGAGCGACTGATGATCCCTTCTTGTGCTAAATCAGATTCTCAATGAACAAAGCGTTGTATCGCATTTAGCACAAGAAGGGATCACCAGTCGCTCATAAAGTCGTTCGTAACTTACGAACAGCTTGGTGAAACACCACCCTGGAACAATTTGAGATGGTAATCTAAGGTTTCATTACTAAATTACAAAAGAGCAATCGCAACTACCTTAAATTTGTCTGATTTTCCCTCACCTATCACCAATCTGTTGTTTGACACCATCCTCTCCTTGACTTAGGCACTTAATTACAATCACACTTCTGTAGCCAAACTACAGCACTCAGGGTGGGGAGCTCATTTACCCTTCCCTCTAAATCCACATCTCATTCATTTGAACAAGGGTATGACTATACATGTGTTTGTTGTTATGGTTACCTGCAGCTTGGCTGGCCAGAGCAGGCTCGTCTGTGAGTTGGGGAGTCAGTCTCTTCATGGCGGTCACACATCCCTTGCAGCTCTCCATGAGGGAGTCCTGAGTAGAGAGAAGGCAACCAAGCGTTGTTAACCCTTCATGTGCCAGATAAAATGCTGCCCTATGAGATTTGTGTGCATTACAGGTGACAAATGCATAAATAACACACTACGTGTGAAACAAGTGCAAAGTTAGCACTCAAGGGTTATTTCAGCTATGCACTGGTCTGAACATAGATATGCAAAGTGAACGAGCGAGTTGAGCCAATAAAACATTGAGCCCACTACACTCTTGAATGCTGATGAATGCAGACTATATACTCCATTTTAATGATACAATTATCAAATAATTGTTTGGTTCTACTTCTAGTATTTCCAAAGTCTGTTTTATAAGACATGCTACAGTTGTATAATCAACATTTTAATTTGTATGCATTTTACACTAGGTGTAATAAAATGATTATGCTAATATTGATGATTGAGAACACAAATGTAACCCACGATACAGAGTGAAATAAATTTCAATTATAAAATACAATTCAATGTTCAAGAATAACTCTGTAATCTCTAGATACAAACTCCATAACATACTGTGGGGCAAACTGCAATCTTTATGCATCAGAAGATGTCGGGGGTGCCAGGGCTAAGACAAATCACTGAAATATAGGCAAAGTAATACCCAGGAGGGCCCAAAAGAAAAATGTTACAGTTCAGTGGATTCACAATACGGTGTGGCCCCTTATCGGTTGTAGCGGACAGACCGAAATCTGCAATGCCTAACGAGAAATGGTCTAAATCGAAATGACTGCGGCTTGGTGGTGGTGTATACTGTGCTAAGCTACTCTACCTGAACATTAAATTAGGGCAAACAATATAAGCCGCGATCAGTTAAATATGTTTTGAGTTTGTAGTCCACATTTGCCGAAAAACGAGCAGTAAGACAGCTCAGTCCACCATTTTTTAAATCGGCATACCATGCTGCAAGCATATTTTAGTGCTAGGTACTGATCTGTATACGGTGCTAGGTTGTTATGTCAACCCCATAGTTGGAAATTGGCCTGTTTGCTGCAACCGATAGGTGGTGCACCGTACTTCAAATCCACCAAATTGTGCTTTAGCACTGGACTCCTTAGAGAGGTCTACTTACATAGACAGCTTTAGGTTCCTCGACGTCAGGCCCAATGGGTATCTTGCACTGCACCATCTGCTCTGCTTCCTCTAGCAGCATGGTGCAGTTATCAATCAGCTGCTGGGCATACAGGGGGTCCACTGGCTCCCCTCCTCTCTGCTTGTTCTTACCCCACCTATGGATGACATAATATGGGAGAAGATATGTCAACGACTAGTTCATGCCATTTGATCTCTGCTTGTTCTTACCCCACCTATGGAATATGTAATATGGGAAAAGATGTGTGAATGAGTGGTATATCTTGTTGAATGGGTAAAAGTAAGAGAGATAGAAGGAAAATAAAAGGAGTAAGATGGAGGAGGTGGAGGACAAGATGGGTGGAGGAGGAAAGAGGAGGAGGAGCAGGGGGTGGAGGAGGAGAAGAAGGAGAAGGAGAAGGAGGAGAAGAAGGAGGAGGAGGAAAAGAAGGGAGAGGAGGAGGAGAAGACGATGGAGCAGAATACAGTATATAGACACTATAATACTTTATTTTCTTGTATGCAAATGTTTGTTTATACTTTTTTTATGGAATTTTTCTCACCTGACATCTGGCTCGCCATCCGCGTTGGTGGTCATGTACATGTCCCAGTCCAGAGACGACACCCCACTGGCCGGGGTAATCCTTCCTGAGACATACTCACTGGGGCCAGGGGAGGCCGACCGGGTGGCTGAGCTATCCCTGGACCGGTGATGGGGGTGGGCGTGGCGGGAGCTGGAGAGGGGCGGGGCAGCAGACTCGTAGGGTCGCCGGTGGGTCTGACTGGGGGAGAGGTGGGCGGGGAGGACGTCTTCGTCCAGGTCGCTGTCGCTCATGGGGTAGTCGCCATCATTTCCGGCATCATCCTCGTCCGAAGAGTCACTGGAGAACTAGGTTAAGAGAAGATTAAGGAATGGTGTCACTTTTTGTGTGATGAGGCAAGGCTGTTTATCTTCAAAACACTGAAGGCATATTTCACATTTAATCCTTGTTTTATTGTTCGATGTATTTCAAAATCATTACAAGTTGTCATCTGAATCCTAACATGAATATTTCTCCTTAATTTTAAATACGAGGGGGGGGTCAAAAAGTAATGCCTCCATAGTCACCAAATCTTTATCATTGATCCGACGAACACCAAATTTACACTGATTATAGCCCGATGACTTTGCTAGTAGGTCCATGGTTCAACATAGTCACCATGTCTTTCGATGCATTTATGCCACCATTGAAACCAAGCATCATATCCGGCTTGGAAATACTCTGGAGCTTGCTTTCTGGCCCATGACTTAACAGCTGAATTGACTTCATCCATGCTTGGGTTCAACGGTGGCATAAATGCATCAAAAGACATGGTGACTATGTTGAACAGTAGTTCCATGAAGAAGAATCCTCAGGCTATAATCTGTGTAAATTTGTTGTTTGTTGGCATTACTTTTTGATCCCCCCTCGTATATTGGCTTTATTACATAAGATTAAGGAATGGCATAATGTATGGTTTGATGAAGCAAATTTGTTTTTTTCTTATTGTCTCACGCATTATTAATTCATTGCAGGTTGACATCTTCATCACAAATTGAATATATTTGATTATGTACATATTGGCTGTACAAGGTTGACAGAAGATTGAGGAATAGCCTTATTAATAGTGTGATGAACCAATGGTTTCTCCCTTTCAGAACACTGCATTAACATTCACTTCTTGTGTTATTGTGTGATGCACTTGAAAATCATTGCAATTAGATCATAATTCATGTTCAATGGCTAAACCACATGTTGAGGAGCAACAAACTCTGCCTTCAACTTCACATAGCTCAATGCAAAATGTTGTTTCTTGAATTTCTAATAACAATAACATGTGTGTTAATATTTTCTTCCTATGGTTCATGAATTTCCATGGCAACATTAACATATGCTGTCACTAGTATCACAAAGTTTGTACGTTTAATGAATCACAACACATGACAAAAGCTGCTTGAGTTGAACAAAAATAACAATAAGAAAATGTTAAAGAAAACAACACAATCAGGGCTGGCATAATTCTAGAATTGTACGTCCCACTCATACGTCTCTGGAAAAATGATTTGCATGTTGCAATAGGTTTAAGTACAAAATTGACGAGTGCAATGCTATGCAATGGCAAAAATGACAACATTTTGTGAATATGCCAACCCAAGATAAATAACCTGAACAGTAATAATGAAACTGCAAAACAATGGCAACAATTAGCTTCATTAAACAATCATAATCATCATCATACAAAAACTTTAACTTCAGAGCACAAAACCAAACCATGCACAGAACAAGAGCTGTCCACCATTTTTGTTAGAACTTTATGAAAAGCTGCACAAAAACCAGAACAATGAAAAGACAACATGTGTGAACTGCCATCATGTAACCATCAAATTTTGATTTTGAAGGTATTTTCCATTTTCCAAATTCAAAGCCTCATTTGATTTTGCTTTCATTTTCCACTTGATGTTTGTAGCATGAACACAAATCAAACGAGTCGATATCTAGTCAACCCCGTCTATAAAGAACACCTCAAGGCCAACATAAATTGTTGTATTTACAATAGGTGGTCTTTAAATACATTTAAAATTACATGCAAATTGATTCAAGTTGGATGGTGATTAAAGACTGTGGTCTTTGTAGAGAGGTAAGACTGCATACCAGAGTTGAAGGAGCATGTTCCTGTCAGACCATTTTGATCTGCATGAGCAACTCTAAACAGGTTTCATGCTGAGGGATCACACATGAACAATGTAGTACAAACAAACACAGCACAGATAGGTAGGTAGGTCTCTCTGCATACCTTGGTTGCACCAACCATGAAATAATCAAATGGTATGGTAGTGGAGTCGCCCTATTATACCAGGCAAGCAGTGGGTTAGTGGTGAAAGAAAACAACTGAGTTTAGACTAGCACTCAATCACTTCAACTTAGTTCACAACTCAGTCAGTACAATGCACTGCAAATTCAATTAAAATTTGTCACTCATTTGAAAATTTTGAATCAACAACTCACAATATGATGAAGAGAATATATAGGTTTGATGCACAATGTTAAAAACTATCTTTAGAATAATGACCTACTACACCTACTACATGGAAATAATATCAAGACTGAAACAACTTTTTGATACAAGTACAGAACTGCACAGAGTGATCTTTATCCCTCTACTTTGAATCAAAACAACAGAAAGACAAGAATTAACTATTTATGCATGCCTACCTTCTTCGTAGAACATCCAAAACAGGACAGCTTACTAATCTTAAATCGCTTCCCCTTTCTGAGCTTGTTGCTGGCTGCCATTTTGTGAATTGTAAATGAATTCTAACCCTACAGTCTACATGTTTGTACATGTCTTTTCCAGAGGGATGAGTGGGTGGAAGGAATGAGCACACACAATGTGTGCAGCGTTGTGTGGCCTCAGTCAAAATGAGATTAAAAACTTCACTTGGCAACAATATCAAAAGCCTTGTATACACATTCCTGATCGTATTGCCAAAAAAGTTTAATATGAAATACTTAAAATGACCTGGCCTTGGCATAGATCACTCCGTCTTTTGGTTGCTAAGCGATTATAATCTAAAATCAGGAATTGTTGCCTTGTAGAAATCTTTGTGGATTTTTCAATGTGGGCCTTTGGGAAACAGCCAGAAGTATTATTTCAAGTTGCTATTAGCTGTAATCATTAACAGATGAGACTATTCAATGATCTCTTCAAGTGGTGACGTGAACTTTTGAACTGTTCTGAATGAGTTTTAATGAGGGTCTCAGGAGATACTACAGTATCCATGGTAACCAAATCATAATGTTTTTTTTCAAACAGAAATAAAAGCCCTATCTCATGAAAAATGAAAACTGAACCATTATCAGAACAGAAAAAATTAATTATAAAATAAAGAATTGTTTCATTATGGATGTATTGTTTCCTTTCTCACTCACAAGTTTTAATCCAGTAGACATGATCATAAATACAGCTTTGATAATTCTGAAAAGGTACAAATCAATTGTAATATAATTGCTCCTGGAATTATATAATATAGAACAATATAAAACATTCTTATTCTCACATGCTTCCTTAAACTTCAGAGATTCCACAGAGAAAAGGGTGCTTCTCATAATCTTAACATTTATTAAAAACTGGAGGGGTGACAATAGCTATATGAATTTATGAGGAATACATGTGTTAGATTGCCCACTGTAAAAGGTTCAATTACACAGTAAACTTTAATAACAAGGAACATGTTTGTCATAAGCATTTGTGAAAGAACTACTTCAAGTGTACATGCCTTATATGATTAGTCTAGAGGAGTTTAACCCCTTTGCGTGCTTGACTAAATCTGCTCGATGGGAGTTGTGTGTATTACGGGTGCAGAAATACTTCAATGACAAAAGAAGAGTTACAAACCAAAGTCATGATAGTTATGAATGAACAGAACTGATAGAAATGAGGTATTTAAGAGAAATGCACAGCAAGAAAAAAAGCATGGATTAATGAAATAGGGGATATGTAGACTAATTGGGTGTGACATTCTCACTTTTTTTTGGGAAGGAGAAAATTTGCTTATATTTGTCGAGAAACATACTAGATGGAGTTCTTTTACTTGTAATATTAAATTTGTTGACCCCCTTCCACCTTCAATCCCACTACCACTTGAATATTTGGAAGGGGGGGGGGTCGGATTCTCACCTCGGTGGCAGTGATTCTCTCCAGCTTCCTCTGGAACTTGCTGACCCTGGCGAAGACCTCGTCTGCGTAGCCTCGCAGGTCGTCCATCTCCTCCTGGATCTGAGCGGCGTCGTTGGCGTCGCAGCGCTGCATCAGGTTGCGAGCGAAGGTGTCGATATCGTCCAGTCGCGACTGGTTCAACTCAATCTCATGCTGGAACGCCTGGGAAAGATGATGGAGAGAACGTCACAATCAAGGTAAAAGAGGGAGTATCCTTTACAAGGGTTCATTTGAACAAATTCAGACAAACCAGAGGAAAGGGACTTTTCTCATGCTTGAATACCTAGAAATGCTGACTGAGACCAATTTTTGTGTTTCTCACTAAGAATGTGTTATTGAAACCTGTATCAAAGTAACGAGCATATAATGACCACCTGCTGATAAATACCACATTTTTTGTCTCCTTTGCTGACAGTTTTGGAAAAAAAAATCATGAGTTTAAGAGTTTTTCAAGATCAGGTAACTCCAATTTTCCCATAGTAAAGGCAATATGACTACTGACCTTCATCTGTTTGGTCTTGGTGGAGATGTCTGACTGGGAGAAGTGCTCGATATTGGTCAGTTGGAGGTCCATCTCGGTCAGCCAGACCACCATGCTCTCCCGCGTCCCTTCAAACTCGTCCCGCATGCCCTGCTGGGATCGCAGCCTACGCAGAACGCCGCAGCATCGCCTCGCGAGAGTGTCCCACCTGTAAAAATAAGGTTTTCAGAGTTGCTTTTCACATTCTTCTTCCTTTCATATTTCCTCTCTACTCTCTGAGCAACTCTGATTTGAAAGCAATAAACTAATCTTTTCAAAGAATGCTATATATCAAGTGAATTGTGGGAAACCTTAGAGCTCATCAAAGTCCCCGGAGAACAAAAAAATGATTGGCATGGAATGGTTACCTATGTCATGTTTATATATCATACTCCTTTGATGTAATTATCCACCATTTACCACACAAAAAAAGTTCAATTCCTTTGTGTAATATGTGCAATAAACACTATGAAAGTGATGCACAACATTCATGGAAACTTTTTTTTAACATTGGAATCCGAGCGTTGTGCAATTACATATTTTAACACAAAATATAAAGAATATTGCAGAGTAAGGCACGTACAGCACTCATAAAAACTTGAATCACAGACTGATGGTTTGTTAACACAGCTCTGAAATACTAAAGCATTTGGAGCCTGTAACGTATGGATCCTGACCTATCATTGGCCTCGTGGACGCGACTCTTGAGTTGGTCAGCGGTGTCTGTGCGGCCCTCTCTGGCCAGCCGGCGGTACTGTTTGTTGAGCATCTCTAGCTGGGCGAGGTTCTCGTGGACTTTCCTCTGGAATGCCTGCACACCACAAGAAAAGAGACTCATTATGGGGGAGCCAATCAATGCCACCACGGCAGGAAGGTCATCTTGTGGTTTGGTGGTCTTTGCGCTGTGTTTGACCCTTAAGTGACACATATCTGCCTTTAATGCAATTTATGCATTCAGAGGTCAGAAGACTTAGATACATCATGACTGTATTTACTGCATGACAATTCATATGGACATTCATTCTAAAAAAAAAAAACAGCAAACATATCGCTTTAACCATAAACATTTTTTATGTTTTGCACATTTTTCTTTGCATTTGTCAACTACCTTATAGAGTGAGAACCTTCCATTTTAAGTGACCTACACTAAAAAACAGCTCTAGGAAAAATAAGTTATCTACAAATCCCTTGATTTAGTTCTTCATTCACAATCCCCTTTTTAACGATCTGTACATTCAAATGAAGAGGTGATTATTTGTGGAACTGTTTTGACCTTCAATTTTTAAAATTATTTATTATACATTTTCAAAAAAGCCATGACATAGTAACCCTGCAGATTGAATTTGACATGCATTTTAAGACAGATGAATAACCAACTAACTACAGAGTTTATCATTCTTCGTGTTTTCTTTAATGATTTACACAATAATGTTGAACCTTTTCCACATTCCATGATAAAGTGACATATTGCAGATTTCATTTGACCTACATTATCAAACAAAGAAAGAAAAAAATATCAGCTTACTTCATAATGCTTGATTTCTTCTTTGACGATGATGTAGGGAGTACTGGAAGTGTTTGGGGTAGCGATTTCCTGCTCGCTCTTCTCCAACCATTCTGCAAATCTCTCGTAATCTGACTTGAACTTCTGCCATAACCTCCACGTTTCCTCGATCCTGAGGAAAGATAAAAATGTAGAACAGGTCACTTAAGTGTATCATGTAATCTTGGGCTACTCATGATGAGGAAAGATAAGGACAAGAGGAAGAAGAAAAGGGAAAGAGAGGGAAAAACAAAGGGACAAGAAGAAAAAAGGAGAATGAAAGGAGGGAGGAAGAGAAAATTAGCCTGCTGTACACAAAGTTACCACTATGATGGCAACAAAGGAAAAGAATAAGGGTGAGGAGAAAAATATGAAGAAGTCAATGAATGATGAGAGTAGAAATATGAGAAGAAATCTGAAACAGAGAGAAGATAAACCAGAAGGAGGATAAATAGAAAGAGAAGGAAAGGAAGAGAGAAAAGGGAAAGAAAAAATATAAGAAAAAGGAAATTAAGAAAGAAATAAGAGAATGGAAAGAAAAAACAAATAAGAACAATTAAACACAGTAGATAAAAAATGAAAAATCAGAAATATCAGAGAACAGAAAGAGGGAGTGAGAAAAAAGAAACATGCAGGAAGAAACAGAACACACAGAAAAAGGTACATTGACTACAGAATGAAAGAAATCTGGACATCCTAGGTACCTCATCTTCCTCTCAGCGGACAGGGTGCAGATATTATGCCACCTCTGGTCCAGGGTCTGCGTGGCGGTCCTGATGGCCTCACAGTCTGCGTCGGTAGAGCAGGCATCCTGGTCATGCAGCAACACCTCACACAGGTTCAGCACCGAGGCTACCCCGCTGCTGTGCCGCGTGATGTCCTTGTGCAGCTCCTATCAGGTAGTAAAGGAAGATGGGAGAGTGGCTGATTAGGTCTAGGCGTAACTCTTTATGCACCTATTAAGACATTTTGGCGCCAATGATATATAAAGCAGCAATTTGACTGGCACATATCATGTTAAGCATGAACAATAATTTTTGCTACTGTACTGATCATATATTAAGAGCTCATGTCTGTGCAAATATTGCCCATGGGATAGGGAAAACATTAAAAGATAATATGATCCATGCAATATCATACATGTATAGGCCTCTCACTGACAGTCATGCTCAATGATCATTCTTTAGCACTAACCATATGGTTCTAACATCATGACACAAAGTTCACTAATTTTGATATTGTTCGGTCATCCAATATTCAACAGTCAATGTCCTAATAAAAGTTACCCAATCATATTTCATACTTCTTATGAATTGTCATTTGATAATGCTGGTCCATTCTTAATTTAATATTTGCAAAAGGGATAAACCTTTATAATACAGTGGTAACATAGTGGTAAGTATTGCAGATTTCACAAATGCTGAAAAGAATTCTAAAGCTCACAGTACTTAGTAAATAAAAGTAGAAAGAGGCACTTCTACATCACGCCGGTATAGGGCACATACCCCCTACTCCAAAGCAAAACAAACTCTGACCCCTAGATGCCCCACGCCCATTATCCGAGATTGCTCCAAGTCTTGGACAAAGAAAACTATCCCTTTTCAGTGCAGGGTCTTTTCAAGCTCTGCTGCATTTTCCTTTGATCTGTCCCTAAAGTGAGAACTCCTGTTTCCCTTGGCCTTTGTTATCCTCTGATCCAGTGGATGTGTTTGAATGGAGCTGGGAATTGGCGCAAACCTTCTTCCCATGGTTCAGCTAAAACACCCTCTGGTCTGTTCATTCCTTACACGAGTAGGAATTGCTTTCAGAGGAAAGTTTGCCTTTAATGGCCGACAGTTCAACTCAGGAATACTTCAAAATGTTCAGATTTGTGAATGAAGAGTGGTGCAGAAGGATGAAGTTGACAGAAGTGATTTGCATCTTTTCATACTTTAAAAAATTGCCCTGGGCACCTACATGTAATGAATGGATATCAAAAAGTCAAAACTTGTAGATTTCATGGTACATTTTGCACTGCCTCAGGTTGCTTCAGTCTCACTCTAGCTGCATGTGTGTGTATATGTTTGTATGTCTGTCTGTTTGTCGGAGACGGTACTAACCTCATGTAGTTTCTGCTTGGCCTCTATCTCCACCATCTGACATGTCTCATAGATGAGGGGTGTGTTGAGTTCTCTCTCTACTCTGCTCAGCCACTGTCTCAGCTTGCTCATGTCTTGCTCTAGCTGCTGGACAGCCGTTAAGGTGTCCTTCAGCTTCTTCACTCTGTAAACATACAAACAAAATATAGACAGAAATTGTGTTTAAGACGTGCTACACATTTTGTAATCGATCAATTTGTATGTCAACTGTAAAACATGTACTTCAGCTACTTTGCTCTCTAAACTGATTAAAAAAAGAAAAAGAGATGTAAATTATCTCATCAATTGACTTATGTTTTTGTATTTGTCCATGAGAAAATTCATGTTAGAAAAGCTGTTTCTTTGTTTAAGTTTAGACTCTACTGGAAGAAGAGTTACATTTCAGATTGTAGAATGGGTGAAGAAGGAGATGAACCACATATAAGAGCGTATTTTGTTATTATTTGTTATTCATTCTAGATAAATCACTTTATAGGGATACTCTGTCCAAAACCTGAAAAGTTCTTTTGACATACACTACAGCTCAAAGGAATTGGCATAGGGAAAGGGAAAGGGAAGAAAGGGAAGGAGCCGCAGTTTTAAACCGCGGTATATTTTGTCCACTTCAGCATGAAATACGATGCTTTAGCCTAAAAAGCAGATCATGTTTCATGCTAAACTGGACAAAATAAAATGCGGTTTAAAACTGCGGCTCCGTCCCTTTCCTCCCTTTCCCGTTCCCTATGCCAATTCCTTTGAGCTGGAGTGTAAGATGAGTGAAGAGTTGTCCCGAAAACACCACCAAACACAAACAATCTCAAATCAAATTTTCATATGAATAAAAAGTCATCATCACTGTTCATGACATTTAACTGAAATGGCACCTATCACACACATTTCATGGCATCAACATTCCCCTGGTCATTCACAACATGAAGATCAAAAACGTTTGACATCATTCCATCATCACTTCTACAGTGGGCCCTTTCAACACATTCATTCCATCCAAAATAAATACACTCACCTAAATGTCGCACATATTGTAAGTCAAACTCAAATCATTCATGTTTAAAAATCTGTCACTTTACACTCAAAGACTTGTGAACACTGTCTATAAATCCTGTTCTTACTGATTGTCTACTCCAAAAGGCTAGTTTATAACAGCAGTACATTAAACTTGGAAAAAACATAATGATAGATCCATACCTGTATGTATGTACATGTAATGTAATTGTGTACATGAATTGTATTAATCATTTCCTACTTTGAACACAGTTTTGAATCTTGTCAAGTCTAGTTTCAGTAATGATCAATGTCTCATTTAGGACTCTATGTATCTATGAACAGACAACTGCACATTAGTTTAAAGAGACATTCAAATGTTATATTGCCATGTCTAATTCATAACAATCAAAGAGCCTGACACCTGCCCAAGGTTTGCCTGGTATGGCATAATGATTATATCACCTGTGCACAATATAAACTTTTTCACTATCAAAAGAGTAGTGGAGATATATCTCACCACCAAGCTAATGGAGAGACCAGAGCACAATACTAGATCAAAAATATGTCACCTCAGCAACAATTCTAAAAACTACAATGTCAACTTCTAGGCCAGAAAGGTTTCATGAATACGGCCCCTGGCCTCTTTACATATGTATTATTATGAAAGACCTTCATCAATCATTTGTTAGTTTCTGTATCATGTTGGTACCTCGGCTTGAGTCTGGTAAAGATGCTTAGATCTTCCTCCTCATCCTCCTCCTGCTCGACCAACATGTCGAGCCGATACCTGGGGGTGACCGGGGTGGTGGGAGGGGAGGATAGGGACGATGCTCGGAAGTCCTTCTCGGGGGTCTGTTGCCATAACGATTCTACCTCCATTGCTGCTAGTCGTCCCACCCAGTCACGTATCTTCACTCGCGCAATGATCCATTGGATTATCCATTCACGTTAATCCACCGATCCAACGGATCCATTCACATATGGTTTGATATTTCCCGTAGTCAAATTTAGTTCCTTACAGGCTTTACATATCATCAGTCTGCAATGCATCACCACTGCACGTTATTGGCTGGATGGGTCATCACTCACAGGATACGTACTTCACAGATAATATGTCATTTATTTCAGAACTCCCATGACGATTACCACCGTCCTGTAATTAGGAATGGAACACTAGGTTACGATCATGGAATTCATCATTGGTCCATGATGAAATCACGATCAGAGCAACCCATGTCCCACAGTATAGACCTACCCTCACACACAGTTCATTTGAATCTACACAAGAAACAGAATCCTCAACACAGCGAAATTGACAATACTGAAAATCCACCAGTTACAGTACACATTCCAGGAATTCCTCCATCGATTTGAATCACAAACAGAGCAAAGATTTAAGCCACACATAGAGCCAGATAAGTATCTACTTTAGCTTCTTACTGGTATGCAAGACCTAGTCTATCACAATAATCTACAGTTAAGTGCATACAAACTGCTCATATGCCTCAAAGCTTCTAAACCCAGTAATCCACTGTAAGAGATGACACAAGAGAAGATTGGTACTTGAGTCAGTAGACCATCAGCAGACATGATAACAGCAATGAGGATCCATTACTTCCAATGCAGTATCATAATCAGAATAGTTCCATGTATCAAATGCAGAGCCTGCTACCTTCACTGTGTGGCTGTGCTACTGAGTATTGAGTGGTAGAGTAGAGTCCAGTGTATGCACAGTAAAGTAGGGAAGTAGCACTACTAGTGGCTCTCATACCCCCAAGCCTTACTCCCAAGACTGGAGACAAGCGTTAGAGTCCTGCCATGGTCAGTCACCGACCACAGTGACTCACTCCAAGCCAAGGAGGCACTAGATGCTGTCATTAATTTCCTTCATCGACGCTCACCTGTCAGCGGTAATAAGTACCAGTAGAGCAGTTACTCAGAGGATCATACTGTGCAGAGCTGCAAGCCAAAGTCTAAATGATGGCCATACGATGATAAATGGCCCACGACAGTCACCCATGGATATTCATTCACCAGCAGGATGTTATCTCTACCACATCAGCTGATTTCCATAAATTCAATTTGCCCGCTTGCTTCCTTTTTCCTTGTGAGAGTTGATTCCCAGACTAGAGAAGGTAGCGGCATTAGGGCATGGCAATGGGTGTGATGCGAGGTGTGATGCACGACGGCAAAAAACATTTGGTTTTCTCATCAGTCTACAAGTGCATAGCTTATCAAACAGAACAGACACACATCTTCGCAAAACGTAGATCGTACATATACCTAACGCGCTGAAGAAAGTTGAAACCTAAGTCCCATGTATGTGTATCCATGCAACCTTACACTGTAGAGACTTCTTAATCCATGTATGTTACCCTCCCAGCGACATGGAGACAGGCAGTCTAAAACATAGTCCGGATGTTGTTTAAAGTTGACAGCGGTTGACGACAATTGGCTCTAACAGGGATATTAGTCCCAATAATGAGCATATGAAGCCATCATAATGAAGGAAAGAGTTAAATGCAAGTATGGATACATGGGGCTTCTCACATAATCCTCTAATGTTGCATATATACAGCACTAGCTTCCTGAAGTGAAAGCAGCTGTGAGGCTGAGACGCCTCCAAGCAATCAATAAATCGGGGGTGACAAAAGAAGTGGCAGAGAAGAATAGAAGAAAATGTCCCCCTCGGGCACTTAAAAGACCTAGTCAATACCATCTTGGCCTCCAAATCGCCATTTGCATGAATGTGCCATTCATGCTGTCACTACTATCTGACTATGTTTATTCTTAAATAGTGATCAGTCAGAACTTCTGGGAAGAGCTCTCTGATAAGGACAGGGAAAGAGAGAGATGACGAGAGAGAGAGAGAGAGAGAGAGAGAGAGAGAGAGAGAGAGAGAGAGAGAGAGAGAGAGAGAGGGAGAGAGAGAGAAAGAGAGAAAGAGAGAGAGAAATTAAGAAAGAGAAAGAGAACACAGGTGAGGTTGACACTAGTGCTAATATACCAAGTATGTTGACATCAGGCCTCAGAATAATAAGAACATCTTTATTTTACCCTTTAGAAGGACCCAGAAAGGCAGTTACCATGAAGTATTCTCTAGTACGTTCATATAAATAAGGAAATATGGTAACATATAACATAAATCCTACACTACAGCATCATAGTACATTGTACACTGACCTCATTAAAAATCAAATGGAACCTTTTTCTTCAATGAAAATGCATATTGTGATACTCAAAATGAATACAAAGTTATTCAGATAAAACATCAAGATAGTAGTATTGTTCAGGTATTTTAGAGGGTATAAACCTAACCTAAAAATAAATGAGATATTCATTAAGATATTGTCATTCTCACATCCTTCCCCTTTTTCCACTGTTTGGAATGTTTATATTTAGACACAAATGATTAATACCTTTAAAATTACACAAAATGCCCTCATCATTCAACAAGTATATAATAGCAACCTGCCTAGCTCTTCCATGAGCTATCATGCGGGTACCAGCAAAGTGGTAGGCAGGTACCTCAGTTTACATTTCTCATTATTCAGTGCATTATTTAAACTGGAAGTATTAAGCTGTAGCGGACAAACATGAAGATCCTTTTGACTAACATTACAGAAAGATGCTGAGAGGTTTTACCATGCAGCTGAATATAATTAACCCTGTCTGCCAGATAAACTGATGCTTAATGGGTTTTGTGTGTATTACTTGTGTGCAAAAATGCACCAATGGCGCATACATGGTTAAGAGTAATTAGGGATGTGCTACTTTTTGAGGTCTTAGTATATGACTTTGTGACAAAGAATATAACATGTCTTTCACCTCTATTAGCATCACCCAAACCTTCATCTAATAATCTAATATTGATAATACCTAGAACATTTCAATTTACAACAAACAATGAGAAAACTTTTCTAATAGCACATCACTGCAGCAATGAGTCCAAGGAATTACAATACTAGTAGTTAACTACATACAGTATATTTTATACCACATGACAAAATTGAGTATACTATCCCCATAATTATAAGAGGTTAATCAAATATGGCTTAAGTTGTATTTTTTTCTCAGTTCATCAAATCACTGTACAAACAAACAGGAAAGTCGGGATAGGAGGACAAGAGCAACAACATTGAAGGAATTCAACGATGTATATATGTATACAAAGTTACAAACAGAAGACTCATATTGCTGCTTCTAGTCAATGCAGGTACTATTTACATGAAGAAATATATCCAGTGTAACTCCTCAAAATGGAAAATCTGCGGAATTCATATTTCTGCCTACAAACTAAAATGTGCATATATGAACAATATACTGTATCCAGTGAAACTCTTAAGAAATGGAGAATCCCTGGAATCTATATATTTCTCCTTCAAGCTAAAGACAGATGCACAAACAAGATATCCAGTGAACTCCAAAGAAATGAGAAACCCGTTGAATCCATATCGCTGCTTCAAGCTAAGTTCAGATATATCCAGCGTAACTCCTTAGAAAGGGGAAAAACACACTATCCTGGGCTCTGAAGCTTGTAAACAACCGAAGGGAGTGTGAGCGTGATCCATAGAGAGAAACACATGCATGGGAGAACATGAAGAACCAACCAACATCTGGAAAATGCTGCAACAATTTGTGATCTCTGCTTTTGAATCCTAAAACACCAGTGCAAAATATAGGCAGGACAGCACTCACTCACTCCTCTTCTCAATCCAAAATGATATTCTTTCAGATCCAAGTATACAAAGTCTGCTTCCTTCCCACAGACTGTAGACACATAACTGTGCAACACCCTGATGACCACAATTATACTAAAGCATGGAGCTGTCCTGTCAAATGACACTTAATCCTCAATAAATCACAGCAATGTAGGGTAAAAGGGGCTGAAAATGATGTAATCTCTGACCAATCTGGCACTGCATGGGTGTAGTGTGTTTGAGTGTGTTTGGGGCAGACTGGCTCTGTGTGGAGTTTAGATTACCCACACTCTGACCATGGGGACCTTGGAGAGGCCGCTTTGGGTGGAACATCCTGTGCAAACTGTATTCCTATTGGCTGCTAGGAGTAACTGGTAGAGTTGAATGCTGGACAGCTAGCTAGTGCTAGCTGCTTACTGGATGAGAGGGTAATGTTTTTGAGAGCTGTTACTGGCAGGATACCTGATTGAATGAACTCTGACCTCGGTTTTGTAAACAAAAAACATTATTTACAAATGAAAACTGTTGCAGTTTTCAGATCCCCTCCAGGGAAGTTTTAAGAGTCCGTAACAAAATTTGCCGTCTGCAACATCAGTCATTGTGAATGAACACTTATAACTGATGGTGGAATAATTTTCAGTGCATATTTATAAAGGGAAATATGTGACAGATTCAAAGTTGAAGCAAATGAAGTATTTATAGCTCAGGGCTATTGGAGGTCATGAATTTTCAGTTGTTTTGTTCTGATTTTGAGTTTGTACACAAAGCAGTTTGTTTTTTTTCTCAGTCAAAATAGTGCTACTGTTGGAACTGTTACAGGTGATTTTTCTTTGATTACAATTATTTTCTTTGTGATGGTCTGTGTACAAAGCTATTTGACCTGTCTCTTTCATTTGTAAACTATACTCTCCTTTCCCCCATCTCTTTTTCCATCGATTTTCCTTTTTCCTCTTCTCCTTTCAATTAAACTGACTGCTAATAAATACAATTAATTCCTGTGTCAAGAATAGTTATGCGATATTGTCCCCTACTCTCCTTGACATTTTCATGTGACTGATTTTATGACAGAACAATTAACTACTCACTATCTTTAATGACTTATTTTCAAGATAACTTCCAGTAGAAAATGTTGACAAGGACTGTTGCAAGAGTAGCACAATATTAGCTTTTACAATTGATCATGGCCCCCACTCCTCTTCGACTATGATACTAGTGTGCAGACAGAATGAGCGTGATGGATGATGGACAAGACACGTGGGTCTATAATTGATTGTCTCTGTGCTTTGTGCAACCCCGCTGACCTTAGAAGTTTCTTTGGATATTCATGCTGTTTGGATATTCATGTTGATGTACTGTATGGATGAATGACAGTAACATACAAAGGAAAGAATGTACAAAGGAAAAGAATATACAAAGGAATATACAAAGGAAAGAATGTATGCACCTGCACTGAACTTTGGTAAATGCCCTTAAGTATCTCATGAATGTATTTATAATGGAAATATACAGAGTAATAAACACACGCTCTTGAACCAGTATCCAGAAGCTGCTTTCTTTTGTCTTCACACTCTACCTACATACATTTTAGTTGCTTACATTGGTACAGACTTAACTAGTCGCTATCATCAAGCTTGTAACATAATAAGGTTTATGTCTGGTGACTTGTACTATATTCTGAATTATTCCTAGCACTGATTCTGATGTTACATAAACTTAGATACAACATTCAGAGGATTGTAGTGATATGTATATTGATAATAATGCATATCTGCAAATTGATGTGTGTCTAGCTTCAGTATAGTATCAGACAAAGTTGGATAACATACAAAAGGGAGACTCGGAAATGCTTGGAAATGGTATTGAATAAATAGCATCTGAACTTACACCTCTCTAAATGAACTAATGTCAATAAAATGACTATATTATCACTCCTCTATGGCTAGCGAGTTACTCCCCTTAAAATTGCTTGACCCACTTTTCAGGTATCTCCTACACACATAAAATGTATTAGGAGCAAAAGTTAAAATACCACAAGAGTTGTACACTTCATAGAAAACGATGATTCCAGAGTTGTTATGGTATACAGAATATAATTGTATGTAGTGAGATATTTGCTGTATAGCTGTATGTATGATAAATAGGTAGAGCAGGAATATCATTCAACCAAAGAAGAAAAAAATTCATAATGATAAGTCTGAGGTGCATCAGCAACTGGCACAAGTACAAAAATATGTGGCCCTATTGTGGTTGCACACTTCTCGCTATTTGAGATAGATAATACTTCTATGGAAAGAATATTGCCCACAGGAATGCAGAACGATCTGAAAGAGAGAGAGAGAGAGAGAGAGAGAGAGAGAGAAGTGTGGGGTGTGGGAGAGAGATATATATGGAAATGTATAAAGAAACCAAAGATTCATATATTTTATCTGAATATTAGTATTATAGAAATTCCAAACACATGCATACTGCGTGTATGAAGAATGTAGAGACCAGTCAGCGACTGAACAGTGTATTACAATTATATAGACAATTTGCAAGTTGCAGAGACATTAAAAACATACAGGTTACAGGTATGTCTTGAAACATTTTTAACACATCTGAAAAAGTTGTCATGTTGTGCCTGAAGTAATACTGATGTTGCGTATGTGTCAACGATGTAGTTTGTTTTATTTTCATGAAGAGTAAAGTGTTATTGAAATAAAAATACAGCCTGTGGACTTACATCAAAATCATTCAGTGTGATTTATAAAGACTTCTCAGTATTCATTGAGCACAGGTTCATGCCTGTCAAATAGAAAGTTCACCTACAAGGTTCAAACACAGACCTACATAATGACCCCTAACATCCCCAGAGTACTCATAGCTTTTGTTCTAGGCTGTGGGGTAATTCCCTCTCCCTCAATGCAATGACAACCACCATAAGGTCTGAGCACATAGACTAATTTTCCTTCTCTCCTCTCCCACAACTATGTACGTGAATAAGGAAAAAGAAGCTTGTTTTGATAGTCTCTGCGACAAGACTACCGGTAAGTTGCGGTTACAGAGCACGATGCAAAATAATCACACCCCAAGCCTAGATCCTAGGCTAGTCATGACTAGCACTTCCCCCATAGTACCACACTGCATACCAGACATTCCATCTCGCCAGGAGCAAAAATCAGCAGCAGGTGAAGTGTGGCATTGACCCCGTCCTCAGGTCACAAAAACTGTCAAAAGGAGAGCTTCATGTTCAACAAATATTTAATCATAACACCAGTTTACTGACATTTATTTCAAACAGTATGCACATTTCACAAGAGTGAAATCTAGTAAGCCGTCCAATAGTTTATCACTAGCTATGATTTTGTATGGTATGAAACCCATGTGTGCCAATATTTTTCTGCATCAAACACACGACATGTATTATATATTATATATTTTAAACAACACACATTTGTGAACAAGCATCACACAACAGGGACCTTTCAATTGGGTGAACGAGAGTGATGTGACGCCCGGCGGCAGGCGTATGCCAACGCGTTAACTCCCTATGTTGGCCCGCTACTGAAAGGCGTTTTGATTTCGGGCGTCACGTGTAGTCAACCTAATGACGTCATGGCCCCGGTGAAAAGTGCGTGTGCCATCACCGGTGGGTAGAGGTCAGTGGGTGGCCCGCGTGGCAATACGTATACAGACGCGGTTAAAATGTATATGTGGGACTGTTGTATGCATTTGCAAGTTGCGGGACGACAGAGCAAACAGGTACCTGATAGGCTGTAGTGGTACGTCAGTGGTGCTCATGTAAAGTGAGAAGATGATGAACTTTCTGTTAATATAACTATTTATATTTTGTTAAAAAAAATTAATGGAATAATAGTTGAACTTCCCACTGATTTGCTGTAACTCAGCATAATCTTCCGCACATCATCGTCCATATCGAGAGGAGTATGACATCATAGACAACACGGGATGAGCCCGGCGTGAGTGAAGTGGGTGGTCGGTGAAGACCTGGGTGAACGCGTTCTCAAATTGGGTGTTGAGCGAGGGGTCGACGTTGACGCATGCGCGGTGCATAAAAAAGGCCTCATTCACGGTGACGCCTGGCGTCACGTCCAAATCAAAAGGTCCCTAATGGTGCATGCAAGGCATCCCTTACTAAGCGAATACATTTCTTTCACCACACACCGAACCAATCATGGCGACAGCCCTATCTGTTACTGATAGATCGAGCAGTTCACATTGTACATGCACCAGTGACACAGGCCTCCGTTATCCTTCTCTTATTTAACCTTTTTTCTTCTCTCACTAAAAACAGGACAACACAGCATCAGCCAAATAGACACTCAATCAGTCACTCATGCTTTGACATTGCAACAGAACTCACACAAGCATTACACAAGCTCATTTAACATGCTGCAACAACACCTACATATTGAATCAACCATACATTTAATCCTCTTGGTACCTGGCCAACAAATCTCCAAATTGTTACACATTCCCTGCACCTATGGTACTGGAACGTTTAAGGTTTAAACAAAAATATCTCAGATTCGTGTGAAAGATGCCCTGCAAAGTAACAATGACATTTACTTGTATGAATACAGAACAGTAATGATAGAAAGACTATCTCATGGAAGGAAATAAGTATATAAGATTTGATTGCCCGCGATCCATCTTACCTTGCATCGACCAGCTCCATGAGTCTCATCCAGCGGTCATTGAGTTTGGCCAGTTTGTACTCCAGGTCACTTGCCCTGGCCTCATTGCTGGCCGGAATCAGCTGACCACCTAGTTCCTCTAGCTGGACCTTATTCGGCTCAGCCCGATGGATCTCATCTCGGAAGTCCTGCAAAAACCAACACTAAAACATTACATTCTTTGAATCAACAATAAACCGTCTCCGACATGTAAGCAGGCTTGATGCACGTCTTTTAATCAATACGTTACTGCTGGTAGCCGAAAGCTTGTCCAAGGTCTGTCAGACTTCAAGAAGTAATAAGATGCATGAACCATTTTACTCATTCAAACTACAATACAAGATACAGTTGAATGTCATAACATGTTATGGAGTTAGGGCTTCTTACATCATATCATATGATATAAAATATTGCATGAAGTTATTTCATGTAGATTCTTATCACCTCCCTTCCCAAGTATTAACTTTGTCATTGTTGTTCTTATGTTATGTTGACATGGCTCTTCTGTCGCACAATGTCATATCATTTATTTTCAGTTCCTCTCACTGGACCTTACTGGGCTCTGCACATTGATGTCCTGCAATCAACCAAATATTGTATCACATCATTATCATATAGAATATTGCATTCAATCATTTCAAGTGGGGTTTTTACCCCCTCCCATCAGTGAAAGAAATACACAGGAGCTCAGGTCACTTTTGTGCCCACAATATCACAAGGCCCCTTTAAAAAAGATGAAGAATACAATCATACTTATATTTTAAGTACACTGATCACAGGAAATATGGCTATGAAAAAAATGTAAGGAGCGAATAAATGACAGTTCATTTTCAGCTTGAATTAGCTGGCTTCTTTATATGCACCTTACAAGTACTTACACTTTATACTGGACTGTATACAATAAATACTTAAAAAAGCCCAAACAGTATGTTACAACTAAGAATCCAATCCAGTGAGAAAGAAAGCAGAAGAAAAGTCTGTAATACTAAATCCAAGAGACTAAAGAGAGACACCGTCTTTACTTATACATTGTACAGACTAGGCATTTCCAAGATCCTGTAATTTGATCAAACAATTCACTAAACATTTGAGGAACTATTTTTTTATTACCGGATCTCCCTCTAGCTCACGTAGAGATCTCAGCACGTGAGTCGACATGCTGGTACAAACCAAGCCCATTTCCATGGTTACCAACAAAAATATTTCCACCAAATTATTACTGCACCCATCGTGGTCCCCTGAGTACAGTGGTGGCAGCAGTATCTCACACGATTCAAAAAACGTCCAAGCCATTTGTGATTGGTTGAAGAAAGCATCCATTATAGAGTCTCTAGCTTTCCCAAGATGTCAGATTTCAGGTGTTCAGTTGACAAGACCACATATGAACCAAAAAGTTATGCATGTATCCGAATGATTAGCTTCAGTTGTGTGCTGCACTATCGATGGTACAGTAGCACCTCACATTTTGGTTGCACACTAAAATGTTAGCTATTTCAGTTATGGTACAAATCACAACCACTCATCTTCTAACACCACAACTGGCGGTTTATTATCTATCGGTGTCATCACGCTTAGTGTCCTTTCTCTTCCTCAGCAACACACATATAGTGGGGCTATTTCCTCATTAGCCAATGGTATCTCTGTGGACCAGGAATGCTTGTAATCCAGATAACACTGGCTTAGTCTTTTACAGATGGACCAAGATACTCTTTCAGGATATTGCCATTTGTAAACAGCTTCCTTGACAACGAGATTGCGCCTTTTTCAAATGTAGACAGTTCTCATTGTGCTCCATTAACAGCAATGCACTTTCCTTTGTTAGGAATCTCAAAGGAGATCTATAACTCTCACGTGCTTGCATGATTCTCACTTTCAACACATTCATTAAATATTTTGAAAAGTGATGATGAATAACAAGCACCTTCCAAAGGGTTTATAGGTCCATGATTAATATTATAAATGATTAACATCCCACATACATAATGTATAAACATGAAACTTATTTCTTACAGTACAGAAAAACAATCCTATCCATTATAAGTTCCACAGTAATTGAGCACACATTAAACGTACCATAAAAAAATAGGGCAACGTATCATAAAAAAAGAATCAACCTTAGAATCAATTTTAAACATACATGTACCACTTAACATAGGACTATGAAAGTAAAAGAGGCAGATGAAATTGTTTTAACTCTGTCAACAAACTTGAAAATAATAATTTCTTACGTTACTGAAGCACATACAGTGTCTAACCCATTACAAGATCCAGAGTAACCGAGCAGACACGATGAAAGACATACATGATCCCTATATTGCTGCTGGATATTGCCAGGAAATGATGTGTTTCCTCAGATGCCCCAGCTCACCAATCCAGTTATAATTGCTCCACTTTCTACACAAGAAATTGTGCTGCACCTCTACGATGTGATCCTGCTACAGTATATCCATCGTAATATCCAAAAGAACGGATTCCATGTCACAGAGTAAATAGCTCTCATTCGACAGCTACAGGTCCAAACGTGATGCACGGGACTTTGGGTAAGGCAGAAATGAGTGAGCAGAAAATCAAAATCTTTCCCAGGGCGGCTAAAGCTTTACAGGTGCTTCAAAGCCAAGTTCCTCAAAATATAGTCTCCAATCCAGCTACCGGTTTGATTTTTATCCTCATCAAAATCATTACTTGACCTGCAAATGCTGCTTACTTTGGGTATGATTACTCCTTTTTGTGCAGAAGTCTATTAGACAGTCGTACATGTGCTCTGATCACAATGAGAGGTTTACAGTGATTAAGACATTTCCTATGATTAACACTCATGCCCTCTCGAAGCAGACTACGCATGGACCAAACAAGGGAAGGGGGAAATTAGATCTCCCTCCCCCGCAAGCCAAGAAGACATCCTGCGTCATTGCTATTGAACGATGACAAGTAGACCGGGAGAAGGAGAGAGAGGGAGGGAGGGAGAGAGAGAGAGTGAGAGACAGAGAGACACCTTAGCTATTTGACATTATTTACTTAAAGACAGAGTGTCCCTTTTGCAGGTCAAAAAAAAAAGACATTTGGTAAAACCATGGAAAATCGAAGAAAATACAGAAAATACAGAACATCCCCCCCCCTAATAATTAAACTGGAAACTGACTTTAAGTGAAATTAGAGCACTTGCTAGATTTTGAGAAGGTTTTTGGCAGGTTGTCCAGAACCGATAGCCTAGAGACCAGAGAGTATAGTAAAACGTACATGTATGACCTCAAAGAGTCAAACAAGTCCAGTATCCTTTTAATATTCATATGAAAACTTATTGGGTACGTTTCAGATTTGACATACAAAATCCATGGATCCCTTTAACCACACGTTGTCCCATGGCTTGACCTGTCAAGCATGCCATGCCTGGGTCAAGAGAAGGGGAGCTGATTACACTTGAAATACAATCTAAGGTTGTCTGGTTTACATTTCTAGTTATTCTCCTTAAAAAAGAAAAAAATCATTCTACATGTATTGATCTGCTGAATTGCTGACATATCAATGAGTTATCACTTTGTGAACAAGATAATTGTATGTATCACTTTCCAGAACTGCCTCTAGAAATTATGTTTCACATCTATCATATCCTCCATATTTTGAAGTAAATAAATGCTAGGCAAGTTCAATACACATTGAATGTAAGTATATAACTGTAAACAAATAACAGAAGATATGTAATTGGAAAAGATATCTAAACTAGTGAAGGCTAATGACATTTAATGATGTTCATCCTAATCAATAATTTGGCATTTATATTGTATATCACTTTAGATTTGTTTGTGTGTGTACTACAAGTGAAGAGATGTGTGCAGAAGGAAGTAGTGAAATGAATTGACTGTTGCCACATTATCGCTGTAAGTACTGCACACATTAATAACAAACAGTAAACGACCTAATCATGACAACATCTGACATAAAGCTACCAGTGTAAACAGGGTCACAGTCTCCCTGCTGCATGTGATTAGAACCCTGGGAGACTCTCTCTCTATTTATTCGTTCGCTATTTCTCTTGGGTGTTATTCCTTCCTCTCATTTCTTTGATCAATCCTAATAGCTCAAGGCCAATTGAGGTCTTTCCAGGCAGTCCAATTGCACAAATTAGAATCTTATGGCCGGCAATGGCTTTCTCCTATTGCCTACTGTGGGAAAAACCCATTCAGTGATAGGGACGCCCATGTGTCACTAGATGGCGCTTCGCACGTAAGTGCAAAAACGGAATGGCAAAATGGTGCGCGCAATTTGTGAGATGCGTGATCTGTTCGGGTAGCGGAATTCCGATGTAGAATATAATCAAAGTAAATTTATGGGTTGAGATTTTCAGCTCGACAACCCTGTGAGTTCTTCTTTCATATGCAACAAAAAGTTTTGGGAAAGCTGCGATGACCGAGCGAGATCGAAGCATTTTGCGGTAAGTTTTTGAAAATCCACTTCACTTTTTCGTGAATTATGGTGAAAACGAAAATGTTCCGTTATGTGGATCAATTCGAAACAAGAATAGTGTCAAAAGTAAATACTGAGCTTCTATTTGGCTTTTGATTTATAACGTTTTACAAAGGCGCAGTTGTGCCGCAAAAGGGTTTTATGAGCCCATGTTTAGATCTATGAATATGCGGTGTTGATAAATGTTATGAAATTCCGGAGGGGGCAATGACAATCGTCGCGCAATTCTAAGCCTCGCTTGTCGGCTGCTATGATAGCTCCGGGTAGCCGCGCGTGGCCGCCACAATCGGCGCGGCTAAGCTAAGCCGAGCCGGTCGGATCGGCGCTATATATAGCTGACCGCGATGCGTGGCTTGCGCGGACATGGCGTCCCGCACACGCGCGCACTATACTACATGTATATCGGAACATGTATCGGCCGTGCTGTGCCGTTCGCATGCGCCCACCGCACGCTCGCAGAAAGTCCGATTGGCAATATGCATGCATGCCTGACGGAACAATAGGCTGGCTGATCCCGTGCGGATTCAGCAACCCACCGGAATATACGCTAAGCGAGTACCGGTAGATCGTTAATTAATATTAGCAAATACGCGAATTTTGTGTACAGTGTAGCCGCAATATCTGTGACTCGGAGACGATGCTAAAATCTTGTTTAAATAAATACTTTTCTTGTTATTTTGCCAAAATTAATGATTTCTATGGATTATCAATATTGCAAACAAGCATATATGGTGAGCATTTGTATTTTGGAGTTGTTTCAATATTTTGTGGGCGTCCCTATCAGTGAATTAAAAGACTAAATGAATTTACTCCTGTTTATTTTATCCTAGTGCCAATCTGCAATTAATTCTGGCAAGTCTCCAATTCATGAAAAGGTGAATATGGATCTTTTGTCTGGAATATATAGACCAAAATCAAATCAATATTTTGCTATCATAATAAAATCACAAATCTTTTGGTAGTCATATCTGAATTTATTATGTACTACACTAAAGCTGTGCCGTTATAATCCACTCTAGTTCATTAATGATTCTATTACTCTATTTGTTGGACAAATTAATCTATAGATAATTAACTACAACATCTCCAGCTGCCTAAGTATTCTCTCAAATGTACAAAACACACAATCTCAATCAGTTTGCCATTGTTTTTATCATTTTATACAAAGCCATCAAAAAGATACATTAACACACGCGGAAGGAAATGTTATTCAGTTGTGTATATCAACTAGTACAAAGTGAACCTCGATCCTAAAGATGGCCTTACTTAAAGCTGAAGGACAACAGAAGTTATGTAATAGCAAACCTCTTCACTAAGATCTGAAGAGGCAGGAGTGTACTTAGCTATCTGCTTCTTACCCTTCACGCAGCAAAGAGTCCATCTAGAGTAATTACAGAAACGCCCCTCAGGCTACATTACTTGTAAGCAGCAAGGAGGCTGGACAATGCAAACATCAACAGACTTCAGGCCCTCATCGATGCTAATGGCATAATAGTCATGCCTACCTTCTTCATCTCATGCAGTCACCCACCTTCACCCCCATCCCCCCCCCCCCCCCCCGCCCCCTACTCTCTGTACCCTCATACCCAGAGGTGGTGTAGTGGCTTCGGGAAATATATCTCCATTGACCCCATTTACTCCATATTTCTTTCCTTGTCTTCTACATTCTTTCTTTCTGGTTTTTTGTTGATGCAATTTTTGTGATTGAGTTTGATACATCAGTATAATTTTTTCATACAGTTTAATATTACCCTGATCACATTGTCTTCACTTTAGAGACTCTATTTTAAATGTTTAAAACTGCAAATGAGACTTACTTTCACCCTCTCTCTGTACCAACTACTAAGCAGTGACAGGTATAAATTAAAACATAGTTTATTGCCTGTTGGACTGAAATGGTTGACTGCTTTTTGTGTGTTTCAAATGTTTAAAGGGAAAGTCTGGTCTAAAAATAAGTTACCCTCATTAGAAGCAGAAAAATCAGAGAAGCAGAGCAAACAAATCTTTGAGGAAAATCAGACAACTAAGAAGAAAATTATGGAGTTTTTAAGTAATAAAAACATTAACATTTTGGGGAAGCAAATTCGCAACTCTGTCACAAAGCTGTGACTGAACTGGCCTTTCCCTTTAATATATAAATTCAGAACATTGGGCAATACTGGGCTGATGTCTTGATAGCAGACTCTAATTGCCGGTTTACAACACTGCTATCCATTAGTACATTGGACACCCACGAGCCTATCATGCAAACTCAAACAAACCAATCAGTGGACCCATACCAAAATAATGCATCACAATCCACCAAGATAGCGCTTGATTGGTCAGCTTATCACCACAAATATGTACACATCATCATTCTAGGACATCACTAGGTGCATGCTTAAGTTGGTATACAAACACAGGCCTTAACCATTGACCACTTAATACTTCTTCCCAACTTTTCTCTTCCCCTTTAGGAATCTTTAGAACTAATTTGGTCAATAATGTTAATAAGAGGAATGCATCATTTTTCTTACGCACTGCAAGGTCCCCATGTGCTATATCTGATATATCTAATATGGTAGCATCCACTATGATCGTGAAATAGCCTTCAAATGGCTTAGGTATGTCACTAGGTGGCAGCAGACTAAAATGAGAGGATAGCAACACTAAGTGTTCAGAACCTCCAAAGAATACTTGGTACCTATGAAGCAACCATCCATACTATTTTTATATTGTATTTTTCTGGATTATCACATGACTTGTGAGTACAATTGAGGCACCCTTTTCAATCTTTTTCAATAAATGTACTTATTCTGAGTTACCAATGCTGAGTATACATACAGGGCAAATTACTCAAAATTGTTTGCTGATGGTTGGGATATGAATGATAACATTTGAAGCCATCAGGTATTTTCAATCCCATTTACCCTTCAATGTATTTTCCTCTTTTTGTTTGTATAGAGTAATGCACAATTGTTTGTACAATTGTTACACATCAATTGTTATACATAGATACAAATTCTGGCCTGACCTCAGAATAAATACACAAGCTTACAAAAGAACAAAATAAGACAAAGTCACAGGTCAGGTGAAACAAATTGTTTATCCCTCAACATCCATACAAGAAGTTTGGATATAGAGTCATACATGTTTATAAATTCCCATCACATGGGAAGTAGAATAAGCAGCCTTTAAGGGCAGGTGGACTTTATAAACAGGTGCAATTATATGCAAATTGCTCTGCAGGGATACGAGTGTAACGGTCTTGACTGACAGAGGGCCTCATGGAGACAGGTTTGATTAGAGTGAAACCTGGATAAAAAGACCACTCAAGGGAGAAAACATGGTCCATATCAGAAGGTATTTTTTTATGAACAGGTTACTTTTAAACATGTTTTGAGGAGAAACATTTTTCAAGGGAAAGAGAGGTCCTTCTATAAAGGTGGTCACTCATGCATCATGAAATTGGTCTTCCAAATACCATTAACTCAATGAAAAGTAATCAAATACAAGGTAAAATTTGACTCACCCCTTGTAGCTTCAGCAGCAGATCCTCAATGCTGCTCTCCCCATTCTGCGCCACCCGCATCTCCATCTCCGTCAGCCAATCAGAGAGCTCCTTGTACCTCTCGGCGAAGCCCGCCCACTGGTTGAGCCGGTCCGTGATTCGCTGCTTGCGCTGGCACACCTGGTGGTGCACCTCGTCCAGCTGCTTGGAGAGCAGGATGATGCGCTCGTGGAGCACGGACATATCATCTGGGCTGACGGCCGGGGACAGCTGGTTCTCTCGCTGGTACAGTACCTCCAGCTTGGCCCGCGTGTTGCCAAATGCGTTCTCTGTCTCCTGCAGCAAGCAAATAAACACAAGTTTTTCATCATCGTCATCAATGTCACAATCGTGTCATAATCGTAGTCCTGGTCACAGGCTACAGGAAAGTATCTCCATCCATACTCAAATATCATGCTCCTTCTCCTAAATCCTGATTTTGTCTGATAATTGTCATCCTCATTTCCTTCATCAGAAAATAGTTCCAACCATTTGTCCAGCCATCATATTACATTTGTCCAAGATGTTGACATACTGAACTAGTATTTGCCAGTTGTTAAAAAAACAGCTCACTTCACATCTGAACTGCTTATTTCCTTCATGCAGAATAAATAGCAATAATATGAATTGTAAATATGAACTTTCCAAATGTAGTAATAGTCTGGGGACTTATGATATAATCATCACACAGAGCTCGATACTAACCTTACACCGCTGCAGCTCCCGTTGCAGGTCCTCGAACTGCGTGGGCAGTGGCTTACCCAGCATGCCTTGCGCCTCTCTGAGCCATGCCTGCAGGCTGTCGATGGTGGCCTCGCTTTCCTCCCACCTTCCCAGAATGCCACCCAGCTTGGCTTCCTGTTTGCGCAGCCTGGTGGTCAGCCAGTGCCAGCGGCTCTGAGACTCTACCAGCTGGTGTCGCAGCAGGTCTCCGGCTACCCGGTCAGAGTTCCGTAGCAGGGATTTGCCCGCCTCGTTGAGGGCAAGGTAGCTACCTTCCTGCACCCCCACCAGCTTCTGGGTCATCTGGGTGGAGAACAGATAATAATGATGATAACGATCATAATAACAATTTTCATAATTTTCAACAAATATTTGCATTGAATTGAATCAATAATTGTTTATTTCGTTAACAAACAACAGTACAAATAGTGACACACAAATAGCAGCTCGCAGACCAAACTGAGTGTGACTTGACATCATAAACAAGATTCATACTTTATAATAATAAGTAAATAACATATGTTGCTTTTATCAATGGTTTGAACCCATGTAGAAATCAGTTTCTAGCTGACCAGAGTAATTCATCCCTTCAGTGCAAAACAAATAAAATAATAATAAAAAGACTAATCAGGATTTTTAAATACTGACAACTTTGTCATTATAAATTTCATAAAAATTTCACCAAGTGTCGACGGTGATTTTTCTACAGCCAATTATAATGAAGATGATAGTAGGGTTTTGTTTTGTTTAATAGACTGACAACCCTGTGGAAGAGACATACCTTGGTCTGCTCATGGAGTCCTCTCAAGACCTGGAGAGGGGCTGTGGTCACATGATACCCCGTCACCTCAGTCTCCATGTCTCGGAACCACTCGTTCATCTTGGCCAGGGACGTTCGGTATGATTGCCAGTCCCTGGATGGAAGAAGGAAAAAAACAAGTTATGAAAAAGAGTTAAGTGAGTGTCATACAATTTGAATCTTCAATTTACCCACTTTGAGTATCATGGAATGATTAGGGATGCATTGACAGAAGATCATATTTGATCTCTGCTCTCCAAAATGCATTATTCAAATAAATGTGTATCACAATTAACAAACCCTATCTTTCTATGCTTCAAAACCTCCTTCTCTCTTTCTTGTGTTTTTGGCCCTAAAAATTCGCACCTGGTACCCCTCTAATGGCATATCCCAGCACATAACCAATGACTACCCAATGTTCTGGTAAATGACCTTTTTCCACTGACTGACCCTTCCGTAACATTACCCTGGTCTCCCCTCCCACCTAATGGTAGATCCCAACAAGTGGTCACGGCCTACCTGATGTTGCGGTCAATGACCTCCTTCCTCTGGCTGGCCCTGCGGATCACGCTCTGCCACTGGTCACTCAGCTGGGCCAGTTTGGCCTCAAACTCTCTGGGATCATCGACCTCTCCATCATGAATCATTCGCTGACCATCACTTATGATGGAGAAGAGGATTTGCTGACGGTTGAAGATGTCTGATTCAAACAACTGTCGAAAAAGGAGATTTTTGTTGTTTTTTAAGTACATATATTAAGTTGTAAGCATGTAAGCATACAAAATAGCATATAGATATATATCAATGGTAAACCTTGCCCCTGGTAGCTTTCAGTTTATACAAGTCACAGTGTTGCACTGCTGCAAGATTTATACACACTTGCATAAGTGCAATAATTTCCCTGTTTTGTCAGGAATTGTCATTCATAGCAATCAAACTCTTTACGTTAGATATGCCAGATTGGACTTTGATTGGACTGATTGATTCAGTTCAATCGCAAATCTTTATAAAACAGTGCCAAGACTGGACACACAATCACTGTTCACCCACCTCATACACCTTCTGCTGCTCTAGTAGCTCGTCGTAACTCCCCGCGATATCCACCGCCAGGTTGCGCTCAGTCTCTGCCAGGAACCGCATCCACGAGGAGCACTTCTGGGCAAAGTTCTGCTGCTGCAGCAAGACGCCCTGGAGATGGCGGTATTTCTCAGAGAGGCGGGTGTAGAGCTTGTTCCACCAGTCGTTGAGCGTGGCTAGGTGGCCAGAGTTGTGCTGGTCCAGGCTGATGCGGTAGCCGATCTCGTTCAGTGCGTTAACATGCGGCTGGTTCTCCGTGAAGTCCACCAAGAGAACCTGTTGGAGGACAAAATTAAATGATTAAAGAGAAACTACTTTTTGTACATTTGTTTGAAAACATTTGTTGATGTTGAAAGGGTTAAGAATTATGTTCTTTTCAGCAGTTGTATAATGAGTATTCACCTGGTAAGTAAATGCATATCTGTGTGTCTACATATATGTGTCTCCACTCTCTGTTTGTCTCACCTTGAGTTTGCTCATCCTGTCCTTGATGGTATGTTCGTCAGCGGTCCTGTTCGGCTCCTCAACATTGAGGGTGTCCTTCACTTCTTCCAGCCACTCCAGCAGTGCCTTGGTCTTCTCCCTGAACTGACTCTGGTTCTCAATGTCATTCTCCTCCGTCTTGATGTGTCTGCGAAGCGACTGCTGCAAGGCATCAAGACGCTGCACAAAGAAAAATACAATAGTCAACGGTGTAAATATTACATTAGTCCTCCAACATTCTTGATCTCTGTTAACGATACTGTGTATTGTTGGACCATCTCTCCTCTCCTTGCAGCCGACAATTCTCTGTCGTAAGCATGCCTAATAAATGGTTGGTAAGCTCCTAAAAAAAAACATGTCAAATTATAATCCCATGCCTAAATGTAAGTAAATGAGCCTCTTTCACATCAAAAGCTATATATATATCACTTAAATGTTACGGCACTGAGCCCTGTATTAAGGATTTTGGTTGAAACTTGGTAATCCCTGGATAGGATGAATGTAAATCCCCACATTAAAGCGTGTTACACCTTTACAACTCCTTCACTGTACAGATTAACTCTTTATGTGTGACTTTAACAATTTTGCACCCGTGTAGCAAACAATACTGTACAGCATCATTTCAAATATAAGAATTAAAAGACCTTAAAAACTTTCTGTTGTGGGTATGGACTGACCTGTTGTAGTACTTTTGTTCTTGAGCTGATGTTACTGGCTGTGCTAGGGTCCATATATCTGACCAGCTGGTTGACCAGTACGGTCAGACCAGAGGCTGCTGGGTAGCCGTCCACCTCGTCCAGAATCTCCTACACAGCATAGAGACAGACACAAATCAACAGTTGTCATCAAGAGTTCATCCTCTCATTACCATGGGCTTGTTCACTATGATATAAATCAATGATCTCTTCAAGCCTCATTACTGACAGGATTAAAAGCATCAACTTGTTTTTGTTGTGTAATACTAACAAAAAACCTATCTGGTCATCTGGTCATCTTACACCTAATGCATGACACCGCAAATTAATGAATATGATACAAATTAGAAAAATAATAATTTTACCATGAAGTTCTCAACTAAATTACTTCAATATCTTAATTATTGCTAAAACTATAACATATCAACTAACATTCTCTTAGGGTCATCTGGTAAAATCAACTATGCTGTTTAATGTGCAAGGCACTAGGAAACTGAAGAGAATGTTTGATTCAATTTCAGAATGACTTAACGTTTAGTCTTTTGTTGTAATATTAATATAGACAAAGAACAGTCTGTTCACAGAACGTTCATAGAACACTGTCACCAGAGTCCACAGAGGACATGCATGTAAATATGACACTCTGTTCCAGCAGGGGTTTATGACAGAAAATTATGGAGGAAAACTGTAGATACATACAAATCATGTGAAGGTATGAAAATTATTAATATTCGTAATCAATTTTTCACTATTGTTAAAAATCACCACAGTATTTCTCATGTATTGTATATCATAATGTTTCCATGCCGACAGCAGCATACCTGGCATTTCTGACACCGATGTGCCCTCTCCTGCTCCATCTCCTCCTCCGTAGCTCCTTCTCCGCTCTCCTTCCCTGCTTGCCCTCTCCGCTCTCCCTCCTCGTCTTCCTCCTGCTTGTCTCCATGCATCCACTCTTTGCTCCGAGCCTCCCGGTCACCAAGGAAACCATCAATCTCATTGTGTTTATCTTCAAACTGCTGCCATAGCAACACAGCTTTTTCAAACACATTGATGTTCGACCTGAGATCGTCTTCTGCTTTGCTCCACCTGTGCAACAAAGTTTGTACAGAAGCAAAACAATGATACATAGGCCCACAGCACCATATAGATAGTATATATCTCATGTATAATTCTAACAGATTACAGAAAAGGCAATGCTAAATCATACTGGTAAACCTATAAGAGAGACGGGCCTACTTTGATACCAACAAGAGGTAGTGCTCTAATGGGAACCTAATGAATGGGAATTCTGTACATGCATCACTTGCTCAATCAGAAAAATGTAGTCAGTCCTGAACCTCATGATAAAGCTGAAGTGAAAAAAATAACATGGGAGCTATGTGCAATTGAGCCCCCATAATGCCAAAAAGAGCCCCTGTGAATTACTGAAGAGTCCCAGTAAAATGTTTATCATTTCACAAAGTAAAGCAATGTTGCCTTCTTTTTTTACAGCATTGGATGACATTGTAACCACACTCATATAAACTGAGTTAATGAACACATCAGCATACCTTGATGAAATGTTTTGGACGGTCTTATCCAGCTCGGTACCAATCTCCGGTTTACAAGTCCTCTGCAGCTGGTCAGCCAGCTTACACAGAGTGTTGAGCTGACCAATGCTTGACCGTAGCTCAGCCTGGACCTCCTGTTGGACACATTAACCAATGGAACAGAATGAGCAAAGATATGAAAAAAATACCCAGGCCTCTGGGCGATTTAGCCCATGTGGTACAAAAAGTTTACTTCCTAATACGTATGTCATGCTTTGTAAACTCAGCCAATATTGTAGGCAATGCACATTTGATTGATATTGTTCTGACATTCATAATTGTAGTCCAAGATGCTTTCATATGAGAAAGAACTTCAGTCAATTCTAATTTATGCTGAGAATAAAGTACTACAGTTTGCTACATTAGGAATGATTGTGAAAGTGCATGCTTCATGGTCAATAAACAAATATATTTTATGAAAGACACAATTATTTCCAGGTTTACACTGGAGTGGGAAATGATAAATTAGTGTGATTGCAGGTAAAATAGGACTTATCAGACACATTTGTCAAAAGAATAATATTGCATTGTCAATACAAAAAAAAAATGTTTCATTAAATGCAAATAATTGAATCTCACTGATGATGATCAAGATCAAGTGCTTTTTATTCTGTTTGAATCTCAGTTCATAGGATAGAGAATTTCAAGACCAAGAAATGTAATGAAACAATCTTGTAAATGATTTGGTCTGGAAGAGGTTGATGACACATTTCAAATAAAGGTTTTATTCCTTTTCCTTGTCAAACAGCTCTATACCCACTTCCTATTCATTACAAAGGATTAGTCTATGCAAATGCAGCCACTGCAAATCATTCACAACATCATGTGTTAGAGCAAAAAGACAAACATTCTCACATCTTAATTTCTAAAGGAAAGTAGTTTGCTGATCTGAATTTATATTACGCATTGAAAATGTGATCAGAATCATGTAGAAATACTGATATATTGTAAGAATTCGAATATTGTAATAATGTATTTTAATAACAATGCTCTCAATATGTGTGGTGCTGCATTAAATCTTAATATGACACCAACTTTCATAATGTATGGCCCACATATTGCATACAGGATATGAAATCATGCAGATTTATGAAGAAAAGAAATTTGATAGTCAGCAACATGTAATTGAACATTTTAAGGAAAACAATGTTTACTACAGGAATTGCGAGGGAGTTTCTTGATAGAAGTTAGAGGTTCATATGAAGAGTAATTCAAAAGATTCAAAGACTGCATTTTTTCTTAGAGCATTAGGTAGAGTTGAACATCAGAAAGACTACAACAAAAAACTGCATACACCCCACACTCTTCACCTGTAATGCTAGCAGGTCCTGTGTTGTTCAATCAAACAGAGGATAATGGGGAATAAAAATCAAGCCGAGTGCAATCAAAGCAAACTTAATGCAAGACAATTACAAACAAAATACATGTACATGTACTAACAATCGCCATGCATTTTCAGTGTTACATTCACAAAGCAGACTAAATTAGTACATTGATACGTAGATCATACATAATACTCAAGGCTAATTGCACCCATATATTTTTCTGATGTCTACCAATGAAATGAGTTGCAATCTTATCAATTCTGATTTTTTTTTCTTGTCATTTGTATATAAAATAAGTTTCAAATATTTTTTTTCTTCAAAAATAAGAAACCTTCCTTTTGAAACTGAAAATTTGAACTACATTAAAAAGGAATTCAAGCTATATAACACATTTTGCCAGAATAATGGTCTTCCTTTTCTCATTATCAATGTGTAATGAGAGACAACACTTTAATAAGCACTGTATCATTTCTGCACCAGTACTACTCATAAATCTTACACAGCTGAGATTTAAATATCCTCATACTAGATTTCACTGGACAAAAATCTTGGTAGATAAAAAAAGACACCTGCACTCACCCTGAGTTTGCTTGTCTGGACCTGCAGCGACTGGACGGTTCCCATGACAACATGCCCCCTGCTGAGCGCATACTCTGCCCTCCCCAGTGCCTGCTGGACGGCGGTCAGAGTCTCCTGATACATTGACCACTGCTCCAGACCCGTCACCTGGTCGGCCCGCAGCAGCCTGACCAGCTTGAGTAGAGCGGTCTGGCGGGCGGCCAGCGGCTGGAGCAGATGCTTGACCGTTTCCTTGTCCGAGGAGAGGGACTGGGCTGCTGACCGCAGATGGTGGAGGTCAGTCTCACGGCTCTTGATCTTCTCTTCAATGGCCTACAATGTCCAGAGACAAGAGTTTGTTTGACATTTGACATAATCTATACAAAACATTAACATTAATACTGGATATACAGATAACATCCCAAAACAATATTTAACAGCAGCTATATTCACATAGAATAATGAATATTGGATACACAGGCAGCAAAATCAACAGTGTAAACATTACTTCTCACACAACAATAATTCACTGTGTATCATTAATTTTCTTCACTGTGCAGAAATTAAATTCAGAGAGAATGTGTCATGTAAACTGGGTATTCTCTACTAAGATAACCAACACTAACATGCAGTTATATTTGTTGAAGTTCTCAAAACTTTATGAAATATTACTGTTAACTTTCTCAATACCATAGGCAATACACTATATTGTACTTGACATGAGATTCTGAATGGATGGTACTAAGATGGTTAATATACACAAAATGTTGAAATATGCTTTAAATGTTGCTTGCAGGGTATTGATTCAGACTATTGCCTCAAAAACATATTTATTATCATTTCATCATGATGGAAACTCTTTCAGCTTCTTGCATGGACTGGGTTACCAGAACAACATGGGGGAAAGAAAAAAGAGCATCAGCAAGGGTATAGCAAAAGTTATCTCACCTCGCAGACCCTGAGGGCCTCCCTGACATTGGCCTCCTGGCCCAGGGCTCCATCAAACAGCTTGACCCGCTCCTCCTGCTCCTTCAGTGAGCTCTCTGTCTCCGCCAGGAGCTTGTTGAACGCCTGCCACTTCTGCAGAAGAAGCTCCAAGACCTTGGTCTCCTCCCCGACTCGGCCGTTGAGAGCCTGGAAGGAACGCAACGCCATTTATTGCCAACTTTGTGATAACTCTTAACCAATTACAGGGCCCCATTGCATAAAACTTACCAATAATGGTAACTCTGTCATCAATGGTGACTACCATGGTAACATCACTCAACAGCCAATCAAATCAAAGGTTTCCACAGAAGTTGCCATTTATAGCATAGTTACCATCAATGGTAAGCTTCATGCAACAGTGCCCAGATCACAAATATGTGATTTTGTGCTATAACTTTAAATATTAATTTTTAAAAATAACAAGATATATAACAATATAACAATGTACATTTATACACAAGAAAGCTTAGTGAAATGTAATGATATTATAATGATTTTAAAATTAAGTTAAAATAATAATAAAATCTCACATTGGCAACATGCAAATATTTACATGTAAATTGTCATTTGATCTGCAAATTGGGACAATTATTATTCTACATTTGATTTTTTCATGATATTTCAATTTAAAATGCAATGTAAGTTATGTTTTATCATAACAATGTGTTTTATTATTAAAAAGCACAACTACTTTGAACTCAAAAACAACAATTCATTATTTTTTAAATACAAATAAATCAATCAAATTGATCAAATGTTACTTCAAATCTTACCTGCCACCTCTTGTTCATATCTCCCAGCTTCTCAGCAAAGTCCGTCTTGTCTCCCCTTCGGCTCTCAATGTCTTGGCTCATCTGCAGGATGGACTGGTTGACAAACTCTACCGTCAGCAGATGGCAGGACAGGTCCACCTTGTAACCCTGCAAGCACAGAGGGACAAATAAATCATTAGACTATTCATTTTTGTGACTTCAGGGGGGCATTTCATGAAAGTTGTCAGCACTGACAAGTTGTCTTTCTCTGACAGTTACCATAGTAACAGTCAGAGTCTAGTGCCTCCCAGCCAATTGAAAGCATGGATTTCACTGAAATTGTCAGCACTGACTATTTAGGCAGTGCTGACAACTTTCATGAAATGCCCTACTGGACATTTTTACAAACCATAGCATTGTGATATGAACATTTTTTTTTTATATTTAACCCTACAAGTGAAAGAAATTTTAAAATGAAAGTGAAAGAAAATCTAAAATAAACTTCGAAACATTTCTACAGGAATAATACTCTAGGTTGCAATTCGATATTAATGCAAAACATTTTAAAATGTTTTAGTGATCTAGAGTGACAATCGTTTAAGTTGACAAGAATCCAACATCTTTATCCTGGTATGCATACCTTGTATATTTGCAGCATTTCCTCCACCTGTTGACAGCTGTTGTGCTTCTTCTGTTTGTGAGAGTCCAGAGCAGTCTCCAGCCCTGTCATCCACAGCATCAGCTCATTCAAAGCTTGCCTGGAAGGCAGCAGCTCCATCTGTACACACAAGGCAGAATTCATATAGAATAAAAGGAAGTTAAATTAAATATGATTTAGGCGAACTAATTCATACATTTTGATGACATTAGCAACTTATTATTTTTCATGGAGTTTTGCAGGGCTTGCTTGGATGGCAACAGCTCCATCTACACACACAAGCAGAATTCACATAGAATTTAAGGAAGTCAAATGAGTAATTAACTACCGGTTCTATTCAAGTTAGTTGATAACAGGTGAACGACTACCCTGTACATACATTTTGAAAATATTACCACTGACTATTCTTCAAGGAATTTTTGCAAGCTTGCAGGGTTAAGCCATCTGAGCTTGGTGAAGATCCTCCTGTATCTGAGGTAGTTTATTCGTAAGGTCCATCATAACCCCCATGATACCAATCCATGCAATGCTCATTGACTTCCTACACATCTTCACACCTATAGCAATCACAGGGTTAACTCACCTGAGATTGGTGAAGATCCTCCTGGATCTGAGGTAGTTCGTTCTGGAGGTCTGTCCACATCGTCTCGATCCCGGTCAGCTTCTCCCGGATCAGCAGCGTGTTCAGCTGCTTCAGCTTCTGCAACTGGTTGCCATGGTTACATGTCGACGCCTTGAGCGGGGCATGGGATTCGACATCCTTTTGGAGTTTCTGAGAGTGAAAGAAATTTAGAGATGTAACATGAATTTAACTTCCACAATAAACTTATTTTATATCAATGATATTCTCAAAATGGTCTCAGAACTGTAACATTTAGCTTTCTTTTTACATGTCAGGAATATGATGACATAATGGACATAACTCTAGGACATTATGGTAGGCCATGAAAGATATACCACTTAGATCGTGTGTATGAATCATTATGTGGAAAGGGTCCCAACTGTTTCAGGATGAATTGAAATATCATACTTGAGAACTTAACTAAACAAAGCACAATAATAACAAGTTTAAAAGACAGTGCCGAGGTTTCAAATGATCTCCTTACCGAGAATCTCTCCAGCTGCTCAGACACCGGTGTCTTCCCCTTGTCCTTGAGTGCAGCCAGCTCGTCAGTGACCCTCATAAGCCAGGGCAGGAGCTGCTTGGCTTCCTGGTCAAACAGCCGCCACTCCTCCAGGAGGCTGGTCAGCGTGGCCAGGTCCTGGCCGACCCGCTGGTTGACCGACGTCCAGCGGTCAGTGAGGTGGGCGAGGCGGCGCTCCAGCTGAGGGGAGGAGAGGTGGGCGAGGATCAGGGAGCGGGCAGTGGACTCCACCTGGTGGAGGGATGCCTGGCAGCCCATCAGCAGTCCCTTCATAGCCTGGTGCAGGATGGGGGAAAGATATACATGTATGTCAGATTCAATTTCATTCAAAATATAGGCAACATATAGGAATACAGCCCCTTCATAGCCTGGTGGGGGGGGGGGGGAATATCAGATTCAATCTAATGAATAATCATACTTTCAACAAGTTTAATTTCATTCAAAATGAAAACATTTTAATGGTATAATCCCACCTTACATAAAATGAATACAGTATGAATGTATTGTAACACTAGAATACTAGTATGTAATGAGATTTCTGATGGGGTCTTTGAAAAGAAATCAAGATAAGGCGGACTACTCAATTTAAACAAATAATCAGAAAAAAACAATAAGATGGGCATTTCACAAAATGCTTTGTGATCAAACTTAATAATATATACTGATTCTTTGGTCTGAAAGGAAGTGCACATGCAGCTCATTGCTGTGTCTCACGAGTCTCATTAGAAATCAGGCTGTGTTCTTACCTGGTACTTGTGGATAGCCTTGCGGACATTCTCCTGCGTGTCGTCATCGATCCCGCTGGGCACCTGAGCCTCAATCTGGCCCAGCCAGATCTCCAGCCGGGTCAGACTGGCCTCCAGCTCCCTCCACTCACTGACCAGGGCCTCCAGGGTCTGACCCCTGGCCGTGGCCCGAGCCATGATGGCCTGGCTGCGCCGGTCAAGCTCTGACCGCTGGGTGTGGAACAGCTGCTGGGTGAAGGGGTCAGCCTTCTGGGCGATGGACTCGATCAGGATGTGGTGCGTGTCCAGGTCGCTGTAGAATTCCTGAGGAAGAAGTTGGAGAAAGATATAGTTTGAAAGATGTTCAATGCACATACATGAAATGACACACATGATGATATTGTCTAAATTAAACAGCACAAATCTCATATTGATATGGACTTGTTCAGGAGGTACAGTGTGTCCAGAGGACTGTCTTTGAAAGAATTGTGATTGATTTGGCCATGTTTTTTTATCCATACATAATATTTCTAGCATATGAGATGCAAACTGCATTGGTTGACTTTTTTTTACTCCTGATAGTTCCCCTTCTTCCTACCTAGGGCAAGAGAGAACTATCAATCGCATTTACATCCTCTGAGATGTGTACCTTGTGTTTCTGCAGCTGATCATGTAGGTCGCCCACGTCGGTGGCAGCGATGGCTTGGTTCAGCAGCTTCCTCTCAGCTGTGTCAAGGAACTCCATATAGTCCTTCAGGATCTTGTGGTATTGCTCCTGGGAGGGGTAAGGACCAGGGAGGGGGTTAAAAGATGAGAGAACGACATCAACCAATCGTATCTTTGTTTTGCTGCTAGTTTCCATAGTAATAAGATTAATTGATTGATCTGTGTGAAAAATAAGCATAGAAAAAAAAGACTGTACATGTTGACATGTCAAGACATGTATGGAATCTGCACCTACTGCTTGCCTGGCAGGAACACTATTTATGAGGTGAATCACTTGGCTTGTGATAATGACATGATACCCAATGTTTCAATTCTTTTGCTTATTTTCAAATAATAGGACAGCATCAACCAAGCTTTCCTGTGAAATTGTTGTCATGATGTGCTTTTCCCTCTGTGCTATGTGTACATCCTGAGACCCTCTGTCCACTTTGAATTCTTTATTATCATGATTCTTTGATAGTGCATGAAATCCATGACAATGGGATCTTGGGGTATTGTCCCTGGGAGAGTGGGGGTACATCAACTTTTACACAGTGAAACCTGTATAATAAGGCTGCCAAAGCGATACAAGAAATGCATTTTTCATAAGGCAACAGCAAATTTAAATGTGATTGTAGCTGGAATCACAAGTACATGAAGCTACATACCTGCAAGATCTTGGCTGTGTTCAGTTGATTTCGCCTGTTACCTAGCAACCTCTGAAGCTCCTCCCACCCTATCTGCAGGGTGGCGATGTCCGATGCCACGCCCGGTAGGTGGGGGTCCAGGGAGAGAAGATCCTCCCCTTTCCTCAGGAGATCCCGATACTTCGCCTCTGACTGACCCGCCTCATTCTCCAGGGCCTGAGAGAAAAACACAAGGAATGTGTGCATGACTGAATATTGTGATGTACAATGTCTCTCATTCAAAGGCTTAAGCAAGAAGTGGGGGGATTTCCCCCTCAATCTCCCTCATTATGCCTCTTGGATTTGTGATCCATGGCTCTTGGGATGTTTTTCACAGTTCTTGGATCTCTTGTTCAAAAACATACTAAAATAATCTTTACTGCTCCTTTGAATTTGAGAGTCCCCGACGCTATGGGTACTACAATCTTGGAATATATATATTTTAGCCCGCATGGTGTGCAAAAGAACGGACACTTACCTGTGAGCTGGCTTCTGCCTCACCAGTATCATTCCTAACTGATTCATAGCAACTAGTCTCATATCAGTATATTCTTCAGACAGCCAGAGTGCATATGTTTTTGCATACAGTAGATATCACTATGTCTGGACCTCTGTGAGGAGTTGTCACACAGTATTGAATGCAAACAGGTATGCTTAAGGAGATCATTGATCATTGATGTAGTATGAAGAGATTTTTTGATGTGACAGGTCACAAAAATACACACAGATAAACAGGATACGGATGCACCGGTAACTGTCTCTGATTTATACAAGCTCATGAAAGTCAAGGAAAAGGATGGAGTGACTGATGCTAGCTCCTGCTGAGAGACCGTATCAACCTGAGATAATTCAAGGCTACCTCCTTGTCAGTTATCTAACGTGATAACTCCCAGGGAAAGGTAGAGATGATTTTCCCCTTCATGACAGGGAATGATGCTTCGTAAAATTTACCTAAGACAGCATTAATCATACCCATCCTTAAGAAGAGTTTATTTCAGTATGGTTGGCATTTCTGAAATCTACTTTGCAAAAATGAAACTTGATCTAATTGGCACAATTTTGCTTTTAATTTAGTGATGAAATATGTAGTTAACCCTATATTTTGGGTGTACCACAAATCTGAAAACAAGTCTAATACTGAAACTCTGACAAACGTCCGTCTTATTCCCCATGAGACCTATTTCAAAGAATCTAATTCTCAGTGATACTAGAGACATGCTCTACTGCTAAATACTAATGTATTTGAATATGCTGCTTAAAAATAGAGAAGAGAGGGAAGAAATACAAGACATATTATATAAACAAAATCATGAACAAAATACCCGCACCATCCACACACAAATTAGTCTTATTCAGCAACTTCCGCAAAAAAAAAAGTGGAGAATTAAATTCCGCAAATCTCCCACTGCCATGTGTGGAGAGCAAAAGAAACATTAGCCCGAGAAAAGTACTGTAGATCAAGAATAGGATTATGATCCAGAGAGTAAAATTAGTCATTCAGCAGACAGAACAGTGGCAGGGGGGAAGGACAGGAGAGGAGGCTGGTTATGAGGGTTACAACACTTCAGGAAGGTGTCAAAGTCTGGTAGCAGCCACAAAGCAGTATTCTAGACATTTATAGTAAAATAAAATTTGGAAGCGAGCCAGAACAAATAAAAATATGAAATGGGAAGGAGACGGAGAGAAGGAGGGGATGTAAGAACAACGCGAGATAGATGAGGAAGATGAAAGAACAACAGAATAACATGAAGACACAGACATAGAAAAAAGAGACATGGGTGAGATCAAGAAGGAAATAAAAGAAGGCTATGAAGAAGAAGGGTTAGGAGATGAGAAAGAAAAAAAGAAGGAAAAAATAAGTGGAAGGGAAACAAAAGAGGTTGAAAAGGAAAATGAGAAGGGAAAGAGGAAGAAAAAGAAGAAAGAGGGAGAAGGCAAAGAGTAAGAAGCAGGAGAAGAAAAAAGAACAGCAAGAAGAAGAAGAAGACAAAGAAGAAGGAGAAGGTAAAAGGGAGAATGAGGGAGGGGAGACAGGGGAATTAAACAGGAACAATGAGATTACATACTACGACAGACATACCAAGGGGTAGTGGTAGGAAGAGACTTAATCATTTGAGCCGCAGGCACTACAAAGGATCAGCGCTGCTGACATGCACAATGAATGTAGCGCATGAAGCTCTATGCATGCAGGCATTCCATCAGACATGGTTCTAAAACCTGATATCACGTTATATCAATGCTGGCATTGTTTGCAGGCAGGCTTTCTGGTTCAGTAACACAAATTGGTATACACTGGAATATATATCCCAAATTGGCTTCAACATACAACCTTTCCTCTCAGTTTCACCATATTTACCCACACTATACTGTACATGGCTGGATGGAATACATATCGCTAGTTTGAGAGTGTGTGTTACCTTTTTCCTCTCATAATGACTTCAATTATTGATAATTGTGCAGCATCAATAAACTGACTAAAAGTTCTCAAATGACTTGTATCATTGAAGAAGATCTCAGAACTTCATAGCTCATGCAGCGTAAAGTACATGTCGGCAGCAAGATATCGTGCAAAATACATGTAAGCTAAATAAAGAAGATAGTATACATCAAAACTAAACAAACAATATTATTCTTTTTGTATAAAGGTGATTATCATTCTTTTCTGCTTGATTAGAAGTAAAACAAATTCCTATTATCGCAAAGACAAATAAGAGTGTTTTTCATGAATATCTCCTTAAGCCATTAGATTGCAATACAATCCATAATTTTGAAAAGCACTTATAAATGCACAAAAAGCCAACATGTGAACAAAGCAATAGTTTCAGAGAAGCATGGCCCCAAATCATATCAAAGGCAAGCTATTAAAAAACATTATGCCCAGCTCTATCATACAAAATAAAAGTGCTACCAATAAAAATCAACATTTTACATTAAATAAAGAAGATTGTGCAAAAGAGAGAGGCTTGAACTGAGAGAGAGAACAGAGAGGAAAATAAAGTATTTTTGTTTTCTGACCTGGAATTTTAATCTCTCCTCCTACAGAGTTGAGTACAGAAACAAATCAAAAGAAATGTTATGAAAAATAGTCATTATTAGATATCGTCTGCTGAGAGGAAAAAGGGCGTTCAAGATAAACACTTTCAGAATGGGAAGCCAACACATAGACTTTGTACAGTGTACAGTGTGCAGTCGCCTTCTGGTTCTCAATAAATTGACCTTTTACGTCTTTCTGGCTCTCAACAGATGATATAACACATCAACATGCAACAAAGTTATCACATGCAGTATCAGTTTGTGTCCATTCGTAGCTAGCACAAGGGTGGAGGTGAAGGGAAGTTTTTGTGGAGTTGGTGAATACAAGGGGATAATGCAAAACCATACAGCTTTTATGTTTTAATTGAATATCTTGAGATGAATATACTACATAGGTTACTGTTATCTATATTTGAATATTCTTGATGATATGCTTTTGTACATACCTCAAATCATACATACAATTCCATTCTACACCAAGACCTGGGGAATTTTCAGTTAGGATTCTATACATCATTGATGGATTATTTCATGTAATGTCTAATATCAATATATTTGTCACACACCCAGTTATACACGGCCACAAAAGAGGTACCCGATGTATAGCTTTTCATCATGTGTTAGTATGGTACCATATATGATCCCCCCCACTGCATAGTAACCAAAATATAATGTGACTTCTAATGTAAAAATAAAATGTAAATAATATATGCTAAGAATCATGTTTTGTTTATTTGCAGCACTTGATGTCTTATTGAAATACAACAATATAAGTTTAATACACATTTATCAACCTGTTCCATCAGGACATGGTTATGATAACAGGGGTCAGTAGATTCTTATACATAACAGAGTTAAACTGTGAGTTTGTTAAGGGAAGGACCCTGGGGATAATGATGGTTGGCATGGTTACCTTGTTGATGTTGATGTTATCCTCCAGTGTAGTCCCACTCACATCTGTTGGTGGGGTGTCCAGCTGCTTCCTCGCATTGTTCAGCCATTGTTGGAAGCTCTGTAGATCTCTCTGTGGACATCAAATAGAATTAAATATTGATTCGTACATGTACATATCAATGATCAACATTATTATCATGACGCGTCATCAGCATCATTAGTATCAACAGTGTCATCATCATTACCATCATCATCATAATAAAATCAAATCATAAAAACATATTCCTACTGCCATCACCACCACCACAACCATTTGTTGCTGCCATACCGGAAGCCCTGGAACTGCCTATTCTTCTCCACCAGTTGTTCCTCCCTCGGTGGAAGATCTCTGTCTCCAGTGTATTAAATATCTACCACTACCACAACTACTACTACCACCACCATCACAACCACCACCACCACCACCACATGTTGCTACAATACCTGGAAGCCCTGTGATTGCCCATGCTTCTCCACCAGCTGTTGCTCTCTCTGCCAAGCCTCCATATCCAGTGTTTTAAATACCTACCACTCCTACTACCAAAACAATCACTTCTTACACAGCCACCACCACACCACATTGCTCCCATTCTCCAATGTATTCAACCACCACCACCACCATCATCATCATCATCATCATCATCATCATCATCATCATCATCATCATCATCATCATCATCATCATCACCACCACCACCACCACCACCACCACCACCACCACCACCACCACCACCACCACCACCACCACCACCACCACCACCACCACCACCACCACCACAACCACCACCACCTGTTGCAGCCATACCTGGAAGCCCTGGAACTGCCTGTTCTTCTCCACCAGCTGTTGCTCCCTCTGCCGAGCCTCCGTCTCCAGGGTGGTCAGTCTCTGGTTGACGTCCTCCAGTGATTGCTGCATCAGCTGCTTGCTCCTGGCTCCGGTCTCTGCCTGCAGGAGCTGGCAGGCTCCAGCCATGTGCTCCACCTGCTCCTGGAAGGTCTTTAGTTCTTCCTGCAGGGCCTACAGAACACAGGACACAATGTAGCAAAGCTTTGAATTAATGCCATGTCTACACACATTACCCACAAAAATACTCCTTCAAATCGACAATATCATCTATAACATCAAACCAATATTATAAAATTCAACAAAAAAGCATGATTTTTCTAACATCACCAGCAAAATGTGAACTTCGCTAGACAATTACACAGCCCAAAAGATTTTAAAAACGTCTGCCGGCATGTCATTTTCCTGATATTCGTTTAAACATTGCGATATTTTCCCAGCGTAAATGGTCATGCACATAATATTGGTGGATAATTTTTCTTTCCTGATAGTTCCTCACGACACCACTTGGGCGCTGTTCCTGGTGACTTACAGCATGTTCATTAAGCTGTGTCTCAGTGTCTTTATTCCAGTCTTGTGAGAAGAGCTTGAGCTGCACTCCATCCAGCCAGCCAGAGACAGCCTGCAGAGCGTCCTGGTAGCACGTCTGGAACTCAAACACCTGTTCTAGTCTCGTCTGCTGATCAGATACCTACACAGGAAAACAAGTGTATGGGCATACATTAGAGACATGAAGACATCCACACCCCATAATTTTTTTTTATAAACAGGACCCTTCTAAACTAAAGGCCTTGGCTATCATACAAGTATTGCAATACACCTCCCATTACAATAACATGCTACAGTGCAAATATTTTTATTGTTTCCAATGCCAATCAATGGCAATGTAGCTGAACCTGATACATGTACTTTGTAAATATCAAAACATTCACTCCTTTCTTTTTCTATTCACCGAATACAGGGAATTATCTCTTTACATATTCACTAAATATAATTCATCTCAATCACCAGACCAACAATGATTGATTTCAAGTCAGCAATGCACTTCCTACTAACCAGTTTTCATGCTTAACACACAATACAGCATTCTTTTCACTTATTCCTCACTTTGCTGATTTTATAGTCGCTACAGTCTTTGGAAATGTCAACCAAACGTGGGAGGGTGATGATTTTACATGGGAGATAAAAGGATGGTGCTTGTGGTTTGTGTGTTCACACTGATCTATTCATGGAGATCATGGGATGGCCTTGTGCCTACCAGAAATTATTTACATAAGAAAGAAAATATGTCTGTTATGCTGTGAATTTACATGCATGAATGTAAACAATGTATTTTTAACTTTTCGGTTCAATTACAAAAGCATTCAAAGAAATGTCCACAAGTATAAATGGTATACCATGAAGCAATGAATAGTTTAAAATGGTTGGTATAAGAACATAGAGATGGGTGTTATACAGATAGTAAATATCCCTGTGTGCAAAGAGATAATTGTACTTTTAGCTTTTCCACTCAATATCAAATTGGTTCTACCTGAAGAAAAGTGTATTTTAACCTACCAAATCATTTGAAATCAGGACCACCTAGAACCTCCAAAACAAGATCAATTGTTTGATTAGCTGAAATAGTTACAACTTGAGGGGAAATGCTTACTGCAAAGTTTATTAAGATATATATTTGCAAACTATATAAAATCTGAACAAATTTCCCACAACAGGACAAGTACTGTTAGTGTGCGAGGAAACTTATTCATCGCACTTCCAATATGTGATGACAAAATATAAGCAGGACAAGTTGTCATGACTAGTGCTGTATAATGGCCTACAGGAAGTAGACTGTGCAAATTGGAGCATTAAAATATTAAGCAAGGCCCCTTTTATAGTTGTTATCGATTAAGGATATTAATGTCATAGGTGATCCAGGTGTGCCAACAGATGTGCCACTTGGTGAACAAAACACAATAAGGATTAACCTGTAAACATTCCCATATTTCAGTACATTTAAGATTACATTTGAATTATATAAGAAATTAAAATATTGTAGTCTTCCCTGATGTTTCTGTAGATGGAGGCAAGAAAGGTAGATTAACTCTTATGTGCCAATTCACTTGTAATACACACCATTCCCATTGGCAGTATGGAGTTTGGCAGAGAAGGGGTTAATACAAATGTAAGAAAACAATGTGCGTGGGTAAGGTTCAATCGCCATATGGTTGGACTGAAAAATTAGCTGCAGCAAGAAAATCTCCCCAGGATATGCCCACTCAAAAACTCCATTGTTACGTCTCATCTTTTGCCACATTTACAAACACCACACCACCTGTGGATGTCTGAAAATCAATTACCCCCCACCCCAGGAAAATAATGACAATGACAACAAATCACACTGGAGCTACAGGATGTAATGTGGTGGAGTGACACCAGAAAGCAGGAGCACAAAGATGGCATCTGATGAGAAGAATAATTAAAGGGCAACACCATCCTGGTAATAAATTAAAATAAATAAAATCAGTGACACAGATTATACAAAATCAGACCTTCATACAGCAGTTATTTTTTTTTTGAGACTCTTTAATCACCCCTCCTGAAATATTTTTCAGTCAATTCAAGGTATTCTTGTTTATGCACACTTTACAAGAATAATGCTGTACACAAATGGCTTTGTAGAGGAAGGTTACTGATTAGGATTCAGAGCTAGTAATTAACATTTTCAAATGATTTCCTTAAATTCTGTGTGACTTTCTCAAAGGTTTCCGCCAGTCTGTTCCTTTACAAGAGAAAGTGAAAATGTGAAAGAAAATAGATAATAGTGAGAAAACTTACCCATGTTTCAAAACCTACATGTAGCACAGATAGTTCCTAGATCTCAAACTACTCAAAATTGACACAAACACTTGGTAAATATTGCACTTTGTACACTCCGAACACACCATTTCCAGCAGAGCGGTAGCGACTACCGATACTACTACTACTCAAACTGCTATCGGCACCGACAATAACAAAAGCACACAGAGCCGGAGATCATAATTAATGATTGGATGGGAAGGGGAGCCAGATAAAATCCATTCATGCGGCGTCTCTTCTACGATTCATCCTCTGCCAACAAAAGACTGGTGTACACCAGTCTAAGTGTTTACCGAAGCCTTGGCATTGAACGCTGCCTGCCTGCACTGTGAACACACAGCTGCCACAATGCCATGTTGGCAGAAACTGGTTTAAATCAACTCCGGCATGGACCGTCCATCCGTCCGTCGCTCAATACCATGAGTGAATTTTTAATTACAGGGATGTGTCCATTCATGTGCACTTGGCGACAAAGATGAGATATGCCCATTGTCACTATCATGATTGTTAGTTTAGAGCTGTTTATAGCCCAGGCTTCCCCCATCCCTTGTTTTCATATGAAGCTACTCTGTCATACTCCCCAGGGGTTCGTGCTACCATCGCTAGACTTTGAGAAGCAAACACATCTTCATTTGTTTCTTATGACAGTATTTAGATTGATTAAGATATACCGGTTATGCGTCTGGTCACTATCACGATTGTTAGTTTAGAGGTTTTTTTTACAGACTGGGCTTGCTCTTCCCTTTCATTCAATTTCTCTCTCATACTCCCCAGGGACTGATGCCACCAATGCCAGACTTTCAGGAGCAAACCACATCTTCATTTGTTGCTTTTAGCAGGACTTAAATAGATTAAGATATACTTGTTGTAATTGTAATGATTGCAAACCTTTGTGACAAAAAAGCATGTCCAAACTTTTAAGTGGCACATATTTGTGTAGAAAGATAATTAAACGCAAAAGCAGCCTTTTTCCAGTTGCCAAGGAGTTTCTGTTCACCATGCACAAAACCAATCCTGGCGAGTGGCTGGGATATGTCGCACACGGTGCATCACTCCATCAATCCCTACACAGATGCGAGGGAAGCGGGGGAAGGGAGATAAATAATTGGTAGAATCCTTCTACATCCTGCATTCATTACTAGCATGGGATCAAACCGGATAAAGGTCCTTGCATGACCTTCCTCTCAAATGATGGCCACTCAAGGCTACTCCAGAGCCTTTTAAGTAATCAATAGTAATTTCATCTTTTGTTCACAAGTATTTTTAATAGTGTGAAATATAGCAGAGAAGGGTCTGATTTAATTTCATTTGATTTCATATGATATTTTCATTAATCAATTTTGTGCAATTCATTAGTTCTTATATATAACTGAACATCAACTTTAAACTTTTTTTTATTTTATGCCAGCACCAGTTTCATTTGACAAAACATATATAGAGTTTTAGCATTCTCATACATATATATGCATATGTACATACTGTACAGTATGTGCATGTATCAACCAGCAACTTGACTTTCAGTACAATCAGTAACTACTTATGATGTAAGGAAGTCCACTTGAGTCATTCCCTTTTCAACTTGCTGCTCTTAATCCCCATTCACACACAAAAAAAACAAAAACACATTCCTCTACATTACTGTCAAAGCTTTAAACAAATGTCCTTCTCCTAGCAAAGATGTTAACAAGAGGCGATTTCCGCAGCCTACTTCCTGTATTTTTCTGTCACTCACTCCTGGGAGTGTTGAGGTAAATGTGCTACACATCACTTGCATCATATGCTCATCCATAATGCAGTAGAAAAACAAGCCATGTTGATATCCCTGGGGTGGTCCATTCTTACATTTACTCCCAAAAGCAGTAGAATAATTCTGCTACCTGTAACTGACATGATTTTCTACAGTTACCTGAGGATTTTATCATTAATAATGCAGTAAAAAAAAATGCCATGTTGATATATCTTAAGTAGTCTGTTTATCCATTTACTCCCAAGAGCACAAGGAGATATCTGCTATATAGCTTCTTTCCATAGCTGTCCACAAGTTTTATCATCCATAATGCAGTGGACCAACAAGCGAAGTCAATATTATGTGTGGTCGCATGCTTGCAGCAATGGAGTGCCGTATAACAGTGCCATGTTACAGCAGCCCCCTACTGTTTCTATCAAGCTCTCTCTCTCTCTCTTTCTCTCTCTCTCTCTCTCTCTCTCTCTCTCTCTCTCTCTCTCTCTCTCTCTCGCTCGCTCGCTCGCTCTCCCTCTCTCATCCTGAGCATGAGAGCTGAGGCAGCAGAGAAGTCATGAATAATTGGTTGCATTTCGTCTGTATATCCTGCTATTATTTCAGCCTGATCTACCCCCCTGCACTAAGACTGCAGACACACCCAACATCAAAACATCAATCACTACCATCCCTGGCTTTTACCTGGCATAAGATGCCCCGAAGAAATCATGGTATTAATGCTCTTGTCATCGAAGATGAACACAACCAAGGAGACAGAATCTGGCAAATTTACTAGATACTCCCGACAGACTGGTGTGCATGTGGCCATGCTACCTGACATCACTTCAGGTAAAATGCAATTTCCTCCAGCAAACTTGACAGCCACTGTACCTTCACCTGTTTAAGATTGCCAAACAAGCTGAAGACCTGAAAGATGTATTAAGCAAGATGCAGTATGCCCTCCTCCTCTCTGTCTCTCCTGTCTCTTTATCTATATCTCTGTCACTGTCTCTCATCTACATTTTCTCTCCCTACACGTATCTCCTCTTTCTCCCTCTCCCCTCTCTATTCCTCTCCCCAATATTTTCCCCCTCCACCTCATATATTCTTTCCAATCGCCATCCCCAATTCCTGTTATTTCCACTCCATACTCACTGTCTCCCTTTCTTTTCTCTCCCTCCCTCTGTTTGACAACCCCCCTCCTCTGCTCATTATTCTCTCTCCCCTTCATATTCATTTTTTCTCTCTCTTTCTCTCTCTTTCTCTCTCTCTCTCTCTCTCTCTCTCTCTCTCTCTCTCTTTCTCTCTCTCTCCCCTCCCCCCTCCTACCCCCCTCTCTCTTGCTCCCCACTCTTTCTTCCATTCCCATTGTTCTACCCTTACCTCATATATTCTCTCCACTTCCCATCCCCTTTTCTGCTTATTTTTCCTCTTTACTCACTGTCTTTCTTTCATTTCTCCCTTTCCATCTATTTCTGACCCCCCCCCCCCCTCTCTGCCTATTTACCCCATTTCCCCTTCTGCCTGATCGCTCTCTCTGTTCCTATGTCCTCTCTCTCTTTTTCTCTTCCCCTCTCTATCTTTCCTCATCTCTATCTCTTGCACATGCACATCCTCCTACCATCTCTCCCCTCACCCACCCTCCATCTCCTACCCCTCCTACTCCCCTCTCTCTTATGTTCTCAATCTATCTCTCAAGTTTCAGCCAGTGTCTAATTTTAGCCCAGGCGGCGAGGCCTCCTAGCCATACATAATGTATGGAGCGTGAGAGATGGGTGGTGAAAAGAAAGCTCCTGCTTGGCTCAGGGATGGTGAGATGGAGACACAAGGGAAGATGTTGTGGGCAAATACTCAGGGAAAGATGCGGAAAGGAGATGCTGAGGGGGAAATGCCTTGAGGGAAAGGGCAGGATAGGGCCTCAGATGTTAAGATGGAGGGACAAAGAAAAGGCTAGCAGGTCAGGTGAAGTTGTTTTTCTCAGAAATCACACACAATTGCTCCCAAGATGAAGCTAAAAGTGAATTGACGAATACATAATTACTGGCTACAGTAGATGCAGGAAGACAATCTGCAAATCAGAGTTATTCAGGCACCTATAGTACATGTCGTTAGTTGGGTATTTAATTCTAGATATAGTATTTGTTTGTCTTCATCTTTAAAGAGTGTTTCGATACTCTTATGACATGTAAAGAATAGAGAGGACAAACAAATATGATCCACTCAAAATGTAACATATCAAATATCAATTCTTACTTCCTATAACCTCACTATAAAAATACACAACCACAAGACAGAACTTAAGAGATACTGAACACTTTAATATACTGTATGATTGTACTACCACATGTCTGTTAGTATGCATGTTTGTAATATAAACACATTATTCATTATAACATTGATATCATGTCAGTGTCAGTTGATTTGATGGAAATCTTAATTACCCAAGGTGTGATCCTACATATCATGGCCATATACTGATGTGTCAGGAAGTGTGCAGTTTACAAGTGTATCACATTGTGGTTGTTTACATTGAGCTTGTCATTATGTTATCGGGAGTGGTCAAAATTAATCCTCCCTGATTTAAACAGAGGTGTGTACACCCCAACATTGATCTAGATGATAAATATCAATCATACTGTCATTGGTAATGCCTTCGGTATAGCAGAGGGGGGGGGGGGGAGGGGCATGACCCACACTGACCAAAACAAAGCTGCGGTCAGGTGGGATCATGCGACTGTCCCTCCAGATACCTTGGCTAAAATGCCATGTCAGGCAAGATATTACTATCCACTGCTATGTTCATGTTTTGTGATCATAATACCTTCATCACAGCTAGGGTGTGCCACCAAACCCACCTTGATCATGGTGTAGATATGATCCTGTATGCTATATCAGGTGACCTGCTGTATTACATCACTCTGCGAAGGTGACCCAACTATAACGCTATGTCAGGGGGGTTAGTGTTTCTAATGATCAGTGAGGCTGCATTAGGTTATGTAATAGTCTGTGTGACAATGTGTGTCACATTACTCTACAAAGATGACCCAACAATGATGGTATGTCAGGATATGTAATTATGCATGAGAAATTACACATCACATTAATAAGCAAAGATGAACTTAGATGATGTGCAAATGGCACAATATTATATGGCAAATAATATCAAATAAATATTGATGGTATCTTACGCACCACATTAATCACCAAAGATGACTTCATGGTGAGGCTACATCAGGGAAAGTATAAGCAATGTGTGTTATCATGAAGTTCTTACTTCACGCTTCATTCTCCACTGAGGCATTCATGCACTAGCATTACATATAAATCACATTGCATAGTACTTGGTTTGACAGAGAACGAATTTAACTGTGATCTCACACCATTCCATAGGATGACCCCTTGATGACATGCCATAGTGACAAGGTGAGAAAATTCTCTGTACCCACACTCGCTCGTAAGAGTCATCACATACAACATTGATTCTAGAGAAATAGTGGCTATGATGGGCTCACTATAGTGCAGTGACCTCATGATTGAACATGAAGGGGCATTCCTCCTCTCTCTATGACATGGTCAGTTGAGTCGTGCAAGATCATGCAGCGTCTTGGAAGATCTTGAAAGATGACTGCACAACGGCGGGTAAGATAGTGCCACTTCCAGCTAATGATACTCTATGTAAATTGCTAATTTGTTCACCGGGGCTTGCTTCCAAAGAGGTAACTCACAAAAAACACTGGTTGCAAAATGGGGTACATGACCACTAACACCTTCCATAATTAACCCACAAGAGATGCATTGCCAATGAAAGTTGTAATCCGTGATGTCCAAACACATTCCCACATAGCACCTACAGTACATTATTTTTGTACCCATCTAGATTAAGGAGACACAGTTTGCATAGAAGAAATTGAACTGAACAATTCAAAAAGAACTTATATCAATATCACTTTCATAATAAACAATGTAGGAATCAAAATGTAAGCAAGTTATGGTATGAATCAAGCATTTAATTTAGCAGCAATTATAATTCCAGCAAAAATGTATGTAAAGGTGACATTTAGGCTGCTATGAGACATCCATTTCCGGATATAAATGGGCACGTCTAGTTTCTGCTATAAAACAGAACACAAAACAACACAACCCATCTAGAGTGCACCCACCCTATATTGTAAAAACAGAAGGAGCAAACATTGAAACTGATGGGGATGTCAGAGGAAACTCAGAAGAAAATTTCTGACTTCTATCTAATCCTTCAGTCCCAATTTTGCTGGGGTAATGGCTGTGAACGCGGGACGATCAGGGAGCAATTTGCGGTCTCTAAGGAGCTGCCGCAACTCTGGGGGCGCTTTTTTTTTATCAACGTCTCATCGAACTGTCAAAATGATCCAGAGTGCAGTCAACCCGTAGTCTGTGTCTTAAGTCACTGTATTCACTCGGCAGTAGAAGCAACACTTTCAGTGGTTTCCAGTTTGGTTTAATTCAATTCAATCCAATTTCATTTCTCCATGATCCATTCAAGGAAACTTGCATTGACATTTTTTTTTTAAATAAAAAAGGTGTTGGTTATTTAGACTTTAACTTCCTTGCATACATAGTGGAAAAAAACATACGAAAATGATACAAACTCTATACATTCAGCATGAAACATGATGCTTTTTAGGCTAAAGCATTGTGTTTCATGTTGAGCTGGACAAAATATACCAAAGTTTACAACTACGGCTCCTTCCCGTTCTTCCCCTTCCCTTTCCCTATGCCAATCCCTTTGAGCTGTAGTGTACATTGATCCCTCTACTGCTCTGAATGTGATTAAGGTTCAAAACGGGTCAGAAACAGAAGACTATAATGCCAAAATAATCCTGAAGAAGATCTCTAGCTTTCCACTCACTACTAAAGCAAAGTTGCAAGTCTGCACAATCTAAACATTGTACATTATTTCCAAAAGGCTCAAAGTTGTCAATCTTAACGATACCAACACACATTCTGCCTTGCATGTTAACCTTTCCCTGTACTTTCTCTCCTCTCGTTTCCATTCATAGCCTTACTACTGACCTATTCAATTCCAGTTTCCCAGAACCAACAAACTTCAATACACAAATGGAAATCACACATCCAATAATTAATTTGTACTGCATTTCATGTTTTGAAATTATCAATGAGGCAATGCACAAAAATTATTAATCTCATCACAACTTCAGATGATAGGAATGTGCATTTGTATTTCTTATGAGAGACCAACTTTCTGCCTGTGAATCTAATTATTGAACCATAGTGACATGACTTGACAATGTATTCTCACAGTGATAATAAAGAATGAATTTACTTACAATATACACGAAAGCTAAGCTAAGCCTATTTGTCGGAACTTCAGAGGTGTATTATCCACACAAGGCACAAACTCAATGATATAGAGGGACTGCTGGCCACAACTAAAATAGATAAACAATGACAACAGCTCTTCCACATCATCACTGTCAGACAAAAGAGGTGATTCCTCATCATACGCAAAACAAACAAGACAAAGCGAGAAAGAGAGAGAGAGAGAGAGAGAGAGAGAGAGAGATAGAGAGAGAGAGAGAGAGAGAGAGAGAGAGAGAGAGAGAGAGAGAGAGAGAAAGAGAGCAAAAACACACACTTGTTGATCAGCATGGTACCCATTACTACACATATCAATAGGAGAGAGAAAGGGAGAGAAAGAGGGCGAGTGTTTTACAGAACGTGCCACATCATTACCCAAATGAGACCCACAATAATTATTTTGAAAATATATTGCATGGGTTCTGGTTCACAAAATTGTCCACATGGAATTCTCCTCATTTTCACCATTACAGCTGCATTGGTATCCTTACACAATACTGTTAAGCAAAAATCATTAACAGAACAGATGCCAGTTTCAACAAAGAAAACATTGAGGGTGTTTATGTGTGGTTTGGTAGCACAATCAAATCTGTCTTTCCCAATGAATGGACAAAAATAGTGTGATTCATCTAAATAATTCCATTGTATCTTAGTGAATAGTAGTATAAACGCAACATTATGATATTGATTTTAGAGTGATTTTATGTAAGCATATGTATGGTACATGTACACCTACATGCCCTCTCCATCTTTCACCACTAATTTGAACGTTGTCTCAATTTTCCTCTTGAATACCTTTCATTCTGAAGCAATGTTTCCTTTGGCTGAACACATATTTTCAAACATAATTGGGGAGAATTACACCTTCTTCCAATCTTCACTCTACTTTCTTCACATTTTCAATGGAAGCAGCTTGAGCATACAAAAATATGCTCTGATAAAATATTTGAATTGTAATTCTATTCTTCACTTATTCCTGGGTATTTATCCATTCATGCCTGACTGCCTTTGAATCAGATACCCCTTTCCCGCTGAAGAAAATCTTCCCCGGGGGCACCTGGGGGCACCCGGGGAACCCTGCAGTGTGAAAGGTCTCTCGGTTGAAACCTAGGGGAAGCCTAGGTGAAACACCGATGAAATTTTGGGCAATTGTTACCCGAGAAGCGTCCTGGGTGAACACCGATAGTTCAACGGGAGATCACCCGGTGGTTCACCGAGAGCGCCCAGCGTGAAAGGTCGTCTCGGTGAAACACCGGGGAAAATATGCAGATTATGTCAAAGGTCATGTTTTGTTTCCTGTCATGCACACGTTTTCAGCTAGCTAGCGTGCACTCGACCTCCCAAATCCACACGTACAGGTACAGGTAATTCGTGTTTGTAAACATACACACGACACTAATGTTTGTCGTTTCGTGTAGCATCAGTGATACAATGATAGCAAATTCCATTCTTCCTTTCCTTTTTGTGCACAATAATGACCTGCAAATATTGCGAATTTCAACACTGAGCAATAAAATCTGCGAGATACGAAGTTGTACGAGTACGCCGAACCATCAATACGTACCACTGCACTAGCTGCATGCTTATATGCACGTTCAAATTAGCGCGCGAAATATCGCGCGGCGCGCCATTATTACACACACTTCCGCTGGGATCACCCACGTTGCGAGCAGAAAACCCGTCTAGGGGAAAGTTTCACCGAGAGCGGTGTGAAACGACGGCACTGAAACTTTCACCGAGAGGTTCCCCGGTGAATTCACCGGGGAACCTCTCGGTGGTTCACCGAGACGGGCAGCGGGAAAGGGGTATAAGCAAGCAATGATGTGATGAACATTACAGTTTGAATTGTCTACTTCTGTTTACAAACCAATGGTGGCTTTGGATCAAATACAGAGTAAGTTTTTTGTTCTGGATTATGTATCTTTACCAGCATGCAAACAGGGAAATGAAGATTCAACTGTGATTTCCAAAGAAACAAGGAATTTATTTATTCTGAGCAAGAGTAATGAGAGGTATGTAGCAGCAAATCTTGAAGTTAGCCTTGATCAAGGCTGCTGGACCCTGACTTTGTCTAGCCCGCAATCACAAGTCTGGATACTGAGACTAATTCCACAATTTGAACAGCTTTGAACAAGACTACTCATCTATTTGTATGTATATCCAGGCTACCCAGCTATCCCTCAAAATGCAGCAATTCCACTTGAAATCATCAACAGTTATTTCAAAATTTTCAACTTGGCAATCATAAAGGCACCATCACACTAAAATTCCTCATTCTGTTATAGGCATGGCTCAATCCAAAACAGTAAATATCAGCCTTACAGAATGCATTAAAATGAAATGTGATTTCAATATTTTCCTCATAACACCTACACACTACGATAAAATCGCGCTTAACTGCACAGAGAACAGTTATAGAATATAAATGAGGCCACATGACAAATATGATGCATGAATAACAGGCCCTTCACACTGCTCTGTAACTATGGAATGTTGGTGGTTGAGTGGGTGTATTTGCACAGAGCTGGTTTGTTTTACACCACATGCTGGTTTAATGGGAACACTCCCCCTAGGGAGCATAGTCTACATATCACATAAACAAGGCCGTTAACACTCACTGCTGGGATAAACATGATTTTTACATAATCACAGAAAAGTACAAAAAGCCCACAGTATTCTGATTGTCTCTCTGTTTATTTTCCTGTTTGTCTCTGTCATATTTCCAACTTTTTATCTTTATCTCCTAAGATTCCTCTCATCCCTTTATCCCTGAATTTCCACTCTCCATTTCCACTATCAATCATGGCTGTTTAGATAAATCATAGGACACATTTGACTCTACCTGAATGCTTACACAATGGTGTAGTAGTAGAAGTAGTAGAAGGGCTAAGCCAATCGTGGGCAACTATTCAAAACCAGGCTCATCAATGCACATTTTTTTGCCCTCTGTAAAAATGCTCAGATGTTGAGCTTAAGGTCAAAGAAGCCATTACAGCAGTCCTATTAAATCTCTCTTTGTCACTGTTAAATGGACAGATCTGATGACTACCCCTTCCCTGAAACTCCCTATGCTTCTAGCACTGATTGAAGGTGGCTAGAGAAGATCATAAACTGATTCTAAATATCTCCACCGACCATCAAGCTGAAACTGTTGACTCACAACAGTCCTCAGACAGACAGACAGACAGACATACATTATGTAGACTGAATCTCACCAGGGACTTAATTCGTCCCAGCACTAATCAACAGCAGCTAGAGAAGGATCCAACTCCAATATATTTTAACTCAGTTTCATAATAAAGCTGTTGACAACGCAGAATCAGAATTGTCTCTTGAGGGGTATTGAAAAATCTAACTTTCATCTGAAACTCTTGTCCCATCACTGTTTAATGGCCAGTGCATATAATTTTGTATATCCACAGTAGCTCCTTTTCAGGCTGAAACATGACACCAGAATAGTCTCTAGAGAGACATTGCTTAAATGGCATTTTCACAGAAATTCCATCTTGTCCCATATTGTAGATACTCCTTCACATTTCCACTGAGTTTCAGGATGGCATTGCTGACTGGACAATTGCTTTTAGAAAAACAATACACAAAACAAATGATCACACAAGACTTGATAATGTGCAAGTCAATGGCAGGAGCTTTTAACTCCATCAAACTATTTCTCTTGAGTTTTAGGATGACGACGTTACTGACTATTATACTGCTGCTTTTAGGAAGACAAATTCACTTCTTACCTGAGACTCCATCTTGTCCCAGCACTGGTTGAGGGCAGCTAGAGATGTCTTGAGATCTTCCTGAGGGTCGCCATTGTGGTTCAAGACGTCCAGCTGAAGATTCCTCCTGGCTGGCAGGTGGTGGACAAACGGTGTGTCCTGAAACCAAGAGCGCAGGCAGAAGGCAAAATGGTTAATATTATCTAACAATATATTGAATGATCAAGTCAGTATAGCAAATAAACACCAGTTCAACTCTTTGGGTATTTCCACCTTTTATGTACACAAATCTCATCTTGTCTGGCATGTAAAGTGTTAAATCACCAGACATGGGAATTTTCGCACTGCAGGACTATCTTCTCTAAATCTGAATCCATCACAACATAAGTAGCACATTCATTTTTGCACTTCAATGAACAAATTTAGAAGTGGTAATGATAATGGGCAGTAATGATATCAGAACTTTTCTGCTGTTATCATCCATCTGGATTTCATTTCATTTCAACCATCTTAGCATTTTAAAATGATCCGAAGTCTTTTCCACTACTACCCTAATATACAACTGTAATAGCAACAAGACAGGATAAAATACAAGAAATAATTATGTAAATCGCCATAGGCCATTTTCTTTACACTTATCCTTGGTAAATGTATACAGGTTTTGCAATGAGGGGTCACATAGTAGAATGCATACATTTAGAAGGGTTGCCATGACAGCAGTGTGATTACAGTGTATAATATGATGTATTCTGTCAAATCATATCTCTTCACCAGATTCCTTTCATGTCATGTATTCCTGTTTCCATACACCGCACATTGACTTCTACATCATTTCCTCTGCATGACATCAATACCGTCTCGCTGTTTACCCTCGGTGCTGTGAGCAAACACTTAGTTCCTGTACCAAACACACAACATAATTGGCTCCAGTTGGTCAGTGATATGAAAAACAAACACCAAACACACCACCCTGGTGCTCTGTGACTCACCAAGATGGCTCCGCAACCTTCGACCCTATTGGCCAATTACTGACCAATAGACTATTAAAATATGCATTGGGTGGCTCCGTCATCAATCTTCCATCTTCACACTCTACGGACTGTGACCTCATTCACGAGAAGTAAACAGTCATTATGTTTTTGAAAAGGTGAAAAGGGGACACCTCAAAATATTTGGGACTATTCATGGGCATTTATGTGCATTGTTTTGGATGGATGGCCACGTATGGAAAACCCAACAGGAAAGTAGATATTTTTCACCACTTTTTTCATGGTGATCGTTATTAACTTAACTGAAAAAAAAATAACACTCACATGCTCATTTTGGAGTGTAGCTGATAAGCATTATTCTTACTCAGTGCCTACACAGAATGTGGCCAAATGAATACTTTAGGTCCTTATATGGAATAAAAAAAACTTGTGTACAAGAGAGCAGCCACATGTCACAGGTATTGTGAAATAACTACAAAGAAATAATTACATGTATTGGGTTCCTACTGATGCTAACAGATTTTTTGAAACCACTACTGCAACCATCATAGTACCTCTCCCATAATAACTACTGAAAGTGTTCCCACAGCAACCTGTAGCAAACCACTTGTAGCCCACAGCCCATATTAGCACCCACCTATTGTCTGAGATCTCCTCTAATATCACCACACCTACAACACCTACCACATGTCCTTACCCATCCCAACACCATCACCACCACCACCACCACTACCAACCCACGTAAGCACCCACATGTGGTCTGATATCGCCTCTACCATTACCACCACACCTACAACACATGTACTCCAGTGAAGCCAGAAGCTGCCTCTTTCTATCAGCCTCCTGCCTGGAGGTCATCCTCTCTACCACCACCACCACACCCACAATGCCTACCACACCCCTTACCCCTACCACCACCACTTTCAACCCCCATGGGCACCCACCTGTGGTCTGATGTACTCCAGTGAAGCTAGGAGCTGCCTCTTTCTATCAGCCTCCTGCCTGGAGATCATCCTCTCTACCACCACCACACCCACAATGCCTACCACACCCCTTACCCCTACCACCACCACTTTCAACCCCCATGGGCACCCACCTGTGGTCTGATGTACTCCAGTGAAGCTAGAAGCTGCCTCTTTCTATCAGCCTCCTGCCTGGAGATCATCCTATGTACCACCACCACACCCACAATGCCTACCACATCCTTTACCCCCACCACCACCACCACCACTTTCAACCCCCATAGGCACTCACCTGTGGTCTGATGTACTCCAGTGAAGCTAGGAGCTGCCTCTTTCTATCAGCCTCCTGCCTGGAGATCATCCTATCTACCACCACCACACCCACAATGCCTACCACACCCCTTACCCCCACCACCACCACCACCACTTTCAACCCCTATAGGCACCCACTTGTGGTATGATGTACTCCAGTGAAGCCAGGAGCTGCCTCTTTCTATCAGCCTCCTGCCTGGAGATCCTATCTATCACCACCACACCCACGATGCCTACCACACCCCTTACCCCCACCACCACCACCACCACCACCACCACCACCACTTTCAACCCCCATGGGCACCCACCTGTGGTCTGATGTACTCCAGTGAAGCCAGGAGCTGCCTTTTCCTATCAGCCTCCTGCCTAGAGATCTTATCTACCATCACCACACCCACAATGCCTACCACACCCCTTACCCCCACCACCACCACCACCACTTTCAACCCCTATAGGCACCCACCTGTGGTCTGATGTACTCCAGTGAAGCCAGGAGCTGTCTTTTCCTATCAGCCTCCTGCCTGGAGATCTCCTCCAACTTGGCCTTGAGCTCCGCCATCTCCTGGTCTGTCTCCAGGTCCAGGGGGAGCCCATGACCACCGCCCCCATTGGTCAGGGTGTCCGAGGAGGGGGTTCGTCGCTTGGCGCCTCGCCTAGCAACAGACTTAACCAGGGCCTGGTGCGCTGATAGCTCCTCCTCCAGTTTCTGATTCAAAATACAAGAAATAAATTCAATTCAATAGTGGTCTATCAAAAACCCAAAATCTGCACTTGAAAGATGAATTGTTAATGAATTATCTATTGATTATTGTATCAATAATAACAAAATGTGCTTTTGGAAAATTAGCCGAATGATTCAAGTACTCTGTTATGAAGAAGAAAAGAAATCAAGCCCATCATATTTCTCAAAATATTGGCAATAAGAAGTCCCTTTGTCATAAATACCACAAGGAAGTATGATTTACATAGCATCAGTTACTGGTGTAAGTTCATGAGCTGACACAGCTGTTGTGCAAAGGCCTGAGCAGTATTGCACAAATTTTTTTCCAATCACTCACAGCTAAAGGACTGTTACAGCCTGTTTCCACGGTGTTCATGGAGTTATAATTGTTTGTAGGTTACGGCAATGCAATGGTGTCTGTGACAGGGCACTGAAATGATGCATCACAGGAACTGAATGATATTAATCGAAAACAAGATGGCTGATCAGAATCTAATGTCCTACAAGCTTTATGTTCATCAAAGGAATTATATGATTCTAGGTCATACTATATGTCCATGACCCACGTTTATTTAATGTGCTTATCCTTACATGTTTATTATATAATTTTAGATATTTTTACAGGAATAATTTCAGGAGTGATTTTATAAACAAATGCGACTAATGTGGATATCGACTGCAACATACAGGATGAACTTTCAATGGACATGTGCCCATTTTATACTTCCAAAATTTTACAAATTAAATGTAAGGCTGAATACATATCAGTGAAAAAAGGGACAGTCAAAATGCAGACGGAATCTTCAGACAAAATATTAACATTGCATCTAGAGTAAGCCAGAGCACAAACACTCCGCCATACATTACTGACATACTGAGGTGTGTGCCACTCGGATACTGATCTCATATGTCAATATATTACATAACTTGGCTGCATCATACTAAAACCACCTCAGATAAGACGACTCATCTTTCACACATCCTTACACTGAATTATGATGACAATCCATCACCTCAGAGAATACTCCAACACTGAATCACATCTCAGACAAAAGAACAATTACATCATATTTGTATCCACACACCAAAAATCATACATTATTACATATGGCCATTCAGTGCACTCTATCGCGATTAAGCTATGAGATATTACCTGTCAGATACTAAATACTGAGGCATGAACTCAAAATTGAATGCACCAGTCACTTTAATAAAGTATTATTGTATTCATCACTTCACCATTGTGTTCACCATTAAGTGGCTTCATTATGTGCACAAGCTGAATTAACTCTATTGAATGTGCTAGACATAATCCTTGATGCATTGAGATCCATGTTTATAATCAAACAATCTTATTGTGACAAACGTCTTGCCCTTTTGTAGAAACTGGGGAAATCCAACAGGTGTGGTGTAACAATGGAGGTGATCTTTGCTCTGTGTGTTAATAAATTATTAAAGGAAGAAAGGATCATACAAATGGGAGCCTGGTAGTAGGTGAATATAATAAAAAAAAAATACAATATACAATCTTTCAAAAATGTTGTTCCTTTATTTTCATATAGGATTGGAGAAGAAGTTTTATTTCCAAATGTGTTACCTTCCAATATTCAACTTTTATTCACCTCCTTTAAGTGTGAACAAAATTAATATATTTTTTATTAGTTAAATCTGTACAATTTAGATACTTTTAAAGAGGCAAATAAACAAAATTTCTTTGAAATGGCATGATCATTTTTTTTATTCAATCTGAGCAATTAAGATGTATTGGGGAAGAGACAAATGTCTTTCAAACAAACATATGATTTCCTTTCATTGTTTTGTTCAATCCATACAATCAATATACTTAAAGCAAGGAGGCAAATTGTTTCCAAACAAACATACAATTATTATGCTCAATTCATTTGTTTAATTGGTACAATTAAAATACTTCCAGAAGCTCAGAAACAAATAAGTAACTACTATGAAGGAACAAATGGTTTCTAATTTACCTTCAAGTAATCAATGTCCAATTAGCATGATAGTCTCATTGCTAATATATGACTGAACACACATGACCAAATGCTTCCCTCTGTCATTTTAATTCAGAGTAATTAATTGAATGAATTAGACACAGGGGTGCCTACATTCTACCTACTAGTATCTCTTATTCTCTGACTCACAAAGACGTCTTTGAGGCTAATGTACTATTGGAAGATCATTCTAGATAGTAAACTCAATATAATCCACAAGAATCTAATTAAATCATCTGACATGCATTAGGAACAATGTGGAATGGAATAATCTGATGGACCCAAACTGCATCTAAATTACCCTAAAATGATCAATACAATTTTAAAACATAAATGTTTCATTCAAATTCATGTATCTATTGAAACAAATTAGTAATATTCTTAATTAGAATGTCAGTTATCATAACTTGGATTTCACAATCATCTGATTAAATCATCTGGTATGCATTGAGAACAATGTGGAATAAATTGTTGGAACCAAACTGTATCTCTACAATGTGTTTTAATGAGACAGAATTTGGAATGAGGTGATAAAACAAAGGATGGTTATATCAGACAACAAACATGCGCACCTTTAATGTGTTCTGGGATGTATCCAGGCATCACAAATCTTTTGGTTGCTAGAATTACAGTGCAATTGTTCTCCCCATCTATCATACCCAGGGCTATAATTAGCACATCTCACACATCCTGATAAAATAACACTTTGTGTATGGGATGAAAAGCAAATTTCAAACAAATGGACAAAATCTTGATGAACATATCATAAATTTCATCAAGGAGCCTTTGTCTGTGGTACTGAAGGCTCTTCAGTATAGAGAATATTCAACTCTTTGCATGCCACATGTTACTTTTTTACAACTAATTCACACAATTCTGAGAGAGTAAGAACCTACATATATCTGGGATAGATAGATACTTGTCTTTTTCCCGATATTAAAAAATGGTCTCAACACTGATTTCCAGCTCATAGCACTGACTAGTCTGTCTTCGCTTTCATGCTCAAAGATATTCAGTAATTTCAGTTATGTAAGCCTGCATTCAGTAGCTACAAACAAATTACTCTACGTGCATGTCTGGTATGTCGTGAGCAGGAAGTGGTTAGTTATGCTAATTTCAATTATGTTTTTATGCTTCTTATTCCTCCTCCCATCCTCCCTGCTTCTGTGGGCCTAAACGATCAATCACCACATAACTTATGATGTTTCCTTCATGTGCAACATACAGTTGAAATGTTTTCAAACATACATGTACTGCTGAGAGGAGGTGGAAGATATCAATCTGAACAATGTGTTTGTATCTCTGGTTTCCCCAGACAGCTTGTCTCCATGTTTAGCCAGCTATCATCATAAATTCATGCGCAGTACATATCATTCAGAGTATGCATACATTAGGGTACATTCTATGAACATTTCAAGAACACATTCTCACTTACACACCGTAGTAATGAAAACTGATTAATGGCCAACTGCATATGTGTAAAGTTGGTTTAGATTATCTATCTACTTTCTCGAACTAATACCAGGGACACTAATTAAGTCCCCCCTACCCCTGCTTTTGAATAAAATGATTTATTATAAGTAAGGGTTAATGTGATATTATCCCCTACCTGATTGATCCAGTGCTATTACAAGGAACTGACAACAGTTTTATGAAATTAGCTTGCTCTAAATACATGTCATATACACATAGTATATACATTAACACACATGTACTGAGCCCTGATAATGCTTTGCGCAATGAATATTACTAGATTGTTAATTCATACTCAACAGCAAGCTGTTTCTTTTGTTTGCAGTGCATGAGTGAATTGTACTGATGATGGAGCAGCATGATTTAACTATGTAATGTGTGGCTGTGTAAATATCAGGATGTAAATCAATAGGCTACAGAATGTGTCTCTCAAATCTCATACTCCAAAGAATGTCAAAATCTTCAACTTGGTATAGAAATATACAATTAAAAATTCCACTCCTTAATAAAGTTGAATGCATTATGTGTAGTACAAGATACCCATTGTACATGTACATCTATAAGCAGTAATTCTATAAACATGTACATGTAAATGAAGTTGCACCTTGCAATGGGTAGCTACACGTGTAGTTCCCTCACCTTCTACACATTTAACAGTTGATACTTCTGTGTATGTTTGGAAACTTTGGATGTTTGCAGACAGATCTTAATAATTTTAAGGAGTAGACAGATATTTTTGGTTTTTTTGATGTACTTCAACAGTGCTCGAGATTAAAAAATCCTCCTATCCACCTGTTTTCCTCCGAGACATATCTTTCCTCAAGTCAACATGTTCGAGGATTTAACTCCCTACATTGTAGTTTATATCCAGCTTAGCTCTTCAGACAGACTTTCAGGGAAACAGTGATACTGATCTGAGAACTGAGAGAGTTACTGGAGATCATTTCGTGAAATGAAAAAAAAAGTGTACTAGTCTGTTTCCATCATGCTCTGCATGATACCATGTGACAATACTTTTTCTGTTGTTATCCATGGGGGTTCCCTTTTGCATTTAAACGACTTAAATCTCCCCAAATACCTACATATTTTAAAATTTAAAAATATGCATTTATACACACATCATCATACTCAATGTGCATACATTTATACAAAAACAGTGCATGATTGGGGCAATGAAATAATCTCATCACAAATTCTTGTAGGAAGAAAATAAGAGGTGGAAAATGTCTACATGTAGACTTGTAACACATAGTACAGTATACTACAACAGAATACAGGATTCTAAATACAAGTTGATACAGCCTTGCACTGACTACTGTAAATACCTTGACCTTTTCTACAAAAGTGCACACTATCGTCTCCCATTCTCCATCTTACCACTTAAATCAGGCTACCTGATGAATTACTATGACTATGCACTCATATCAAGGAAAACTCTCCAAAAGGTATTACTGACCAGCCATTAACACTGGGCAATGCCACTGTTTTAATAAAAAAAGGAAACCTTGAGTTCTGCTGTTATTCACAAAATCCATCAACTGGAGGTCAGACACTTTGCAGAGCTGAATTGCATAATAATGAGTGATGGATTATCATAATGTATAGGGCTATCACTGCATGTAAGTAGAAGCTTATAAATATGAACTTGGTGGTTGATTTGTTAGTATCATTAGATTCAGGGAACTGAATAGTCTGAGATTGGTCTATGGACTTGGATGATCTAAGAGTAAACAACTTAACACATTCTGTTATAAGTATGGCAGTGGACTTAGATGTAACTGTAAGTGAGTCTGTGCATTTGTGTTTGAGTACATGTACTATCTCATTTACCCATTTGTGTGTGACAGCTTCTTTGTGAAATAAATGTTCAAACAAATCCTATCTTCAACATAACTTCATTCATGATTCTTCTCTTACACTTATGTTCAGCATAATTACTACAATATATATGTTAAATTTCCACAAAAACAGTCACTGCCTCTCATACCCATCAACCAATAGAAAAATACTACAAGCCTCTGAACTAACTGTTCCATTCTATGTTACATTGACCTAATATCACCCGTAATCGCTGAGTATCTCATACGCCCCACGATGCAACAGGAGTCATAAAAAATGGTAATGGGACGGGATGAAGTATAATGGTGGAAACAAATTGAACTTGGCTGAGAGGATCGGCCAGCAATTATTTTGGAGCACTGCTGTGAGAGAGCTATAAAGTGGTCATTTAAAGGGATGAACTGTGTTTTTGAAAAGAAATTTTAGGCATACATCCAGTAGTAGTAAGGATAGCATGCTCCATCCTGTAAATGAATCCAGTATGGAACCAGAGGGATTTGCACCTGCAACCTACTGCTATCAGCGCAGCGACTTAACCACGCAAGATATTTCTGGTTCACTAAAACTGGCTTTTACCGCAATATATTCAAGATGCTAGCTAACTATCCACTTCTTGTAATATCTACATTATAAAATTGTGAATAATGTGAATGATAATAAACATACATGCTTTTATGTTTTTAAGGTAGAATTTGTAGCTGTTTTCATGTATCAAATCTTCCTCATCAGTCCTTTATCTTCTTTATCTATCTCCACTAAATTTCAAGCAATTAGAATTTGTTTGGAAACAAACACAGCACTGCCTTTAACATTCACTGGCAAAGATAGAAGCTCATATCAAGAAGTTGGTTTCACCACCACTCTTCAATGATCATATCAGTTAAGGGAAAGTCTCGTTGGACCAATATCAATCAGGGCAAGAAGAGTAAGAGACATTTAGAATTTAATTGAAAGAAAGATCCAGTTCATGTGTTTTAATTCACATGACCTGAAACAAGCGACCTTTTTGATTATGGCTATAGACTAGCATCCCAGTGAGTATATTCTTAAGTATAATTTACAGGGAAAGTCCACCCTCAAGTTAAATTTGTTTCTATTATAACAGAAAATCAAAGCAACATATAAGTAGAGACAAATCTCATCAAATCAAAATTGATGATTTGTTTTAAGTTTTAATTTTGTAACGTCACATGTAAGTTGCTCTCCCCTATGTTGTGATTATGATTCCATAAAGAGTCATTTTTTTTTATGAAGGAACAAAACTTTTCTATAGAGGTACATGTATGTGGGTAAGAACAACAGAGTCTAATGATATATCAAATGCATATAGGTTAAAATGGTTATATGTTCATCAATACATATGAAAATACATAAGTCTGTTATCCTTAGATGGATTTTTGTCAAATATTCACTACTTTGTTTTTGCTTTTGTTAAAACCAACTTAACTTCAGTTATTAAGTTGTATGCAACAAAGCTGAAATATCTCTTAATTTCATATTTCCATTAAACTATACAAATAAACACACCCAGTACCGCCCAATACAATCATTTGATGAACAATCTATGTCTTTTCATGGTATACATACTGATAAGTTTACAAATCAATTCCAAAATAATCTGTTTTTGTCATTAGCAACAACTTGTGCTATGGATGTGCACCAAGAGAATAATCATCCATATCAATAGAGAACACCATTAAATACAGAGAGGTGCCCTTCCATGTTTAAATTAGATGCCAGATAGGAAATGCAAATGTACACTCTGGTTTGATCACCCCAGTGTGTGGTTGGCATCACAATGTGAGCATACAAGGACATGATTCAATGTTTCAGCACATAAACATTCAGACAAAATGATAACTACATACCACACTCTCTTCAATATGGCAACACAATTTCACAGATTTTTTAGCATAATTTTTATCTCACAAATAGAACAAAATCAATTATTTCAATCACACCAAAATGATATGTAATGAACATGTTTTCAAATGTAGTTTGTGATAGGAAATTGGAATAACAAAATAAGATCCTGCTGGTAGAACAAACATGATAATTTCCCATAGCTCTCAACATGCTACTTATAGATTATTTCACCATCAATATGCACACATCCCGTGGAGCAGCAATTTTCTGGAATAAGTGTTAAAGTAAGTATACTGTACTGGGAAGACAAAAGCATTCAAAAGGGAGATCGTGAGCAATCATCTTGCCAATGGTCTTAAATTCATGTATTGTCTATTTTAGAAACTTGCTGAAAGTTATTTGCCCTCAAGTGATCCACATTTGAAGTAATTAGTGACTAAATCACAAATCCTAATCTGTTTGGGCCGAACAGTATGTTCCCTTTACAGAAGAAAAATTATTTCTGAGAGGGAGGCTAGCACATTGGCCACTCTGGCAGTCAAGATGGAGTAGGCTTCTTGTCCGAGTCTAGCATCCCATGTCACACGCTCAGTGCGCTGGAAACATTACATCAGCCAACAAGCCATTATGATGAAGCCCAGAAAGCGAACACGCATGATAAATGAAGGCACCTAGGGAGAATAGCTTCTTGACTCGCTACCTCTAAAGGTGTCTAAAGACGGCATTCGCAGCCTGGCTTCCAGGCTCTCCAAGATTTCTTTGTTATTAAAACTTTAATATATTAAACAGGTCTGGCTGCAGTAGACTACTACTGTAGCTCTCTGTTTTTTCTTTGGCTCATACCGGGGGAACAGAGTACCAGGGCAGGGGAAAAGAGGAGAGTGGAATCTGGTGACTAGTCTAACAAGTACTAGACCCTCATGTAGTATGTGAATGACAAATGTCTTAAAGCCTTGAAGCTAAGCTAGGGTTCTCACCGTGCTCCAACCAATGGCCTCTGCATCATTTACATCTTTATGTGCCACCGTCACAATTTAGCACCACAATTTATCATCCGTCTCTATGTGTTGAGAGATACTGTGAACATACTACTGAAATTGGCATTTATATTTATTTAATACAAATTGAATTATTAATCTTATATACAAGAATAACAAATTCTTCATCTTGTTGTATGGCATTCAAGAATTGACCTTTGTTGTCCGTTGATAGTTCAACTCCAGTAAACAAAGGAAATTATAGCTCAATTTTGAAATGAGATATATCTTGCATACACGTTGTTATTAACTACTTTCCACTAACCACTCTTTCCAATGGTGAACAACTGTCCCATTGTAAATAGACCGAAGGTAAAATGTTTGCAACATGAGATGGATGAAAAAAGGGGCCGTTCTTTTCACACCATACACGAGTGCACACTTCATTAGAGACCACTGTTTTAGAACATGATCGATTACTGCGGCAGGACCACCTCGTTGGCTCCAAAAGGGGTGAAATTTGATCGAGAATCAATTATGGATGGAGTTCCTAAGTTACAGTGTGGAAGAAAATGACTTCAGCGGAAGATCTTGGAAAGGGACATGAGTTGGTTAAGTTGAGTCTGAGATCATCTTGTGGTGCTCACCCCATCAAAGTCTAATTACCTGCTCATGAGTCATCACAGTCTTAAGACTTTTTTAGAAGCTTTGATGTTGCTTTCCAGTCCAATTATTCAGGTAATGGTTAGAATTTGAACAAACTTGCATTCAATATTAATATTTCCCCTTTCATACTAGGTTATAGTTCTATATCCATGACCAGTATTTCTCTAAGGAAAATGCATGTATCTCATTAGAATATATTGCACATACTTGCAAAATTTACATTTATCATTCTGGTTGGTGTATAATGGCACTCATTACACTAACATGTAATCGTAAATATACGGGTATTGCACAAAACTGTATTTGATACTTAAATCTAAAATAATGAAGAAAGAAATTGCAGCAATTTGCATTTTTTTAATAATTCATCTTTTCTGTTGGTTTATGATTGCATGATAAGTATTTCTTTCATCATCAGAAAAAGCATGTGTAATGATAATAATAAGCTTCAATCTCAAATAATGGAAATACATCACAAACAATACTTGCTGTACTATGATATTCCTTTTTACTTGGATTTTTCCTTTTCATACTACTTTATAATGATAATGGAGTGGAAGGTCTGAGGATCACAGTTTTTTTTTTTTAGTTAACTTTCATTTTCCAACCCTGGCAGCCCGAACAGGCACATATACTCTTGTGAGGCTTACATGTAGGTCATTCAACTCAATGCACCTTTCTCTCCCCCCTTCTCCCTCTTCCTTGTTTGTGAATAATTACCGGTTAAAGCAGGCTCAATTCAAAGACTCAAAGAGCATATATGTATCCACATCTGTGACTCACTCAGGCCAACCCACCTCCCAAGAATGAACCAGAGTATTTTTCTGCTTTTGTTGACCTAATCCAACGATTCTGCAAATCACCTGCACTAATCTGCATATCCCTCTAGCAAGGATTCCGTTTTTGAATTCTCTTCTTTAAAGCAAATTACATTTACGCTTGGGTTTCTATCAAACGCTGTAATCTTTCGGACCAGATGGTTTGTAAATCCTTCGGAGGAATGATGAAGTATGTAGTTCTGCTATAATTATATTGTAAGGCTTCAGAAAAATGGCGTGTTAATTATAGGCTTTGCTGTATGAGTGATCAGAAAGGATACTTCATGAATGTAAAGGACTTGTCATAGATTCGTCTTTAATCACTTATTTCAATCTGTCTATCTTATCTGTCTGTCGGTTTGCCCGTCTTTATGTGTACATCTATCTTTTTATCTGTCTATATATCTATCACTTCAAGAATGCCTTTATTCATTCATACTATGCATTCATCCATTCATGAGCGAGTACCGGTAGTAGTGCAGAATCGTTTGACCTTCCGAACATCTCCTCATCCTCCATCTCCCCAATATGCAATGACACATACAGTTTCAGCATAACCAGCTCCAATGGTCATTCTACACAATACAGTCTGACAGGCCCCCAACATGGGCCTGAATTAATTACTTCAGCTGACCATCATAACATGGAAAAATACTCCACAGGCACAGAGTCCGTTGTGACACCATCTTAAATGTGTCTCTGGGATGAAGCCTAGACCATGACTCACTGGTATATTTTTCTAAATAACTTGTCGGGAGGCATATGTACAAATGAATTAAAGCTAGTCTGTGCATTTCAGTAATTCCAACTCATTGACTATCAAGGGCACAAAACTATGTGGAAAGGAATCAAACCATGTTAGTACACTACAGTGCAACAGACCAGCTTGTTAGTGATTTAGCCTCTTACAATACTACACATTAGCATTTATGTACAAACATATAACAGCTAATCTTATTTCAGACCAAGTGATTCCCTTTCACTGACTAACAAGGACACAAACTAATGTGGAGGGCAGTCAAACCATGTTAGTACACTACAGTGCAACAGACCAGCTTGTTATTGATTTCACCTTGTCCAGTACTATACATTAGCATTTATGATTCATATCAGTGATGACTGCTATGCATAGTATAGGCCTTGAATCTGTGGTATAGTGGTGCTCTAAGCTCTAATAGCATTAGGCTTTGTCATACAAGTAATGCGCTAATCCATGGCTATAGGGCACAAGCTCCATATACAAATCTCAGCTGAAATCTCACCTGGAGCTTACAATTGATGAGTTTACCTTCAAAGTAACAATGCCTAAAACGGAGTGTTCTATGAGCTGATGTGGATTCATGCACGTTTCAACAAAGTGGTATAGACTGACATTAGATTATGAATAAATTACTGTTGCTCACGATTATTATAATGTGAGGTATAAAACCCAGATTCTGGGCTTTTGAGAATATTCCTTCCTGATGTACTGATTCAACCACAACTAAGTCTGGACTGCAGCTAGCCTAATACTTTCTCTCTGGCTTCTGTGGGAGGGAATAAGGCATGGAAAAAAGATTCTGAGTCTAGGTATCCAGACTTTGTTTTGATAACAGTGCTGAGTCTATATGTGTCCATATGTGTCCGCACACGCTAAAATAACAATGACAGTGCAAAGGACTGAAACATCTTTTAAAAGACTCTTTCTCAATGTAATCTACAATAACTTAACACTTAAAACCCCAAAATGCATCGATTGGCAATGTTCTGTAAGACGTTCGCCTGATATGTATGACCATGAACATGTGACCATCATGACCAGGCAATAAAACAAAGACTGTCCAATCCCAATCATGAGGGGGAGCGTCCCTAATTTGCGGTTCCAACGCTTCTCAGAGGACAAGGGTTATTACTCAATTATGGCACGGATATTATGAATCACACAAGCCCCTGGTCAAGAAGTCATGGTTTGACTCAAAAAATGAAAATCACCCTGGCGGCCTGTGGCACATGTGGTCAGCATCATGACCCACATTCCAGGCCCACATGTGATTGGTCAAGAGTCTTGGTCTTGGTCCACAATCTGACTACGCTTGATGTGATAGAGAAACTCCTGCTTTAACTACTATTTGAAAAATGCAAAACGCACATGTGGCACACATAGAGTTAATATATGAATTTGACAGAAAAATGTACACAATTTAATTTCACAATGATATCACTCTATTCATGAAATTAATCGATCGAGTAAAACATGAGATGTCCAACTTAATATCAAACAATAATTGTAGGGTCTGGGATTAACCTATATATACTGTTTTTACAATTGAAGAAATACCACATAGATCGTATACAACACATCTCTTGAATAATCGTACATATAGCAAATGAAGGCACAAACAAACTCTGCGTGGGAAAAACAGGATCTTGCATATTAAATGTGTTGTGGTCTTGATGACATCTGATGTAGCCACTGTACAGAGCTATGAATAGCTCATCTCCCCACTGACATACCCAATCTGTAAACACATCATCCAGGCTCATAGAACCTATTATACGGGCACTGTTCATGTGTGCACTGTATTGAGTAAAGCCATCATGTAATGCAGCTATTGACATATTTGAATTTGATTTACAAGTACATGTATGTGAGATTGAAATAACATTTATTGACTTGATCAAATTGGTGAACGATTTGTACATAATGCACTTTTGCAACCAATTGCATTAGCATATTCTTGTGTTGATAAATAACAACTACCCTCGTGGAAAATTCCATGCTTCACATTGTATCAGGACTTTGATCATCACTTGTTCTTATCAATACTTACATTGAAGGGCCGTCAAAGATGTAGTATAACTATAGGGTTAACACTATAGGACGAGTTATCAATGGAGCGCCATTCTGCTATGTCCATGGTATGGTTCCATTCTAGTTTCATACCTGGATACATTGTTGAACTTGAAATTAATTAAACAAAATCCACATAACTAGTGGATAACTAGCACAACAGTTCTGCCTTGATTACAGCGTTAACCATACCACTTAAAATCACGATGTAAGTACCAAATTAGTAATATCACCAATGGATATCCTTATGTTCATCATCATACAAAGCAGGGTATGCAGTATTATATTCCACATACTAAGAATGTTGCTATATGATTGGTCAAGAGTTGATCACGTGATGAAGCGTAGTTTTTCCCATCTGATCACCTGAGCAGAAAAGTTCGTTACACTGTAGGTGATAGTACTTTTTTGAGAAAGAAAGTTCGTTACACTCTAGGTGATAGTACTTTTTGGTTTCGCTGATCTCTTCACTCCTCACGGTCCAAACGCGTGATAAATATTTTGAGTACGCGCGAAATAAAAGTGTGTAGCTCGGACTATCGGCGCAGACGACACCGCGGTGCGCGCGCAGAAATTAAAATTTTTGGTCAAAGCGCGCTGCGCCGCGCGCGTACGTACAAAGCAATGCAGGCCTTCCATTTCCCCCACACAGTACTTCACCAAAGCAAGTGTGCAATTCTCTACCACCTCGTACCAAAATTGACCTAGAATTTCACTTGCCTGTAATTTATTACAATTAAAGAGTATTCTCGGAGGACCTATGTTCTCACCGATACCGCACAGGTAAGAGAATTTCGATTACTTCTTGCTTTTCCGTCAAAATCTTAACAATTTGCATCACCATGTCATAGTGTTCATTGGAATTTGTAGAGTCTATATACTGTAGCAACGTTCACAAAGTCAATTTGCTTCCGGGTTTCGGAGCGTCGCGTGAATATGTAGCCGCACCGACACGAATGCTTTTGTACGTTAAATTGTCATTTATTTTATAGATTGTTGGTATCAGATGTGGAATATAAAGCAAATAATCAACTCTTGGTTTCAGGCAATGAGATGAACTATCACTTCCTCGGCGATCTGAATGTATACGCTATGTATATAGCTACATCCAGATCGCCTCGGAAGTGATATTTCGTCCCATTACCTTCACCGACGTTGATTATTTGCTTACTATAATCTAATCAAAGTCCTATTTGACAGTTTCATGGGCGCTGGAATATACCATGTTTATAATTCTTTCTCTCATTCAAAGTTACATCAGGGCTTTAATCACCAATTATGTTGTTATCAAAGGCTAAGGCCTTCTGCCTCCAGCATACACAAGCAGGGTATACGTGGGACTACATCTTGATTAACATACTGGTTGACAGCTATGTAGAGAATGAGTGATAGTAACACACTCTCTCTCCTCCTTAGTCACATCTTAGCCCTGCTGTAAGGTAAGCAGTCAGCACATCAAACAAAGAGAGCCTGCATCATACATACACATGTGCCAACTCTAGTGGAATATTCCCTCAGATCCTTACCCACAGCAAACACTTCAGAATCTTTTCCAGCGATCGGCAAAAACAGCCACCAACTGGAGCCGATAAATACAGTCGCATCACTTTGCAGTGCTTGCTGTGAATATATCGATAAGACGTGCAAGAGGATTCACACATGACAGACTCTTCTGTGTTTTAGTGAAGCAATAAATGGCACATCTGCAATGTGCACTTCAAGTTATATAGAAAACAAAGGCACCTGATTGTAACAAAATAACTATTTAAGTGTCACATTATGAGCAAAAATAGTAGAAAAGTTTGCTATTGCATTTATCTTTTACGAATGTTGCCCTTTAAAGGTGTTCCATTTACAAGATTTTATCCAATCTTTCTCAAGAAGGGGCCAGGGGTGAACTTATATGCATAACATGTTTCTGTGGAAAATAAATCCTTTAAGACCGTAACATGTAGGCTGCAACTTTACCATACCAGTATGCATCGTATATTATTATATTTCTACAACATGGGTCTCCACAATCTTTTATTCATATGCCCTTCTTATGAATTCAGATGTTATTTCTTCATCTGTAGAAATGGACTGAGGTGACTCTGGCAAGACAAATATTTGCTTTTAAGTCAATATTATTGAAGAGAAATATGGCGAGGCTAGATGTATGCAAACAGACTAAGCAAACTCGGCCATATGGACATCGCTGGACAAGCTTTTTTTGATGTTGTGGCAAATGTACACAGGTTGAATGAGTGCTACATTGGTCAGACATCCATCATTTCAGGCAGTTGATTACATTTTGCTTCTAATGAACATTTCAGAGAAAGGGGGATAGGGAGAAGGAAGAATTAAGGTGGAAGAGAAGGCGAGGAAGGTATATAAAAAGAGAGGAAGAGGAAGAGAAGGAGAATGGAAAAATGAAGGAATATAAGAGAAAGAGAAAGAGCAAGAGAGAAAGACAGAGAGAAAGAGAGAGAGTGAAGAGATTTACTAAAGGCAGACGCAGATGCAAAAATCAAGGTTATGAGATAAACAATTGAGAAGAAATAAAGATATGCCAGAAAGAAAATCAGAATGAAAAGAGAGCTACAGAGAACTCAAACAAGACAACAAAGACAAGATGATTGGGAAAAAAAAGAGTTCTTTCCCCTTTCATATTTCTCTTCCAATCCATTGAAAGAGCAATCAATAAATTGGACAGCTGATATTATCCCTGCATCACGCACATTATCCCCCGCACACACAACAAACCTTGCAAAGCACATCTGACACATGACATTCAGACTCAACCCTGTACAATGTGCCCCAAGCAGCATGTTCAGAAGATCTTCAGTATATTGTAATAGTGCATGATGCAGGACTCACTGTCACTTCTGATTCTAGAACACTCCGCAATGATTAATTATGGGACCCATTGGGATGAGGCATGGAGAACATTATCTAATAAGTTATGATGAATCCTGAAGTATGTGTGTAAGAGAATTGACATATGTTAACATTGTCCTGTACTTCCGCGACTTGAAAATGTTCACTGATTAAAATGTGAAACATTCTCCCATTCTCCTTCTGTGCCATACCAATTGATGGACTCACTGCCAACATGGAAACATGCAGAATGCATGGGGAGGAGGTATGGGGGTCATTATGTAACATCAGAATGTATGTACTTTGAGAAAGATGAATGTTGAAGTGTACTTCTGCTATAGGAGAACATCTGATATTCAATTGATGGACCCACTGCCAACACCAAATAGAACACATGGGGATGGAGGTCAGCATCAATGTCCTACTGTACTATTAGTAGCCATATTGCGCAAGATAATTCAACAGAATCCATGAACATTGCTATTTTCTTTAAGCCTAAAACTAATCAATGATTCCAATCTAAATGGAACTATTTATTTTTATTTCACAAAGTATATACACATGCATGGAAATAGTGTAGAGCTATCACCCGCCGTAGAGAACGACAAATCACTCATTAAAAATGCAAATTAAGTCATCAATACTGCATTGTGTTAATGAATTTGGCACTACTGTATACTAGGTGTGATATACATGTACATTTGCAGCCACCAATCTGTTTACAATGACCTTGCATGTAGGCACTAGATACCTATACGATGCGTGTACAGTAAATTCGCATTGCACAAAAACACACACCTATTTTCATGCATGGTAAATCATGCATTAAATTAAAAAAAACTAAAGCTTTTTTGCCAGACTTAACACACCATCGTATGATAATGAGCAAGTCTAATCTATGCCGTTCATTTGAGAGAGTGAAATCAATAAAAATGGATCTGGTGAACCTGGCAAAAATGATGATTTTTGTTTGTTTTTATGACAATAATGATATAAAAAAAAACAAATCTATGAGAGATAATACAATAAGAAAAATTCTGTTAATATAATATGGAATGAACGGTTTTCACACATGCCAATTTACAATCCTACTAACTTGGAACTTATGTCCAATCGTGCATGACATAATGATCAATATATAGTTTTCATGCACAGTTAAAGTGGTCGATTATCAATCATCCCCATCTCCAATACCTTTTCCATATCCCTGCTATTTCATCATCCCACTTAATCACTGACAGAAATAGAATCTGTCATAATCAGATTCCTGTTTGCGCCACGGACACTCTTGCATCAACTATCCCCTCACGTTCCCATCTTTTCTTGAAGAAGCAGGTACATGTGGGCAGGGCTGCCCGTTTAACCTAAAATGTAAATGACTTGCGGGACAGAATACTGACTACATCTCAATGAGACGTGACAGCAAATGAAATGAGGTTACCAATTAGGAATTTTGACAACCAATTCTTTTCTGATGGAAAATCTTTGCAAGATATATACCAGTAAAGTTGATAATCTATGACAATAATTCACGAGACATGTTGTTTATTTTGTGTAATGATCATTCAAACAGAGAATCTAGGGACATGTGAAACAGTTATACTTTTACGGGTATAACGGGTTGCATTTCTATGATTTAAGATTGCTTGTACATCTACAATGCAGTCATAGTAAGTAGCAACCATCAAGAACAGGAATCCATTTATTTCTACATCTGACACATGGCTGACAAATCTGCTGCTAGGAAATTGATAGCTTTAAGTTCAAATCCCTGCTCCATATTTACTCTACAATTTTTTTTATACCAAGAGAAGTAGCAAGTAAGCTGAAACTCCCCCACAAAGTCCCATGTTGTTAAAGCTATATTTTTATATATATATATATATGTATATATGCTTGTATATGAAAAAAGTGGTGCTGCATTTGTGTAACTGTTCAGAAGACATTGAAAGCAATTTGTTGATAGCCACACTACGATCTGCAAATGTTTGAATGTGCAACCTTACAAGTTTTAAAAAGACAAACTGTGAACCTACAAATTTACTTGAAGGGTACAGTCTCTGGTAAATTAGATTTTCTTCTCTTCTCCTGCAAGTGTTGACGAGAGAGAAACTGAAGTTACTGAAGTTGCTTGATTCTCCAGAGACACATAACTGAGCCAGACTCGATTATAACAAGGCATTAGCAATATTGTGTCTCGCCCACTTGCGAAAATAACCAGAAATATCGCGATCTCCGTTGCTACGCAAAAGAAAACTGAAACAAACAAATAAGCAACTTTAAACAGACAACATCAAAATCAGGTGCAAAATAGTGACTTTGAATAAATTTGCATAAATGTGCATGAGTAATGTTTGCCTAAATCTACATCAGTAATGCTCACACATGCTCACACAATTCTGTGCACAAGTTAGGAAGCCTTCACCAAGAGTCTTGCAAGTAAACTTTAATGTATGACCTCAAATGACCTTTGACCTTATCATGTGACCTCTTACAGCACAATAACATGCAGGTGCCCCCAGTGCATCCATCATCCAAGTTTGATTGCCATTGTAGCAACATGTGATGAGTTATGTGTGATAAGAGATTCTTGCAAGTAAACTTTAACGTATGACCTCAAATGACCTTTGACCTTATCCTGTGACCTCCAACGGTACCATAACATGAAGGTACCCCCAGTGCATCTATGACCCAAGTTAGGTTGTAATCCAAGCAACCTATGTGAAGTTATTTGTCAAAAGGGAGTCTTGCAGGTAAACTTTAACGTATGACCTCAAATGACCTTTGACCTTATCCTGTGACCTCCAGCAGCACCATAACATGTAGGTACCCCCAGTGCATCTATGACCCAAGTTAGGTTGTAATCCAAGCAACCCATGTGAAGTTATTTGTCAAAAGAGAGTCTTGCAGGTAAACTTTAACGTATGACCTCAAATGACCTTTGACCTTATCCTGTGACCTCCAACGCCACCATAACATGAAGGTACCCCCAGTGCATCTATGACCCAAGTTAGGTTGTAATCCAAGCAACCCATGTGAAGTTATTTGTCAAAAGAGAGTCTTGCAGGTAAACTTTAACGTATGACCTCAAATGACCTTTGACCTTATCCTGTGACCTCCAACGCCACCATAACATGAAGGTACCCCCAGTGCATCTATGACCCAAGTTAGGTTGTAATCCAAGCAACCCATGTGAAGTTATTTGTCAAAAGAGAGTCTTGCAGGTAAACTTTAACGTATGACCTCAAATGACCTTTGACCTTATCCTGTGACCTCCAACAGCACCATAACATGAAGGTACCCCCAGTGCATCTATGACCCAAGTTAGGTTGTAATCCAAGCAACCCATGTGAAGTTATTTGTCAAAAGAGAGTCTTGCAGGTAAACTTTAACGTATGACCTCAAATGACCTTTGACCTTATCCTGTGACCTCCAATGGCACCATAACATGAAGGTACCCCTAGTGCATCTATGACCCAAGTTAGGTTGTAATCCAAGCAACCCATGTGAAGTTATGGATCATAAGAGAGTCTTGCAGGTAAACTTTAACATTTGTGACGGACGACGGACGACGGACGACGGACGACGGACGGACGACGGACGACGGACGGACGACGGACGGACGACGGACGGACGACGGACGGACGACGGACGGACGCCATTTGGATCCCTTAGTCTCGCCTTCACCTCCGGTGGGCGAGACAAAAATGACAAACAGCAATGCTGAGAAGCAAGACTCCAGAGGACAGGCAAATGAAGCAAGATGCCCTTGCTCTGTCAGTTTGCAGCATTTTAAGGGGTCAGAAAAGTGTGTTATACAACAAATACATCAGTCGAACTCAACATTTTGATGTGTAACATGATATCTGTCCTACTTTGTGTATGGTACAGTATAAAGCATGTGGGTTGTCTTCACCATCAGACCATCAGCTATGTTTTTGTATGCAAAGAAGGATGACAAACTGTTATACAATTGTAAGACTTTTAACATCGTTCTTGACTTAACAAAGGCAAAGAACTTCTTTCAAGTTTTTTTTCCCATCCTGCTTGTTTTTTTATTATAACGACAAGAGTGTTTTTTTTTTCTTAAAGCGTTAACCAAGTTCTCACACATGACAAAAGTAGGTGTAACTAATAACTTAAATTTCTGGTTGTGCCAAATTATAATTTTAGACAAATGAAATATACAAACGTAAGTGGGACAAAAAGACAATATGGCATGTCATCAAATATTCTGTATTCCTCAAGGGAAAGGAAAGGATTCCTGTCTCAGAGAGCAGATCTCCTTCTCATCCCAGGGAAGATGATAGATGTCTCGACGCTCAGAGTCTTGTCAAAATGAGCCGTAAAGTGGCCGGAGCGGTTTCTTACCGGCAAATGTGTCCGCATCCATCAAGGTAGCCAGCCATCTTCTTCTCCTCCTCAGGTGAGATTTAGCCTAGTTTTCAGGTTTTTCAGTGCACAGACACACTGCCTGCATGTATGCGCAGAACTAAGCATTGCCAAACGCATAGATTACGCATCCTTATATCACCATTCTTTCCAGTCAAAATGTACTATTTTAGCCATTACTATGATTTTTTCATTCATTTAGATATCAAAATAATAAACATTTCTTTCCTTTCGTCTATTCTTTTTGAGAAGAAACACATGTGTAAGATATTAAATATCAAATATTGAATTGAATCATGACATTCTGTCACACACAAAACAGACTCCAGACTTAATTGTGGAAGCAGCAGTACATCACAAAAATGCAAATACCACAGCCTCGAAGCTAGGGTAAGATAAGGTATGCATCTAGACATTCACATTGCTACCTCTCCATATGGGAGAGAAAATGGAGGTGAGATGACATGGAAGGCAACTACATCAGATAAACAGGTTCACTTGCGTTTGCTTGTTTACATGCAAACTCAATTATTGATCTAATACAAGTATTGGACTTTCAATAATACATTTAATTAGCAATTAAATTGCCCAACTCAACCACTCTGTAATTCTATAGGTCAGACAAGCTGCCCTTTTAATGGGAAATGTTTCTGATTTCTTTGAAGTATCTACTTGTAAAATGTATACTGCCCTGATGTAAAGAAAAACCAAAGTCCAGTCCAGGACTGAATAAAAAGCCTTCATTCAATTTCATAACAAACTAAGGATGTCTATAAACTCTCAAGCATATATTCTTTTTTTTATCACTTTATGCACCATTGAGGCATTTGCACTAATATTGCACACATGGAGTCTGGCAGAGAAAGAGTTAATGACTAAATAGGTTACGATTCTTCCACATCACTCAAACGCCAATCACGCTCTCAGCGGATGTAGAGCGGGAATAGCCGGTAGGATACGGGCTGAGCTTGTTTTCATCGAGGAGGATTTCTGCACTCTCTAGGCTGAAAGAGAGAGAAGACGGCAATCGATGCCTACCCCCTTCCAAGCCTCTCCTTCCCTAGGTTCAACAGCCCCCCCAAGCTAGCTTAAGATTCAGAAAGTGTGTGAGGGACTAGCGCAAGCGATACAGCGGGCTACCGTACATCGCCGTTATTTATGCACACACATGGATCGCTATTTTCAGAGAGAGACTGTAAATGGATGGAGATGAGGCAGTCAATTGATTTTAGATACAGTGAAACCTGCTTATAAAGACTGCTCAAGTCCAGGGACTCAGGGAGAGTATATATGCTAATAGAAAGCAGGTGATCACTACGTACAGCTCATTGTTATACAGGTTCCAATATGAAACATTGATCAAGGGAAGCAAACTTGTGGTCTTTATGTACAGGTGGTCTTTCTACACAGGTGGTAGATAAAAACATATTTCACTGTAATATGCATGATATTCAACTTACATTCTATTCACAATATAGCAAATTTTTAAATGATTCTCCTCCTCAAAACAAATATGCACCAGTCATCGACAGAGGCAAACATACCGCTCAACACGATAACACAGTTTACATACACCCTTCAAATGTAACGTACAAAGAACCAACTGAAGGTTTTCCACAACTACATGTACACTTCATTTTTAGACTATACCATAGAGCTACAGACTGTACGATCAGATCACATTAATGTAAATAAATGGGTTGATAACATTCATGGAATGGTTATTTTGATTCAAACACAGATAATTGTCTGAACTGTGAAGATGATAAATAGCTCTAACTGAAATATCAAAGGTCATGAACAGAAAATAAAACAGCCATTGTGCTGATTTATCTCAAACATTATCTTTTGACATGTAACTATTGTATTGTACATTGTAGCTTTTATTTGATTTGTAAAGGTTAAGTAGTAGTTTGTTTTCATTTAATTGGAAGACAAGCTATTGCATGAACAGGGTCTATATTTGAACTAGCACAAACTAAACCCAAACATACATTACATTGTTCAGAAATATGAAAACAAAGTACAAGGTTAGAGTTTTTTTTTCATTCATACACACATACACACTTTGCCAATTTGAGGCAAAACACCAATAAACATCTCATACAATCTTAAATGGCCTATCATGTTCCAGCCTTGAAGGGAAGAAAGACACATTTACTTCTTCTGAGCTTATTTGCCTTCTACTAACTTACAAGAAAATGGGGTCAAAAGATTGGAAAAATTGAGAGGCGCTGAGAAATTTAATACACGGGATAGCGAGTAAATCTGGATGCAATGAGATAAAGCCAATAGTTTTTTTCGAGGGAACTTTAGGAATGAGCTTACGTTTCCAAGCGGTGCCAACGTCCGACGCTTGGGGGTGATCGGAGTCGACAGCATGATTATACATCCAGGGATCAGGTCCTGTGATTGGTCAATGCCGAGGTCAATGCCAGGTCATCACCCTCACTTATTTGGGGTGACTTTTTGGCAGTGTTTTCTTGGCTTCAGTGAATGGGATATCCTCTCTTCTTTTGTGAGGGGGGGGGGGGGGGGGTCTTACAAAGTTAGGAAGTAAAGAGGTTTTGCAGATGCTGCCATGATCAATTGCTATGGAAACTAAAGAGTCGATCCTGTTGTGTATCTGAAGATGTCGACCAAGACAGTTTCCCACTCAATTGTTTTACGCATAACTTTCATGAAGTAACACTGCTGTTATATGATAAACAACAGTATCCTGCACCAAGGGATGGCCGCATACACACATCACAATAATGAGTAAAATAGAAGTAATAAAGATGAGCATGAAGTATTCCAAATTAATATCCCAGGTCAGATCAGTTTGCAGTACTCTATCCACTCTTCAGTCGTAATCCTACCGTTGTTGCATCAGTCCACTTCCCTATTGCACGTGAAGAAAGCAGTTGTTGCTAAAGATCTGCATAAAGAATCAGATTTCTAGAATTGTATAGTACAATCCAAAGAACCTCAGTTCGAAATCTGCAGCATCCATTCAATGCTTACTACTGCACAGCAACATGTGTCCATTTGAAAAAACATGAATGTTCAAATTACAATGAGCCAAGGGCATTGATGGTGTGTGTACTGACTGAGTCAACACCGATTGTACAAGTACCAGCTGTCTGTGATATGACCAAGCATATTTGAAGATGGGACTATATCATAGGTTCATCATCTCATAAATCTCACAAGATATCCTGATGATCGACACAGAAGGATAGCTAGCACAGATATATGTCTCATCCTAGTCTCATCTCTGTGCAACAGACAGCAAAGAGAATCTACAACTCAGGAATTCATCCAGAGTCCGACAAAACACATCTCCAGCTGTACATGTACGTTGATGTCACCAAGCTAAGTGCAGTCAGAACATATTTAATTTCCAGTTAACAGCAAGCATACATCACCATTAGTATTCACAGCTAAAAGCATAAACCTCAGTAGTAGTAGCTGATGTCTCCATTGTCAGTGCGTGTTTTTGTTGTCACGGCTCAAAGGTTTGTGATCTCTGCATATTATATCAATAAAATCCTCCACGTGATCCTAAGGGCAGGTGGCGATCGGATCCTACTCGCTCGCTATCACCCATGAATGGCATCAGAGAAATCATGAAGCATCTGCATTAGAACACAGCGGGCATCCAAGCCCAGCGCACGTACGCTAAGTGCGTCCTCCCTCCAGCAGTATCAACAGACTAATGAATGAGGCTGCCTGCCTGTGTGTATGTATGAGTGAGCCCGACACACACTACACACACAGTCATGGACACATTGTACACAAGCTCCTATTACTACTACCACCACTCAACATCACCTGTGGGTTGTGAATGAGAGAGGGAGTTAATAGAATGATTGACTGGAGAGGGGGGATATAGGGTGAGTGGTTTTTAACATGAAGCCACTAATTCTGATTTCATGACAGTGTCAGTGAATGACTTGATCCCCCTTTGTAGATCCTCTTAGGAACAAATCTCAAGGGGGTGTATTAACACCTTTCAATGCCTCAGTAGACTCCTTGATAAAAACAAAAACAATACTGCGAGTGGTGACAGAAGAGGAGGGTCTCAAATAATGAAAGGTTTAACCACAATAGCCACAAGCAGGTTTCTTGAAAAAGGGTCATTATCAAGTACAATGCATACCTTGTCAGTCTGAAGGACTTGGCCTATACACCTTCACACTGCATCAACCACACTGACCCCTGTCTGGTACAATAGCACTTTTTTAGCACTGACCTCCACTCCATGTCAACAATATGCCAACTTTAACCCAAATTTCACATGGAGACTTGGTTATTGGTATTAGGTGTATCTTAACCCTTCATATGTCAGACAAACTGCTGCTCTATGGGTGTTATGTGTGTAAGAAAAATGCATCAATGGTATTGAGTTAAAATACAGCCTGGTCTGAAGGTAGCGGTTATTTATACACCACATTCCCTCATCACCTTATATCCTGGCTGCATTTTGTTTATATTCCTGTATTCCACAGATAAAAATAGACTTTATCAAACAATTGCTTCCTTTCACACCCATCTTTGAAGTAAATGAAAATTAAGGAGAAGTTCTTTCATGGAAAAAGTCATAACTTGAGCTTCACTTTTTCTTAAAGTAACATTGATTTAGGCTTTGATTAAAAACATTCCCTGTTCAAATGAAATATAAGACATGGCAGATTGAACTCGACCCTCTGAGGAACTCATTTGTTACTATCTTACATGATGGGCAGAGAATTCTCTTCTAGCTGCCATCACGATTTTCAAACCTACAGAAAGTGCTAAGTACAGGTACATACAAAGAAGTACTATGCCAAACATCCAGTTATTATGATTCAAACAGGTGGATGTTCCTTGCACATTTAACTGCTTTTAACTCTTTATGTGCCATTGGTGTGTTTTAGCACGTATACTACATACAAATTCTTTAGAACAATGGTGTGCCTAGAACACAATGGGTTAAAAGCAATGTCACATAGGAAAGGAAACATACACATCACACTTAAACCACTTCTTAATCAAACAAAAATGTGAATAATGTGGACATATATTTGCTCTTGAGATATTGCTACCAGTTTTGAGATAAGGCTTACATGCATCCGAAAAATATAAAAAAATAACCAATAAAACAGCAAACATACACTTTGAGAGTCACACATGACTAAGGTTTCCTCATAATCTCAACAAACGGTTCCCTCGTAAACAAACTCCTCAAAGTGAGCGGGGACAAAGGTCAAAATCCACAAACTGTCTCTGACATTCTTAGATTTTAGGAAAGATAGTGCATGGTAAGATAATATGTCGCTGCATTTGCACGCGTGTCACACTTCCCCATTTACACATACCCATTAAGTCATCTGAGCTTTTAATGGACAGCTTCTTCCCTGTGTGCCCACTTAATGTATTATTTTCCTGTGAGTCTACCCACAGGACTTACGAGACATGTACGCAAGATACTGGCACTACACATACATGGGGGCTCAGGGGGATTTATAGCCCCCAAAATGCAATAAAATAGCCCCCCACCCCCCTGTAGGTAGGTAAAAAGCCCTTATGAACACTTGTTAGGGTATAATGCACAGCACATACAGTAGACCGGGTTCATTTCAGGACAGGAAGACAGGGTAGAAATCATTTACCCCCCTGACCACTGGATTAACCTTTTCTATATTAGACAAAGTGCTCCTCATTGGGGCTTGTGTGTATTACTTGAGCAAAAATACATCAGAGGTGCTTAAAGAGAAATGAGGGGAAAAGAGGAAAATGGCACATTTCTTTTGTTTCAGTAATGGCTTTAAACACAAAGAATACAGACAAAAGAAGAAACAGTTCATTGACTTAGAGAATACAACATTTGGATAGAGAAGACTTTGAAATGCAATGACAACAACAAAAGAAAGTCATTAGGTAGGTATACATAAAGATACACATGTCTACTGAACTGTCAATGAACTCTCCCTGCTATTATAGAACTATATGTATGATGCTGAGGTGATCATTTCTAGACTGACTTAGATAGTAAGACCAGGAATTATGTGTTCAGCATATCAAACATATTGAACATTAAATGTTGTATTTGTTTAAACAAGGAATAGAAAGAGAGAGGGAGAAGGAGGGGAGGAATTGGACAAAACCTTGTTGTGCAGCATTTTGCACACTTTACAAATAGGCAATAAATGGGTAAGATACACAAAATTGAACTACAAATGAACAAAATGGTCCTGCTGTGATTCAGTGCTCTTTTCGCACAGTAAATCGACTGAAAGATGAGATCAGCAGGATTCGCACAGAGTCACAAGTCATAGGGAGAGAGGGAGAGGGAGAAGGAATGAGAGAGGGAGGAAGGGAGAGGGAGAGGGAGAGGGAGAGGGAGAGGGAGGGGAGAGGGAGAAGGAATGAGAGAGGGAGGAAGGGAGAGGGAGAGGGAGAGGGAGAGGGAGAGGGAGAGGGAGAGGAAGAGGGAGAGGGAGAGGGAGAGAGGAAGGGAGAGGGAAATGGAGGGGAGAGGGAGAGTTAGAGGGAGAGGGAGAGGAAAAAGGGATGGAGGGAGAGGGAGAGGTAGGAGAAGGAGAGTGAGGGAGAGGGAGATGGAGAGAGGGAGAGGGAGAGAGGGAGAGAGGGAGAGAGGGATAGAGGGATAGAGTATTAGTATCAATCACATAATTTTTAGTCAGAAAATGTACAAGGTTACGCTTGTGTCATGCATGTGGAAGCATCGGTTCGCCTTCTTCTTTTTGTTATGTTCCTTACTAGATGACCTACGCTGCTTTTTGGTTTACAGCATTTGTTTGTGTAATCTATGTGTCTATTTGTTTATCTATTCATGTTACTCTATATTATTGTGTTATTTGTACACAGGGCCCCCAGGGAGAACAGTGCCAAGCTCACTGATGGGGCTACCCTGTTTAAAAAAGACTTAATAAATAAATAAATAAATAAATAGAGGGAGAGGGAGAGGGAAACGGGATGGAGGGAGAGGGAGAGGTAGGAGAAGGAGAGTGAGGAAGAGGGAGATGGAGAGAGGGAGAGGGAGAGAGGGAGAGAGGGAGAGAGGGATAGAGGGATAGAGGGAGAGAGGGATAGAGGGAGAGAGGGAGAGAGGGTGAAAGAGTGGGTGAGGGAGAGGGAGAGGGAAAAGGAAAGGGAGAGGAAGACTGAGGTAGAGAGTGTATCAAGGGGTGTGGGACCAGCAGGAAAGGGGCAAAGCTCATTCATCAGGCCAGCGATAGAGGGGTGAATAATAACGGTCTCCGTAATTTAATTTCCCTAATTACCCCCTGTCTGTGGTCTCCAACACACATGTCCTCCCCATGCGATATTCAATGAAGTTAGCCCACTATTATTACCAGGGTCGTGAAGTGCATTATTTCTCTCTCCTGTAGGCAAATTCTTTGTGGTAGCAATCAGCTGAAAATGCAATAAAAATGTCAAGCTGCATTTCTCACGCTCCATTATGAATCAATTCAGTAATTGTTGAATTTTAAGGGTGGCATATATACATGTATGAATCATTACATTACAAAAGCTGGAATGTCAGCTTATATATAGCCCTTAATTTAATCCTAAATTAAGGCACCCTTAAAGAAAATGAAATCATAACCTATACTTAAAAGGCTGAGGACTTAACAATCAAATAATCACTGGAGATAAGTTTGTTGCAGTTGATAAGTTATGATAACATATAGAAATTATGACCTTGCTTTGACATAGTTGTGGTCTACAGTATGTCATTACAAAACAAGAAGGATAATGTTGTGTGAAATGGGCTCAGAACAAACAAAACCAATCAAATGGAGGTGTTTTGTAGTAACTTGAAACTCCCCAACTCCCAAATTTCTTCCCTAAATTTGAAGCAAATAAATAAATTTGAATATCGGACAAAAATCTTTCTGAACTAATACAAATCTAAGGGAAAGGGTTTTGGTTTATTTCAATTTCTTTATCAACAGATATTCTTCCCTTATTGAACAAATCACCTTTCATTTCATTCCATCTTCCTATATTTTCAGATAAATAAATTTTGAACTGTAAAAATATAGACTGAGCTAATCTATCATTGCCTGTAAAGGTGAGGGTTAGAGGTGGTGAAGATTTTCCTTCAGTGTCAAAATCATCCTTGTTTCATCCTCTCTTCCTATTGTTTCGATGAATAAATGTTAAACTGTGAAATAGTAGGATGAGATGAGTTAAGCTAGTTGATGGCTGCGAAGGAAAGCGATGGTAGGGGTCAAAATTGCAGGACCCATTTCACGGCAGAACCCTTATTCCTTTGATATCAGGACTACACGAAGCAATCCTCTCAAAATGATAAACCTCTCCATGTCAAATAAGACCAGGGCCCCGTTACATAAAATTTATCATTGATGGTAACTCCTTCATCAATGGTAACTTCCATGGTAACACTGCTCGAGAGCCAATCAAATTCAAAGTTACCCTAGAAGTTGCCATTGATAGCAAAGTTACAATCAATGGTAAGTTTTATGCAACAGGGCCCAGGACCACGCACAATGAATACAAACCGGTTCTGCCATGATTATGGGCCCCCTTAAATCATCAGGACTACTATTCATTAACTCAACAGTTGACACAGATGGGTGTGTCTCACGCTGACTAGACCAGGTGAGTGAGGCATCTGTTGATTATCATTTGTGAGATGAAACAGCCACAAAAGCCCTGATTAACAGAACAATCCAGGGAAGCTTTGTGAATGATGGCTCAAACTGATGCATCATTTCCTCAAATGAGATCTCCTTTTAAAGGCCTAATTGAGCAGCAATGTTAAGAATTTTGAGGATGACTGTAAACTTGATTAAGAAAAATTGCAAAAAAATAAATGGAACAATGACAACTTCTTTCAATTTCAGTTGTGGAGGGAATCATACTGTGTGCCTAATGCAAGCAAGATTTTCAAATGATATGTGCAGGTACGGGTACAAAGAAAAACATGAACAACCTGGGCCATGCATATAGGTTTTCAATTATTGTATTTCATCTTATTTTATTGATTAAAAAATAAAAACATAAATAGATACAACTGTATGTATTGATCAGCAAAAACACAAAAAAACATATAAGCTATAGACAATCCACTGTCTCACCTGGTTCAACCCCTAAAACCCCTACATTTACCAAACTATATGTTATACAAACAGAAAACAAAATCACCATATTTCTTGATAAGGTGACCTTGTAAAAAAAATTATACGCTACCCAGATTGATAAATCTTGAAGACAACTAGTCGGATCAGATGGGTAAGCTAAAAGGGGAACGAAATCCTAATAATAAGTTGAAACTAATAAAAACAGAACAATCCAAGCAGCCAATAGGCATTAACTTACTCACTGACAGTGTTGTGCATATCTGCACTTTCTGCCTGACTAGAGAGATGCCTACAAACAACACGGTCCTTAGCTACAGTCTCAGCCTCCTCTACAGACAACTCAAAGTCAAGTCTGGCAATGTCTTTTTGAATAACCTCTTTCCAAGATGTCTTTGGTCTCTTATGCCCTTTTTATAGTGCGCTCAGACTTACCCCGCTTCAGAAGCGGGGTAACTTTAGCTCGGGGTAAGTCCTTTTATACTGCTTTTTTCGACCACCCATGACGGGAGCGAGACCGCACTAGTTGCCGTGGTAACGTACTGCCCCATCAGCCGTCCTTCCCGCGAGCGCGCCCCATCTCAACTGTGCTTCCCGCGACTGCAAAAATTGTATACGTGCACTCGCATGCGCACGTGCTAGCGTATAGCTCCGTGTGTTCTCGTGTGAAGTTCATCGTGAACCGATCCTCGTGTTTCACTTTTGGTTTTTGTATTACTCGACTCGCGCGAAGTTGGAGCATGAATAGCTCCTCATCGCTCTCCCACTTCTTTCCTCTCGATGTTCTATCATCTTTCGACATGCTTTACGTGCGGATTTTCCTTCTTCTTTTTTTGCTATCTCGGCTGAAAGAGAATACAGTACACGGCACACACAGAGCTAGCGTGAGGAGGCGCGAATGTTTACAGCTATAGCGTGCTTTGCGCTTGTACGTGGGTAACCCGGAAACGGAAGCGGCATACATATACCGCACAGTCCGCACTTCCAGTTCATGGGTCACTGATTTTAGTCCGCGCTAAGTCGAGAGACCTTTTATAGTGACGTTAGCTCGGGTCTGATCCGGACCTGATGCGGACCTGACCCTCCTCTCAGCTAGGACTAACTTTAGCTCGGGCTAAATATTTTTCGACCTTTTATAGTGAGAGTTACCCCGGATCAGGTCCAGACCTGATCCGGGGTAACTCTCACTATAAAAGGGGTATTAGGTCTTTGTTTACCATGATTTGGTTTCCACTGATATACTGGGGAGCCAGTTCTTGTTCTTGGCAATATTTGTAAATAATACATGCAAGGAAGGAATTTGATTGTGTCTTTAATCACTAGCCCTCTAAATTTACTCAGTGTAACCAAGGAGCTTAAGGTGTTATATTTTCCATGCATGATACACACACTATGGAAGACATGTACAGTACACTATTGTGGACAAGTGGATTTGGCAATGCAGGTAAATGATTATAATTCAGTGCTTAACTCCTAATCTTTTGGAAATCCTAATTTAAAAAAAAAAATCACAACTTTGTTTTTACATTTTCTGATCTACTTATTTGGTTTCTTTGCTTTTATGTATTGATTTCAACTTATTTTCAAGGTTTCCTCTACCTTTAAAGGACTTAGAAATGTCAAGTGTGAGTGGGTGGAATATTCTCTGACCATTATAATTCCAGACAGGTATGGTGTAGGCATGCAAGCACCTATAGGTAATATTCACAGACTGTGGGTAGGCTGCAAAATCAAGATTTGTGGGAGATGAGGTAATGATATATCATGCTAAATGTGTGTATGAGGGAAAATAGGCAGCACACACATTCATGGCAAATCAGTGATGAATTCATGAGAATATCAGGGAGCATTCAATGATCTTCTTGCTGGAGAAAGTTAACTTAAAATATTTTACAATGAAAGATATTACCTATCACCAAGGATGATTTGTAAATTAACCTTATATGGTAATCATGCTTTTCACATTAAATCTTTTCTGTTTCATCTTTTTAAAACGATTTTTCCCCACTTTTTCGGTCAGTTTTTTTTTTTAGTTCTTCATTATATATCTTGCAAATTGAAAGAACATATGAAACAAATATGCAGCAAGTTCTGATCTTTCTTTGCACTTGATTCAACAGTCACACATCTCCTTGTAATACCACATACAGTAGCAACTATTACTGGCATAATCGAATGAGAAACATGCCTTATATCACCAACCATTAACAATGACTGCAACCAGCTTTGTATGAGCACAGATCAATCCACATCATTCTACACAGAGCAACAATTGAGTGCATTGGTCTATTTTAAGAGTATTCAAACCATCACGGTAAGGTTCAACGTTGCCACATGATCCGACCCAGACAAACAACAGATTACTCTCTGCATGTTAGTCGGATATCTCGTGGACTTCGCAACAGGAACCCACACTCATGTTTGTCATTCACATCCCAGAATGCAACCGGTAAACAAAAATATCAAGTTTTCACACGAGCAACAAAGGGGGAAGCCAGATTAAGCCCGTCGACCTCAATTCTTCAATCTCGCTGACTCAAACAGTTAGTCAGTCATGGCGTAAATCTTGTCAATCTTGCCAAAATCTGGTCTAAATCTTAGTTTTTACAGTGGAAATGATTTATTATTAGGCCAAAGCAGGTTAAAATATTAGAACGCTTTTCACAGGTGTAATGTACCATAACAGAGATAAAGAGGGAACATGATCACATACCGGGAAACATCTTAAAGATATTGCAGAGCAAGTCATAAGAAAGTCAAAACAGAGGACAAGAAGAAAGAGTGACAGTATGAGGGGGGGGGGGGAGGGAGGACAAATTAAGACAAAATATCAAAGTAGTTAGATTGGGATGGTAGGGAAAGATATCAGAGAAAAATGGGAGAGAAGAATATAAATAGGGGGCCAGGGAGGGAGAAGGTTGATGTAAACATGATAAAGAATGGGGTGAAGTAAACTTGAAATAACAGCAGTGATATATATCCTCATGCCCATTAGACATCTTAGGCCAATAACTGTCAGAAGATTATCTCTGCAATATTTCACCAATATATAGCAATTATAGGTCACATACAGAAGTAAACTGAAACCAGAGATAAAGCTACCTATATAGGGTTTTTGTGCACACATTGCCTTGACCTTTATCATCTGTCATCACATGAACCCCCACGTATGCAAACAGGCAGAGAAGTACCAATAATTTAGCATCAATTTTGAGAATGACATAGCAATGGCATCATAAGATATTGTGATAATATGTTGATATGTCATTATCTAAATTGACATGAAGGCCTTGAAACCTATCTGCAGGTTTGCAGTCCTTGTTGGTTGTGGAGGAAATGCCACAACATAATGCCGATATTAATATGCTTTTAAAATACAGATACACATACAGATAGACAGACAGACAAACACTTCAAGTAAACATGCACACACACACATACAGACACAGATACACAAATACAAATGAAGGGAACAAACCATATGAGATATACAGCACAAGTTCAGTGAATGTCTATCAATGTCTAGTATGTGGACACTAAATATTTGCTAAGGCTTTTTTCACTCATGCTTTCAAATTTTAAGCTGTGAAACATTGGACTATAGTATCTCTTTGGATTACTTAGAGAATTTATAGATTCAGTCGAATTTGGTAGAAATTCAGTACATGAAACGTTTGTAGCAATGTGAAGATAAGAGGCCGCGCACCTTACATACCTCATTAATTGAAAGTTTGACTATTGGATTGTCACGTAATATACCTCTGTTGATAAATCACACACGTACGAGTATACCAAATATAGGGCTTGTCTATGCTGCAAGTGATATTGCAACATGATCACATTGGGTGTAGCACAAAATCATATTCCAGCCTACATACATGCGACACTCAAGGATAATCCTTCATTTTCTTGGATTTGTGAGGAGAAACAAACCCACTGGTTACAGCAGTGCTCCAAACTTTGATCTCATAAAATGTCAGCTCTTTCTACATCAATCAGGCATCCAATCCTTCACACCTTGACTATCTGGGTTGGCTGGATCAGGGGATCGAGCCAGCAGCGGGTCCGCTGACACGTCGAGTGTCACACTCCATTGATATTACTATGACACAAATATGACTAATAGATGGTATCAACGCTCTATAGTCGTAATCCTTCTCAGTCTGCGAGCTGAAACGTGCATGTAGGGTCACAAGATTTGTGTAAACACAACTGAAGGTTTAAGTACATTTTTAATCTGGCAATAATGGAAAATACTATTAAGGAATGATAATGTGTTGAAAAATTCCACACACTTTTTATGACTTCGCTGTTACTTATATGATCTAAGCACATTTATGCAGAAGCTAATAATAAACAGGCATTCATTTACAAGAAAACACACTACCAGCTGCTTGATTGGAAAATGACATATCCTAGTATTGACATGAACTTACAGATTCTCTGACATAACCAACACAAAATCACAAATATCAGCCCAGAACTCGCACTCACAGACTCAAACCTCAGTCAAACATTTGCTTACATGTGAGAAGCATTCATGGGAGATTATGTCTTCATAGACACATTGCCTTGATTAACAAGGTTAACTCCTTCAAATCCACATTAAAGTGATTTGCATTTGATGGTGCATGCACACAAACACACACACACACACATACACACACACACACACACACACACACACACATATCTACAAACAACAGTGGTAGATGTTCGTCTCTCTATGCAGATTAATTTTCTACAGTACAGTACCTACACAGAAAGGTGTCACAATGCTCACATGTAGAGTACACAACCTATGCCTGTTATTCACATCTCACCTTTTTGCTTAGCTTTCATTTTAACTTCTTCACCACCACACAAAAGAGGGATTTCAGGGTAAACACACAACAATGGTACATAGAAAGTTAAGCCTCTCCTTACCAAGCCAGGAACACCCCATTGACGTATCACACATGTCATGCACCTACGGCACTGAGAGGTTTAAGAGTGAGTAAATCATGACTGACCTGTTGTAGCTCTGCCTGTTGCTGCAGCATCTCTGCTCCGGCCTCCAGTGGGGGCAGCTGGGGGACGGCGCCCCCAGCCCCGGGGGACGACCCGTCGGCAGCGGCCCCCATCCCCCTATGCTGCTCCAGCCACTCCTGCAGGCGGGCCACGTCGCTCTGGTACTCCTGGGCCAGACGCTCGGTGCTCTGCAGCGACTTGAGGTGCTCCCTCTGATCGGCCAGGTGCCGCTTGCAGTGGGCCATGCGTTGCTGGAGGTGCCCCGCCGTGCTGGTGAGGCGCTGGGTGATGGGAGGGGGTAGGCAGCTGGCTGACTCCAGGCTTTGGTCCATGCTCTCCTCGACCTCACACAGCTTCTGGTGTTTGCGGCTCAACTCCAGCTGCTGCTTCTGTTAGGATAATAATGAATATATGAATATATGAATCTATGAGTATATGAATATATGAATATATGAATAAAAGAATACATGAATACAGAATATATAAACAAGAATAAAAACAATGTTAGATTAAAAAAAAATGCTGAACAAATCTTATGTTTTACATTCAGGACACTTCTCTTGGTTCTTCTTACTCTCAGATGGTCAGGATAATTTCACATGCTCCACGCTTTATGAATACCGTATATTAATTTGCATTTATTTATACATTTCCAATACATAAAAACATTTTGGCCAATTCACATAAGTGGTCTTCAAAAAAATATATAAAGAAACGTCATAAAGTAAGTATACAAAACATAAAAGAATATGCTATAATTTCAGGATCTTTGACATTGCATTTATCATATTCCTATCTAACTGTGGTAATGGAACACTTGTCAGGCAGATGCAACTATTGAATGAAAAATGCCAATCCAACATACATGGTTCTTCATGAGTTGGTCTTGAATATCCGCAGCGCTGGGTCCCTCTGTGTCATCACCCCCCTCCTTCTCCCCTCCGTCTCTCTCTCCCTCCTGGTCCTCGGCTCCCTTAGGAGCTGCTCCTGCCTCTTCCTGCTCCTCGGGCTCCAGCCTCCCGCTGAAGGCATCCAGCCACTGCTCCAGGTGGCCCAGCTCCTGCTCGTTGACAGCTAGTCTCGCTCCAAGCAGCAGTTCATCCTCCTTCTCTTGCTGTATGTCAGACAGGGACACATAAAGAGATAACATATATCACATTACAAATATCACCAAATAGGCAGATGGATAGAAACATATGAATATATGACACAGGGATAGTAAGCAAATAATCGGCGTTGGTGAGGGTGATGGGACGAACTATCACTTCCGAGGCGATCTGGATGTAGCTATCTTATAGAGTATACATTCAGATCGCCGAGGAAGTAATAGCTCGTCTCATTGCTTGAAACCAAAAGTTGATTATTTGCTTTATATTCCACATCTGAAACCAACTATCTATACCAAAAATGACAATTTGACGTAAAAAGGTAATGTTTACTTATCTCCATAACCCCGAGCCGCTGCCATGGGGAACGCATTAGGACGCGCATTGGGACGCGTATTAGGACGCGCATTAGGACGCGCGTAAGGATGCGTTAGATGTCAAGTGATAGTCCGAGTGTAATGCACTTTTATTTCGCGCGTACTCAAAATATTAATCATGCATTAAGACTGAGGAGTGAAGAGATCAGCGAAACCAAAAAGGACTATCACCTAGAGTGTAACAACTTTTATTCTCAGGTGATCTGATAGGAAAAACTACGCCTCATCACGTGATCAACTCTTGACCAATCATATAGCAACATTCTTAGTATGTGGAATATAACAGAACATAAACAAATCTTTACAAAAACAGATGGAGAAAACATGACATATAGATGAAAGTAGGTAAACACTTCTATATACAGATATCATATACGATATACTGTAACATACAAGTATTTCAAGTAGATTAAGTAGATAAATATACACATAGTATTGGTTATAAAATTTACTATAGTATCAACTAAAATATGTCAAATAATATGAATTCAAGAATAGATAGATTAATATATTTCATTTCACATTCACACAATATGAATAATACCATCAAACTGTCCTACAAATGATATGTATAGAAACTACAGCAAAATACATTTCCAATATTGATGACACATCGCAAAACATATGGTGGGTTAACTGATTTCACAATGCTTAATCCAATCCCAGACTTTGTGATGATTCAAACCTCTCAGTACCAAATATGCAGGATATATGTGAAAAGTTAATGGGCTCTTCTTGGCTTGGTACTGAGAGAGTGAAACAATACTTTACCTGGAGCTTCTTGAGCGTGGCTCCAGCATCCTTCCTGATCTTCTCTGTAGCGTCTCTCAGGCCCTCTATAGTCTGCTTCAGGGTTTCATCCTTGGGGCGTTGCAGACGCACAGCCTTCTTCTCCACCATGTCGATGTTGTCATCCAGCTCGCCCGTCTCATCGATTAGGTTCTGCATCAAATACGGGGGATGGGGAATCATTTTTCATTCAGTCTGTTTGCTACTAAAATGTTGATAAAAAACTTTTGTTTTGCTGTTACTCTCCATAGTAAAAAGATTGATTGATCAATCTGTTAGAAAATAAGCAGAGAGAATAGAAGACCATGCAGGAACTTTTAGCCAAGAGACCAACACCCTCAGCGTAGTTAAATGCAGTAGCTCTATGCGTTTGTACATGTTGACTTCTATTAGTTACCACTACATATTGTGATTTTACTGCCAAAAGCATGTAATTTCACTTCCCCCAGCCTTTAAAACTTTGTAAAACTTTGTTTTCACCATACCAGAAGGAACATTCAAACATTTCACAAGTAGGAAAAAAAGCCAGTATCTTCACCTGTTATGGGCAAAGCCATAACAGAACTCAAATCTACAAACTGATATGTTGGTTATCAAAACCTCTTCTAAATGTATTCTAATTGAATCTGTGATACAATGTAAAATACAAGTGTTAGGAATGTGCTTTTCCTGGCTTGGTACCTAGAGGGTTAACACTCCCTGTCCTCACCTTGACGTCTTTGATGTGTTCGTCCAGGTTGCGTGCCTCCTGCGGTGTCTCCTTGAGCTCCTTGAGCTGGGCTTCGGTGTTTGCCAATCTCAGCTGGACCTGTGAGAGGGCGCTCTCGTAGTCCTCTTGTCGGGTCAACGCCTCCTGTAGAAGACGTTGCTTCTCCTCCATCTGGAGAAAAGAAAGTTGTCCGAGCCATGTGGGGTATAAGCTTTCATTCATTGCAAGTGACAATCAATAGCACATGTCATGGGAACAGCCAATCAGATGAGGGCGATATAGCTATTACCATTTTCATCATTATCAATGATTCATTATGATAATCACACTTCTATAATAATAATTCATATCTTATATTCCACATAACACATGATATTAAATTTTGAAATATGGGCAAATTTCAGCTTAAGGTTTCGGTCCCAATTCTGACTTTTCCTTGAAAACTTTCTTTCCTGATCAATTTAAATGAATATTCAAATGCTACATTAAGAGTGACATTATTTACATCCACATAATATCAGAATTACATTGAAAGAACTATATCTATAACAGACCAGCAGCAAACACTAAGGAAGAAAAGTCTCCTAGATTCTTAAAACTTGAAATATGAAAACATTATTTTCTGGACTGCTCATAGTTATCAAATGGGTTGTTTTATGTATCCTACAGGAATGCAAAACAAATTCATAATCATTTTAATGCCAGAACAAAATCTATTAATAGAGTTTTGTACAAGTAAGAATATGGGAGGAAATGGAGCATTGCACTACCTTGTGCTGCAACGCATCCCATGAGCGGTTGAGTTTGTCAATCTTCAGCCCTTTGTCCTCTGCACGAGACGCAGGACTTGCCTTCTCATCTCCTGGAGCTGTTCTCCTTCCATCTGCAGGGCTAGCTAAGGGCAGTGTCATTTCTCTGGAAGGTTGTTGGTTTCTGGGCTCCTGTTTGGTAGGAGTGATCTGCGATGGAACCTGCTCTGAGGACAATGCTGTTTCACTTCCTGGCGTTTTTGTAATGCGCTCATCATCAGGGCTGATGTGGCTGGATGGCAATAGTTCTTCAGATGCATCTGGTCTGGTTGACTCATCTACAGGGACTAGGTCCTTGTGGAGAACAACTTTGGGTTGGATCTGAAGGGTCTGTTCCAGAAGATCTGCAGCAGACATAAGAGGACCAGCATTGATATTTTTATCCCGTGGCTTTGCACTGACTGGCTCTGATGATTGCTCAGAGGGTACACCTTCTTGCCAGTGTACTGGTGAGCCATTTGGGGTGTAAAAGTCGGTGCTTGTTGAATCACTATGATACATCTCTTCCTGAATCTCCCTAACTCTTGGTGAAGGAATCACTTCTTCCTCCCCAATGTCTCTTTGATGTGGCTTCTCTGGTGCTGCATACGATGGGAGGGAATGTTCAGATGCCGGCATTGTATGCAGCAAGTCCTGATTTGGAGGGTAATCTTCAGAGCTGTCATCCGATTCTATAGGATACTGCGAAACACTATCCCCATAGGCTAAACTGGTCGGTCTCGAATCAAAGCCTGAATCCCTGGTCTGCATGGATGGCAAATGTCCTGTTTCATCGGGGAGAAGGAAAGCAGGTACTGCAATCATGGAATCTCCTGTCTGCATGTCTTGAATCATCAAGGGGTCATCTCTCACATCATCCGTGAAGGCAACGAGTCCCTGGAGGTCCTCAGGGGATGTTGCAGGGACAGCACAGAGGTCCTGACCTGTCCTAGGGTCTCTGATGATCAGAGGAGCTATATCCGTTGTGGGCTGTGTGCCTGTGATAACTGGCAATCTCTTCAACTCTGTATCCTCCGTGATGATGTAATCTGGTGGTGATGAGGACAAGGCTGAACTTGATGCACCAGGAATGGCTCCTGCCACACCCTGCCCACTGATAGCCGCTCCTCCTCCGTGTTCTGAAATTGGAGTCAAGACGTAGGCAGCACCCCTGTCCGTCAGAATCTGCTCCACAGGACTACCAGCAAGGGGGACATCTTCAGGACTCCTCTCTGCACTGGCCTTCGTTTGTTTTCCAGGGGTTGTTCCCTTTGTAGGGTGAGCCCATCCCATTAGGAAATTCTTTTCATCTGGTGTCTGAGCTGATAGAGGGACAGTGTCATCAATGACATTGATTGTAGGTATGGTGTCAATAAAAACATCATCATCCATTGAGACCTCTCCTAGTGGATGTCTACCTCGTTGTTCATCTCTAGCCCTGACTGGTAAGTCAGCAGCAGGCTGTTTCACAGAAGGTGGCATCCTGTTTGTATCTTCTTTCTCAGGAAAGTTGAAGCTGATTGGGGCTTCAACTGGCTTCACCCTTGACTGGCTCACAATTTCTTCAATCTGAGGTGCAGATGAAGACATAGCAGTGCTCATCTGACCATTGGTAGGATCATAGACCTTCAGAGAAGGGATGTCTCCTGAGTCAACAGCGTACACAGATGGATGACTATCCAGATCTTGGAGACTCTCTGCTGGAACTGCTCTGAATGTTTCCCCAGTGTTTGGATTATTGATCGTACCAACATCTTCCTTAGAAAATGGTTGTGACCCAATGATCTTGGGCATGTTGGCAGGAGATGATGTTGGTGCCAAGACAAATTCACTGGTCGAGCTTGACCCACCACCTCCACCACCATGTTCTCCTGTGCTATTTCCACTCCCTAATTCAGTCTCAGGTTTCAGGATGAAGGCTGGACCAAGTTCTGTCACCAGCTGTTGCTTTCCAGGTTGCACTCGATCTGAATCTTTGCTGGTAGTGGTCTTTGGAGCGAGACTCTTTGCATCATCAAGCTCATCATCAGAATCAGTTCTAGTATCATCCTCCATCTGAGGGGCAGATGAAGACACAGCAGTACTCATCTTTCCACTGGTAGGATCATAGACATTCACAGAAGGGATATCCCTCGAGTCAACAGCGTACACAGATGGATGACTATCCAGATCTTGGAGACTCTCTGCTGGAACTGCTCTGAATGTTTCCCCAGTGTTTGGATTCTTGATCGTACCAACATCTTCCTTGGAAAATGGTTGTGATCCAATGATCTTGGGCATGTTAGCAGGAGATGATGTTGGTGCCAAGACAAATTCATTGGTAGAGCTTGACCCACCACCTCCACCACCATGTTCTCCTGTGCCATTTCCACTCCCTAATTCAGTCTCAGGTTTCAGGATGAAGGCGGGACCAAGTTCTGTGACCAGCTGTTGTCTCCCAGGTTGAGCTTTATCTAAGTCTTTGCTGGAAGTGGTCTTTAGAGGGAGATTCTCTGCATCATCAAGTTCATCATCCAAATCAGTTCTAGTATCATCCTCCATCTGAGGGACAGATGATGACAGAGCAGTACTCATCTTTCCACTGGTAGGATCATAGACCTTCACAGAGGGGAGATCTTTAGAGTCAACAGCATACACAGATGGATGACTATCCAGGTCTCTGAGACTCTGTGCTGGAACTGCTCTGAATGTTTCCCCAGTGTTTGGATTCTTGATCAAACCAACATCTTCCTTGGGAAATGGTTGCGAGCCAACGATCTTTGGCATGTTGGCAGGAGATGATCTTGGTGCCAAGACAAACTCACTGGTCGAGCTTGACCCACCACCTCCATCACCATGTTCTCCTGTGCCACTTCCACTACCTAATTCGGTTTCGGGTTTCAGGATGAAGGCTGGACCCAGTTCTGTCACCAGCTGTTGCTTTCCAGGTTGCACTTGATCTGAATCTTTGCTGGTAGTGGTCTTTGGAGCGAGATTCTCTGCATCATCAATTCTATCATCAGAATTAGTCATAGTATCATCCTCAATCTGAGGGACAGATGATGACACAGCAGTTCTCATCTTTCCACTGGTAGGATCATAGACCTTCACACAGGGGAGATCTATAGAATCAACAGCGTACACAGATGGATGACTATCCAGGTCCCTGAGACTCTCTGCTGGAACTGCTCTGAATGTTTCCCCAGTGTTTGGATTCTTGATCGTACCAACATCTTCCTTGGAAAATGGTTGTGATCCAATGATCTTGGGCATGTTAGCAGGAGATGATGTTGGTGCCAAGACAAATTCATTGGTAGAGCTTGACCCACCACCTCCACCACCATGTTCTCCTGTGCCACTTCCACTCCCTAATTCAGTCTCAGGTTTCAGGATGAAGGCTGGACCAAGTTCTGTCACCAGTTGTTGCCTTCCAGGTTGGACTTGAGCTGAATCTTTGCTGGTAGTGGTCTTTGCAGGTATATATTCTGCCTCATCACTTTCATCATCAGAATCAGTGCTAGTATCAAATGGTTTACTAGTGCTAACTCTGTAAAGTTCATCCTGGGGGTTTCTAGACTGTGGGACGCCATGTCGCACAGGTTCTTCTCTTGGATCCTGTAGAGCGGATTTACTTTGCCCCTTCTGTTTTTGTCTGTCTACTGTCTTATTGATCTTCTCTGAAACTGAACTGAGTTGTTCATCATTTGCTTCCATATTTTCTTCTTGTGGTAATCCTTGAGGTGTTACATCTTGTGACATTGGTTTTTGTGTGTCTGCTGGATATTGATTCTTTCGGGATGGTTGACCACCTTCTTCAGCTTCAGTTCCAGTTGCTCTAAGTAAGGATCTATCTGATCTTGGTTGGTAAAAGATCTGTACAGGCGTGTTTGAATCATCATCTACAAATGCCACTGGCTGTTTGTGCAGTGCACTAAGACTATGAATAGGATCTGCTTTGAATGTCTGGTTAGAGATGGGATCTTTGATGATAAGATGTGACTCTCTTGGTGATGGTTGAGAACCCACCACTGATGGAAGCTCTTGAAGGTTCTCTGGAGCAGCTAGTACACATTCTGGAGTATTTGGCTTATCTGTCACTGCAATTCTGTCATCAAAATTACCAACATCATCAATGTCCATTATGTCATCTGCAGATGGGGAAAGAGGTGTCAATGCATAGGCAGCCCCAGCAGTGGTAATCAGTTGATTCGAAATCGGATCAGTAGTCATTGGAACATCAGCAGATGAATCTTCTCCTCTTGATGGAGCAAGTTTATCCTGTGATAAGTTCAGCTGTGGTGAAAGTCTGTCTTCATCTTCTGTTTGGTCTGATTTGCGAGGTGAAGCCTCCAATACTAAGTCTTCTCCCTGGGTGCGTGGTGTACTTGGAAGCAGAAACAAGTCACAAACCCTTGGGGTTTCAGTGTCCTCTACCATTTCCAAATTAGACAAGGCTTTATCTTTGGTGGGTGCTACCAGATTTGTACTTCCAGGCATAGTATCACGGAGCTCATGTGAGGTTCTATCCGATTCACTGCCTCGATGTTTTCTTGCTGCCAATGTTTCATCATCCATGGACACGGCTTGGCTCTTTGTCTTTGGTGAGGAGCCAGAATCAGTTCTTGTGGGTGAGGTTAGATCATCAGTCCTAGCAAAGCTGTCAATAGGCTTGTTTGATGTATCATCTAATGCAATGTCCTCATTCGGTTTTCCCATTACCAAAGGATCATCCTTTCTGGCTACAGCTTTACTCATTGGTGATGTGTCTGAGTCTATGTTTGCTGGTGATGCAAGATTTTTAGGGCCAGCCCTACTGTCAACAGGCTCATTTGGAGGTCCATATGATGTGATGCCTTGATGTGGTTTCCTACCAGGCAGAAGCTCACCTTCTGGGGTGACAGCTGGACTCTGTGTTGGTAAACTACCATATGTCTCAGCAGGAATTGCAATTCCAGACTGCTTCAAAGTAGGATTGTAGATGGACATGATTGGATCTTCCTCCTGATTGTCCAAGAAAGCAGACACTCCCTTGATAAGGTCATCAGCATCTTCCATGGGTTCGGCCACCATGACCTGTCCTGACTCTGGGTCCTGCACATAAAGTGGATGAGCAGGTGTCAGGAGCTCCTGGGCCCCTATCAGAGTAGGAGGCTGATTCGCCTGGCCCTGACTGGCAAGGATGAAGTCTACCTCAGGATCATCATCACCAGCAGCCACACCACCACCTTGTCTCATTGGTTTGAGAATGTACGCTGGACCTTGGTTGGTCACCACTTGATGTGAAACAGGTCCTCTTGTGGTGGGTGACGACACTGGACTGGGCTCAACTTGATGGTAATCATAAGCTACAGGCATTGTCAGAGACTTCAGTAAAATGATGGCAGGGACCTTCCTAGCATCTGCCTCTTCTTTAGAAGCTAAGGGGGCCGATGAATCAGGCATACCCAAGTTGGCAAATGGAGCTTGCTTCAGGTTTTCTGACGGAAGTGGTGTTGTTGGGAATGCCACAATTTCTGACTTGGCTGAAGGGTGGTAGATCACAACTGGCTTGGAGTGATCTGCTGCTTCTGGCAAGTACAATGTTGGCTTGTTGGCTAAATCGTTTACATTGGTGGCAGGTTCGGCAACAAATGTCTGTCCAGACAGCTCATCAATAATCTTGATAGGCTTTACACCAGTGCCTTTTCTTGAGCCTGTCACAGCTGCGGTGTTTGCAGGCCTTGCTTGATTCACAATCTTGTATTCAACATTCTCTTCAGGCTCCAATTGTTCAGGCGACAGCGCATTCCTAGGGGCAACGCTCTCCTTGTCTTCTTCATCTATGTTTACTTCATGAAGAACATATGCAGGTCCTTTATCTGTGACAAGCTGAACCAACGGTTTATCCAGATCTTCCCGAGGTCTAGAAATGGAGGCAACATCCATTGGTTCACTTGGAGCTCCGTCTGCAACATCTGCCAAAAAGGACGTTCTGCGGTGAGGATCAACAATTTCCATAGCCTTCGAGTGGGGATCAGTCATATAGGCTGTTACCTTTCTTTTCAAATCATCTGGGTTGACGATGGGAACAGCTTCCAGAACTTGATTTGTTTGAGGGTCAAAAACATGGAATGGGAATTCTGTTGGAGAGACAGGAGTCAAACCAACAACTTCAGGGATTCCATCAAAGCTCTTGGGCTCTGAAATTGTGTAAGAGGCAGGAACATCACAGTCATCCAGATTGGTGCCCATTGGTGAAGCTTCAACAGGTCTCAGCTCGAACGCGGGTCCTTTGCTTGTAAGAACTTGTGGTCTCTCTAGACTCTGTGCTAGACTTGATTGGGATGGCTGGGAGCTCTGTTTAACCTTGTCTGCATAAGACATATGAGGTTCACTATCTACACAGGTCCCACTTGAAGCACTTCCTGGTGGTTTTCCAGGCCCTTTCTTGCTTGGAATACCTTCAGAACTGTCCTGTTTAATGTTTTTGTTGTCTTTGTTGTCATTGCACAACGATGGATGATCCTTGTTATCACAAGGTTCTCTTGAAGTGTCAGGAAGTGACTTTTTGTCATGCTTTTTGAAATCACTAGGTGTATCTTTGTCTTCAGCAGTCAAATTGCTCAGGCGAGTTGGTGCTAGCTCCACTGGTTGAACCCTTGAGGCAGATACCACTTCATCCACTGTTTCTGGATGGGTTTTCACTGGATTAGCAATGACAGCGACTCTGTGTTCAGGATCTAGAATCTCCATCTCCTTTGTATCAGGATCAACAATGTAAGCAGTTAGACTGTTCTCAATATCACTGAGATTGTCTGTTGGGATGGCCTCCATGATCTGGCCAGTCTTGGGATCGACAACAGTCATCGGCTTCATGCCCTCTGTGATGGGAACTCTCCGTACCACTACAGGAGAGAGGAAGGGAGTTGCCTCTGAGATGACATACTCAAGAGGACTCTCCCCACTGCCAGAGGCATCACCATCTTCACCAGGCTGGCCAGCAATGGAGCTGGCTCCTCGTGGACGAAGCACAAAGGCAGGTCCCCTCTCTGTGACAATTTGATGTGGTGTTGAAGAATCTATATCACGGGAGAACTTCTCCTCAGGAGACATCTCCTCTGGGCTTGTGGTCTCCATAGAAACATCACTTGTGTCCGATTGTCCAATCTGATCAAAGTGCTTGGGAGAAGCAGGGATTTTAGAAGGCTTTTCTGATACAGGTTCATCAAATGGCCTCTTAGTTGGTGAAGTCTTGGTGTCTTGTGGCACCCCCGACTCTGTCCTGATCTCCTCACCGCGTATTGGTTGAGCGGAGACGGGGATTGCTACGCGACTGTCAACCTCATCCTCAACAGCTTCCTTTGGCTGGGAACCCTCATCTTGAACAAGAGTGGGACTGTCATCTAGCAATTGTTTCTTTGATGGTGGCTGTTCTGCAGTGACAACACCCTCGTCATGTTGCCTCTTGGCTTCTGGTGAGGGTGCCCTGACTGTCTCGGGGGAGAAGGACCGCCAGGGGGTCCTGATGGGGGAGCCCCTCCGTGCTAGACGAGCCCCGACACCAAACTCTGGCGTAGCCACCATGGGTGGGCCCGGGGGTGTCAGGGTGGCCAGAGAGGTCTGTCTCAGGTCGGTTCTCTTGGCTGCTGCCTCCTGCAACTCTTGAGTCTTCTGGTTGATTTCCTCGATCTCGTTCTCATAGGTCTGGATTTCATCAGCAAGAACCTGCAGACAGAAAAGAATACATATAAAGTTTGTAAATATGATATCCATGTCAGGCTTACCAATAACGATTGCCCGTTATAATTTGCATTTATATTGAATGAGGTATGAAGAGCTAAAAAACATGACATATGATGGTCCATGTTCTGCTCCTATGGGCTCTGCTACTGTATACGCCATATATTTCGCAAGTCTAATTTTTCGCAAAGCAGGACTTCACAGCAATTTCGCAAGTGGTTAAATTCGCGATCGTGGAGTACTAGTACATGTGCTGGAGCACGTCGTATTCATAATTTTGCATGTAACCCCCCACGAAATATATGGCATATACACTATTCCTTGAAAATATGAAATAAGCCACCTTGATCATATGAATATGCTACTGTATGTGTGGTCAAAGTTTTTTTTAATTTTCTGCAAATGGATGTCATTGTTCTCTTCACCTTGTGCTCTGCGATCTGTTTCTTGAGTTCATCCATGCTGGTAGGTTCTACGGGAGCAGCCATGGAAGCCTGTGCCGCTTGCAGCTTTTCCTCCAAGACCTCAAGCTGACGATCATAGTTCTCCTGGGGTGGGGGTGGCAGAGAAAAGGTAATTCATCATCAGGATTCTCCTCTGGATTAGTTTTGTGCATGGTGAAATAGACTCTTTGACACAGAAAAGGCTGATTTGCATGTACTATTATGAGATATTGGAACACAAATGTATTTGCTAATAAAATCTTGTTGTGCAAAATGTCAGTTCAGTACAAATCTTACCCTTCTATTAAGTGTTAGAGAGATACAGGATGATATATATGTTCTCTCAACTCCTATGGAATTTTGCGGTATAACTGGTGCAAAAGTGTACTTTTGGCCAATACGAAAGTATCATTAATTTTCAGGATGGAGTACATTATCTTTACTTCTTCTTAAAATGAAATTATCCCACAAGGCCCTTTCACTAAAAATGGAAAATGTACCTGGTGAACTAGGGACTTCTCCAGGACCTCCCCATGTTGTAAGGCCACATCCCTGAGCTTCTTGATATCCTCCTTAAGACTAATCAGCTGAGGATCCTTGGGTTCCCTCCCCGACGTGTCTTCATCGCTGGTGTCATCGTCGTCTCCGTCAAGCTCGCTGCTGAGGTCAGTGATGTCAGGACAGAGGCCTCGGTGGGTGCGGTCACACTCATGGAGTCGCTTCTCCACTGCGTCCAGCCTCTCTAGGACCTCCTGCAATAAACAAAGCCCAGATCAGGGTGGGAAACAAACACTTAAAACGAAACATGGTAAAATCATTATGTAAGAGTTCAACATGTATTTCAATAGTTCAACAGCATTTAGAATATTATTCTAAATGCTATTTCTGTATTATATTCTATATTATATTTACTATATTATAGTACGTTTGTTTCTTGAGAAATTTTGAGAAAGAAAAGAATAACTATATGTCAACCCACTGTCTATGGTGTGGAGCTTCTCCTCAGGAGAAGCTCAGGACAGAGAGTTGTGGTACTCCATGACCATCTACTACACAGTATATGGCACTAATAACTTGCAACCAACGTACATCAAGATGGGTTGACACTTTCATTACCATGGGCATGATAATGGGCAGTAAGCCAATTAGGTTTTCAACGATTGATAATGTATGGCTTAACCCTGATGGCATATGGATGTTTTTCGAGGTCAAGGGAGCCATAGCAACTGTTGCTGTAAGTACCTTTTGTTTGTCCAGCTGTTCATTGAGTGTCATGGCCTCCAAGTCCGGTGACAGCATGCGATCCTTGGCATCGGCCACCCGGTGATAGAGGTCCCGCACCCCAGCCTGGTAGTTCTGCCACGCCCTAGCCGCCATCTCTAGCTCCTCCTTACGCCCCTGGGCCACGCCTGTGGTGTCCCGCACCTGATTGGCTAGTGTGGCTGCGCCCTGCTGGTAGGAGGGGTCGCGACACACCCTGGAGAGGGTGTCGGCAGAGGAGGTCAAGAGGTCAACGCTGTCCTGGACATCTGGGACATCCGAGAGAAGGGTCTGGAGGAGAAAGAGGGAATGGGAGGGATTAGTTGCTCAAAGAACAGATTGATGGGTTCTCATAAATCACATATGATTTGAAATAGTGTAAAGGCGAAGGCGTAATTTCTGATCTCTCTGTAAACCATTAATACTTATAGGGCTTAAAGAAAATGAAGAATATCATTTGAAAATATATTTTTTAGCAATTTATAAGAAAAAATGTATGACAATGACTTAACATTATGACTGACTTAATATATGATTGACTGACTTTCAGATCTTAGATATTTTTTTTCCTTAAACAAAAGGGAGGTTACCCCAAACTTGCATATACATTATGTTAAATTTATACCTGAATTTGGATCTACTATGATGTATTCTAATTCAGGCTAAATATATTTGTTTTAATGGTTGCAAAGGGTATTGTGAAGAAGATCAGAGTAGCAAGATTTTCTATATCAACTGATGGAAGCTGCGATCGAGCTGTGAAAGAACAGCTGTATCCAGTTATTGTGAGATACTCTGATGAGGACTGTAGCAAGGTCATCAGTGCCCTCTTAGAGATTGCTACAACAAATGAGAGATCCACAGGGAAAGGCATCTCGACAAGGTTGTTACGGAGAATCTGTCATGGAAGAACATTGAATGCTTCTCCGTTGATAATGCCACAGTTACAATGGGGGACAAAAATGGAGTGTGACTGTGTGTTTGTGAAGGAGAAGAATGACAAGATTTTCATCATGGGTTACCCCTTGCTATCTTCTCCATCTTGCCGCAGAAAAGGGGGCTAACCAGCTGCCATTTGCTCCTGTAGATCTGTTGATACCCATCAACTACAACCTCGAAAAATCAAGCAAGAGGCAGAAGGAATACAGACATGTTCAAGTGATGTGTGGAGTGGAGCAACATGCCATCCTCAAACATATGTGCACGAGGTGGCTCTCTTTGGAGAGAGCAGTAGGATGTCTCATTGAGCAGTGAGAACCGCTCAAGTGCTATTTTAATCAAGAACCATCAAACACCTCACAGACGAAAGTCAGCACTAAGAAAATCGCCAGTGCCACACAGAAGGCAACAAGCGCCACTCAGAAGGCAACAAGCGCCACTCAGACGGCAACAAGCGCCACTCAGAAGGCAACAAGCGCCACTCAGAAGGCAACAAACGCCACTCAGAAGGCAACAAGCGCCACTCAGAAGGCAACAAGCTCCACACAGAAGGCAACAAGCGCCACTCAGAAGGGAACCAGCGTCACTCAGAAGGCAACAAGCACCACTCAGAAGGCAACAAGCGTTGCACTAAAAGCTGCCAGCACTACAAAACCAAGTGCCAGCTCCTCACAGCAGCCTACTATCTCTGCCCAGAAGAGGAATGCTAAGGCAGAGAGCAGTGCTGCTCCAAGGTAAAAGAAATGTGTGCATTGCATTGCTTTTATTGGAATACCCTAATTAAAACCCAAGTACTCATTTTAAATATAATTTTGTATTATTATTTGATGTATTATTGAATCAATGTCAATTGTGCCTGTTACATATGTTAATAATAATACTAATAATGATGTAATAAAATTAATACCCCTTTAAAGAAGAAAAAAAAATCCTACTCTGTACAATTTTTGGTACTAACTTAAAAGAAGTTTTTCACGAAATGAAATAAGCCAATAGGTGACTTATTGGTGTGTATACTGCTCCTTCATATGGTGCTCATGTTAACAACTTGACATTTGGACTTTTTCTCTTTCCTCATTTATAGTACTTCCATCCAAGACAACAACTGTAGATCTTTCATCTAGCCTCTTTAGGCCTCAATCTTCAAGCAGCAGTGCTGCCATTAGCTCTACACAGAAGGCAACAAGGAACACACAGAAGGCCATCAGTGGTGCAGTAAAAGCTACCAGCGCTGTCTCTGGCCAGAAGAGTGCTGAGACAGAGACTCGTGCTGCTACAAAGGGAAAGAAACGCGAGTATTACATTGCTTTTTTGGAATACCCTAACATCAAATAATTGTATCAACAATCAATGCTCTGTTTTATCATAGTCTCTGGATATTTGCTCCTTTGTGATTTATACATCTTTCATCCAAGAAGACTACTAAAGATCCATCTTCAAATCTTGTTAAGCCTTAATCTTCAAGCAGCAGTTCTGCTACTAAGTCTGCAGGGATGCTGCTGCCAGGAACAAAGACGTCTCCATCACGAAGTGCTTCAACTTCAGGAAACAAGGCAAAACAAATAGCCGAACGTCTGAATAACTATAACAAACTGTACTGCCTCTTTCTGTTGAAAGTTATCCCTACTTTCACTCGATTCAACCTTAAACTGCAAGAGGATGCACCCATGGCAAACTTCAGGACTGCCTGAAAGAAATGCTACTGCACTTTGTCAAGCCGACAGCCATTGCTTCTTCAACATGTTTAGAATCATGGAACTACAAAGATGATAGACACCAGAAGGATGACAAGGAGCTCATTGTTGGTCACGATGTCACTGCCTTCCTTGCTTTGAACAAGTTTTCTTCATCTCAGATTGCTGAGTTCTTTTCCCCTGTGAGGAAGTTCTTCACAGCTGTTTGTGACTGTGCGTTGAAGAAGTTCCCACCCAACAATGATGTACTCAGACATGCAAGTGTTGCAGACCCTAGTAAGAGGTTTGAGTCCAAGTTTCAGTCAGTGTCGTTCTTGGTTGTCATCGAGAGATTTCACTTGTTGGAAGACAAGAGGGACACAATCCAGCATGAGTTTGCTCAATCATTTTTTTTGGAAAAAATTCATCGACAATTTCGAATCTTTTTCAGTTTCCTATGGAGTTATCTTTGTTCAAAAGATTGAATGTGTATCATCATTATTCAATTTATTTTGATTTTGGTACAGAGAGTAATAGCTTTTGGGAAATAAAAATAGCTATGAGAGACTATAAAAGATGGGTTCCCTCACCCTGTGGTCCTGTAGTTGTCTCATCACAGCTGGTATGCTCCCCATGGTCAGTGGTTGCTTGACCATGTCCACTCCCTGCTCCAGCCAGCTCCTGACCACCTCTCCTGCCCTCTGCTGCTGCTTCCATGGCTCCATAGCACTGGTCAGCTCACTGGTCATTCGGTCATTAGTGTGGGCTGCCTCAGCCAGGCTGGACTGAAGGGATGCAATTGTGGCGATGACCCCTCGCCGCTGGTCGGATTGGTCAGTCTGGTCGGTGAGTTGTTGACCGATCTTCTGGATGGACGCCATGGTGGACTGGGCTGACCGTAAGGTTTCTTGAAGATTCTGCATCGAGCAAAAGACTTGCCTTATCAACAATAGTCTAACATGTTTGTACCGATTAGATTTGGTTTATTAAGATTGATAGGATTAATTTTTCACAACAGATGGCCTGCATATACATGTTCAGCTACAAATAAAAAGGGCGACTAAAGACACTAAGCAAGCTAAGCCCTTTACACAGACAGCTAAAATTCCCACACAAGCAAAAGAGCAAGAGCAGTCTTTATGGACAGGTGGTTGAATCATACAGTATTCATATTGTAAGTATAATGCATTCTAGGAATACTGAAAAAGAAGTCATTCTATACAAATATCCCTTCTATTCAGAAACTTGCAATGTGGCATCTCCTTTATGTATGGTTTAGTGAAACAGCTACAATATAATTTAGTATTCAATGGATAAAACCACTGCTTACCTCATGCTCCTCTTTGGCCTTGGGCACATCAGCTATTGGTTTGGCTAAGAGCTCCTTAGCCTTATCCACAGCCTGTTCCACATCAAACGTCTGCTGCTGGAATGCATGCCTGGTCTTCCTAGCATCATCTAACTCCTGGGCGGTGGAGTCTAGCTGGTTGACCAAAGACGCCCTCTGTGTTTGGAGAGATTCCAGGGCTTCTGAGACGCTGGCAGGAGGGACTGAGTGAAGGTCGTTGTACTTTTGATGCTGTCTGCTGCACAGCTCCTCAGCTTTCTTCATCTTTGGCTCGAGTTCAGCCTGCAAGTCCTGTAAGGAAAGGAAAAAAGAACACAGATAAGATCACAATCGTACATACAACTTCTATTGCAAAATGATTTTCCAGATGCACAGATATGTGAATGGAGGAAACAGTCATAACAAATACAATATCTTATTTAAGTTTACCTAGTAATTGTGTGCCAATGAATATAAGAATTCTCATAAAAGGTTCCCTAGTTACCAGCCAGCATCAGTTTTTCAGGTACACAAAGGGTTAAACAAATTGCTTTTGCTTTCTTTTGAATGGAAATGAAACATTTGGCATTACAAGAAAATGTCGTTACTGACCTTGAGTTGTGCCATCTTATTCTCAGCATCAGACACCAAGGGGCCCAGGCTGGAGGTGAGCTTCTCTAGCCTCGTTGTACCAGTCACTAGGCTGTCTACAATCTCATCTGCCTCTGCCTTGAAAGCTTCCCTGTCTGACAACTCCTTCTCCAGACTGGACTGGAGTCTAGTTGCAGTGTCTTGAAGGCTGCAAACGGAAGTGAATGGTTGCACATGTTAATCACTGGAACCATTTATACAAATAAATATAACAATGAATAAATAAATGCACTAATAAATAAATGAATCAACTAATCAATTGATGCATGGAAACATACAAACAAATTCAATTAACAGAATATAAAAACATGACTGTGAACAACATATAAATTATCAAACTGTTATAGCCATTCAACTTTATCTTATCATTTAAAAAAAATAGGCATGAATTGAAATGGTTGTCACGTAATATACCCTGACCTACAGATCACACGAAGGACCAAATTTTTCATGAAAAGACAGATTCATCCAATATGTCCATGTTGACGTGCATGCAGAGTCTAGATCCACATTCTTGACTGAATCTCTTTCCACAACCTCATCACAATTTTAAACTGGAATGATTGGCTCAATTTTGATCTATAGTAGATATAGACTTTTTCAAACACCAACTCTTCTTTGTAAACAAGCCTACAAGCCTATGAATTTAATTTTTTTGACAACACAGAACATGAAATATTAAAGGGAAGGGGTCGGTTTGATGATTGTGATGATGATGATGATGTGTGTACCAAAACAAAGGATAGTACAAGGATTATATAACTGCATTAAAAATATTCAGTACTTTAAAATTCTTGGGGTGGGGGGTGAGGGGGAGGGGGTGTGCGCATACTTTATAAATTTGTTCGTAGCTTCTTGTGTCTCCTTCTGGATTGGCTGAGCCAGGTCTGGGTCTTTCAGCACACCATGGACCAGATGGTCAGATGCTACTTGGACATCAGATGGAAGAGTCTGCTCCCTATCCAGCTCCTCTCTGGCAGTCTGGAAGGTGTGAAAGAAAAGAATACAAATTTTAGATTTTTTTTCATATCTTTCATGGATATATTCCTGTTCATTGATTGGTTAATCACCTGTATTGAAAGACCACTCTTGAACAATGTTTCCCATTGAACTCTGTATCAAAGTACATGCACCCTGTATATAAAGATTACATGGGCATGCTTATAACGACCACATTCCTGGTCTACCTTGAGTGGTCTTCAGATATAGGTTTCGTTGTTTAACTCTTTGCCCGCCACGCACACTATCTCCCCTGCGCCACATTAATTTCAGGGTGCCACATTCAGAGGGGGTTTGCATGCACTGTCTTATTCAACTTGCAATAACTTTTTATTGGTTTATAGTGATGAAAAAAAAATGTGTAGCAAAGTCTAAAAGAAATTAATACTCTTGCCAATGGTATCATTTTTGTCATGTATAATATAATAGATTCTGAGAATTATAACTTTACATTCTGTCTCCAAATTATCGTTTTGGAGGCTATTTTATACCTCTTATATTCAATATGTCCTAATGAAAGTTATTCTCTAAGTTAGTTCATAGCTTTCATTACATACCAAACCCGTGTCTTTGTGGGAATAATGAGCCAAGCAATTTAGGATTTAAATGGGGCATTCAAAAAGAGTAAGCTAACAATGAACTAAACTCCTCTATTGAAATTGACCCTGGGTACTTCTCAATAGACTTCCTGTGGTGAAAGACTTCTTGCTTATTGATACTTTGATCCCCTTATGCAATACACGCATCGCTATTGTATGTGTGTGCGCACAATACAATTAAATGCGTTCCGTATGCATTGTGCGCGAAATGTGACTTGAGTCGAACTTGGCAGCCCGCTGTATGTGCCGCGAGTCGAACGAAGCGGGCAAAGAGATAATTGGTGCAAGTGCTGAGGAAAAAAACCTTAGTCCAAACAAACATTAAGTAAACTTGAGTGATGACTCCACACACTACCTTTCCCTGGATAGTTAATCCTAAGGATTTAATCTCTATCAGTATCATCCATTAGTGACAAAGAATTGATTACATATGATAAACTAGAATCTCATTAAATTATTGGTGCTAGTGTGAGTTGTGTAGATAGCCACTTAAAATATGATGGGACACATTGCTCTGGCCTACCTTGACAGCCTTAAGCTTGGTCTGGAGGTCATTGACCCCTGCACTAAAGGTCACTGACACTGGTAGAGCAGCCTCAGCCTTGGCAAGTGTCTCCCCTAGCTCCTGCCTCCTGCTGCTGTACTCCCTCCATGCTTGTTCCTGGTCTCCGGCCCTGGAGCTGTCGTGCTCCGCCTTCGTGGAGAAAAAAATATTTCCATGTTGTTTAGAAAAGCTGGTTTATAGCTATGTGGTCTATTCATACATTTTTTTGGTCTAAGCACCATTTCATCTTCAAAGAAGTTGACTTAACCAGAAACCTATGATATAATATATACCATAATCTGAAACGCTAATCCTTATCTCCTCTCCATACCTAAACTAATCATATCAGCTTTTGCTTTGAGAAAAAAAATGGGAAGATAACCTAATGGGAGTGGAGACCGCATGGTTATGCTTAAACAGTACATGTGTTATACCATGTGTCTATTGTACATTACCACATGTCTTTGTATATCACTTAATTTTTGTTGTACGTTGCATTGCAGTTGATAACATTGTTAGGATTACAATCCTTGGAAGGTTTGGTAGTTATGAACTCTTTATGACCAAATGTTACATTTTTGTGTGAGCAATGCCCATAAATCCTTTTGAGCAGAATTTTGTCTGGGAGGGTAGGAAGTAACATTGAAGCACAAACCTGGAGACTGAGAGAGTCCAGGAGCTCCTGGAGTCCCTGGATCCTGCTGGAGACCGCCTCCTGGCCGTGGGGATTCCCCTGCTCTAACAGTGGGGCGGAGAAGGAGTGCAGGAGCTTGAGCTGGGTCTGTTGGGCCTGGACAAGACTGGCAATCTCCTGCAAAAGAGAGGGCAGGAAGAGAGAAGATAGTTCTGTATAATATGTTTGTTTTATGCAGAGACACCAAGCTTTGCTCCACAAATATAGTACTCATACAGGTAAGAAATTCTATTTTACATACACACATCATGTGTCAGTGAAAAAAAAGAAGACTATCCCCAATAACACTGCTAACTAATAAAACATTAAAAAACTAGAGCAATTTGACTGCCCCGCAGTAGATAAATATGCCTCCGCCTCCTTGCTATTCTCAGAAAATGTGTATGTTTGGTGGGCAATGTACCAATGCTCCTATGTGAAATGAAAATATCACATTCTGTTTTTTCAAATTTAGCCAAGTTTGGCAATGTTCATTGACTTTTGACCTCTTACTTCTTTGACTTCCAATCTAACCAGTCTGTCTAAGTCCATCCTTGTATCAAGTTTGTTTAAAGTTAGCCAATTTTGGGTGAAGTTCATTGACCTTTGACCTTTCAGGAATTTTACCCAAACTTCACCAGTCTACCTCCATGAAGTGATACATCTCTGTACTATGTTTGGTTTGAATCGAATCATTAGTATAGGATTCAATTTGAAAAATATCTATTTCGGGGCAATTTCTAGCCAATTTTGGCAAATTTCATTGACCTTTAATCCCTGACCTTTGAGAAATTTCACCAAAAATGTCATCAGTTTAGTAGTGATCCATCTTTGCACCATGTTTGGTTGGTATTGCTCCATTGGATTTGGATATATTTTGAAAATTATCACTTTGGGGGCAATTTTTGGCTAATTTTTGGCAAAGTTCATTGACCTTTGAACTCTCAGGAGTTTTACCCAAACTTTCACCAGTCTACCTCCATGAGGTGATACATCACTGTATCATGTTTGGTTAGAATTGCGCCATTGGATTTGGATTTGGGTTTATTGTGAAAAATATCAATTTTGCAAAGTTCATTGACCTTTGACCTCTGACCTTCCAGCAATTTCACCAACAATGTCACCAGTCTACCCAAAAGTAGTGATCCATCGTTTCACTATGTTTGGTTGGAATTGCACCATTGGATTTGGATTTATTGTGAAAAAATTGAAAGTTTGGGGCAATTTCTAGCCAATTTTGGCAAAGTTCATTGACCTTTGACCTCTGAACTTTCAGGAATTTTACCAAAAATGTCACCAGTCTATCCCCAAGTAGTGATCTATCTCTGTACTATGTTTAATGAGAATTGCATCCTTGGATTTGGATTTATTGTGAAAAAGGTTAATTTTTGGCAAATGTTCACAAATTTCATTGACCTTTGACCTCTGACCTTCAGGAATTTTACCAAAAATGTCACCAGTCTATCCCCAAGTTGTGATCCATCTTTGTACCATGTTTGATGAGAATTGCATCCTTGGATTTGGATTAATTGTGGAAAAGGTCATTTTTGGGCAATTTTTACAAAGTTCTTTGACCTTTGACCTTTGACCTCAATCAGATTTGACCCCAATTTTACACGCTTCATTAGTTTCATGCAATGCATACATGTACTAAGTTTGAAGCAAATCTGCTGAACGGTTCTAAAGATATTGCCTAAACGGATTCGGGACGGACGGACGGACGGACAACCCGAAAACATAATGCCTCCGGCCACTTCGTAGCGGGGGCATAAAAATATTCCTGGAAAAGGTACACAAAGGATACATTCATTCATAAAGTGTGCAGTAAATAAACACTTTGAGAACACAAAAAGAAATTAAATCATGGTATTGTCATATTTCTCCATTCGCATTGTACCAAAGCAATACAATTGATGAAGGGAGACATATAAAGAAAGAGACAAACACATAGACAGAGAAACTATAGTGCACAATTCATACATCCTATGTAATGAATAACAGTCAAGAAACCTGAGAGAGAGAAACAAGGAGACAAGGTCAGAGAGACAGAGAAAGATAATGTAGAACATCCCAGACAACTGGCTCACCTTGCTGAGTTGTGTGTTATCCTCTGCCTGAGACAGACTAGTGGGCGTGGCGTACACGCCCCTCTCCCCCGCTGACTTCAGCGCCTTCTCCAACTCCCCAGCCCCGCCCACAAAGTCCTCCCAGTCACCCAACGCCTTGTGCAGGGTCTCCTCCCATCGCCGGGCGTCGGCCAGCAGCGAGGTGAGTCTAGAGTTAAGACTAGCGAGGTCCGTCTTCATCCCTTCCTTGGTGGGGGAGGTGAGGGTGGGGGAGAGGCGCTCAGCGAGGTCAACCAGGTCGTCCAGTTTGTTCTGGTAGAGCGGCTCCTGGGAAAAGAAATGCTGTATGGACAGAGAAAGAGACAGAGAATAAACAATACAAATTTAAGTTTGCAATCAACTGGGGAGATAATCTGAAAGAAACATCAGTCCAAAACTATCTTAGCTAAGTCAGTTGTTATGAAAACTGACTTCAGTCGAAAACTGCACTAATAGGCCAATCACAGTCATGGATTGTGGGGTATTCAGTCAAAACTGTTTTCAGAATACCACCTGTTTGTTGCAATGATGACATATTACAGTAACACCAAAATTGATGTTCAATCACCACCACACAATCCAATGGTTTACAACTCCAGCTCACATGTGCTAAAGTATACATGTACTGCAAACTGTATGGTAATGACTCACAATGGCAGATAACAAGCATGACCATGGCTAAGCAACTGGTACCTACCCTGTGTTCATGTAGCTGGTCCTCTCCCAGCGGGTAATCCACCCCTTCGTCCGCCTCCCTCATCCTCTTCTCCCCCTCCTCCAACCACCGTCTGACCTCCGACCCCAGACCCCCGAACTCCTCCCTCAGGTTGACGGCCTCAGCCAGTGTGACAGCCCGCCCTCTGGAGGCCTGGAGGAGGTCGGAGTGTAGCGCATCCATGGCAACCAGCCGGGACTGCAGGGCGGGGGCGATGGGCTCGGCGAGGTCCACGTACCGGGCTTTGGCCGTGATGATGAGGGCCTGCGCACGCTGGAGGGTGTTGTCCATGGCAGGCTGGTTATCCTGTGTTTAGAAGCATTGACAAAAATTTTTAACTCTCTCAGTACCAACCAATTTAAGTTCCATGCTGCTTACTACACAGTTTAATGCGTACTGGATCAATAGGATTAATCCATCTGTGCAAGACAAAATGCAGCTGATACAGGGTTAATTTACATGTACTTGGGTTCTATCAAGGAATCAACAACAATTTAATTTTATGCTCTTCATTTATTAAGAATTTTCTCCTGGTATTTCAAAGAGATCACAGTGTTTAATCTGCATGCATTAGAAAGAGGGAGAGAAAGAGAAAGAGAAACAGAAACAGAAACAGAAAGAAAAAGAGAAAGAGAATAGGAAGAAAAAGAAGGACAAGGAGGAGAAAAAGAAAGAGAAGGATAAAGACAAGAACAAGGAGAAGGAGTGAGAAAGAGAAAGCAAGAGAGTTTGTTGAAGGGAAAAGGACAAAGAAAGAGACCCAAAGCAAGATTGAGACACACAGGCAGAGACAGGGATTATGACATTACCAATGATTGCTAAATCCTACCTCATGTTTCAGTAGAGCCTGTCTAGCTGGCTCCTCCTCCATCCCAAACACTACAGGCTGCTCCACCTCCTGGCTCCAGGCCTCCAGCTCCTGCCAACACTGCTCCACCTCCTCCTTTAACGTTTCCTTCTCCCCTACCTTAGCTTCCAGTGACCTTTGTCTCTGGTCCAGCTTGACCCGGGCGACCTGCGAATCAATTCATTCCAATTTGAAATACTGTAATTCCATTTGATTCAATCTACTTCAACTCCATTTATTTTCATTCAACACAAGTCTATTCCATTCAATCAATTTACGTTCCAATGAGCACAACATTCATGTAACTACAGTAAAACTAGCTTGAGTGACCAATTATCTATGACTCACAAATTTATCAATGTTTCTCATTGGAACCTATAGGTATATTGGAACCTATAGGCTTCTCATAGGTAGAGAAGCCCTTTTACAATAAATTAGGAAACTTGCCACAGATCAGCAGTATACCCTAATAATATCATGCATAAAATTGAACAGTTGACCCCTTCGCAAACCTCTCCAAAAAAACTTTTCTCATTTATGTTTGACGCATCCCGTTTTGCAGCTACCACAGTCTACATTCATATATATATTTTGTTTTGATAGAGTGATCTTCATACCATGAGCTCAATGCGTATCACATTAATATGATAAATATATACAATCATTTGAGGAGTTGATATTTTAAAGCTGACCTTGAGATCCGAGGTCAGCTTGTGGACGGTAGAGTGGACGGCCCGCTGGTCTGGCTTGCTGGCCATGTTGGACACAGCCTGAGCCTGGTCAGGCAGAGAGTTGACCGCCTCTTCTAGGGAGGTCAACTCCTCAAGAAGAGCCTGCGGAAAAAAATATAATGGACCATTTAATCATAATGAGCAATCAACTGAATGTAATTGTGATGTATTTACCTCTATATTAGCATCTCGTTTAAATTGATCATCTTTCATGCTCATAAAAATGAGTTTTAATGCTCATACGTCTTCGATGTTAATTCATTGATAGGGAAAATTCCATTTAGTATGATCTTTAACCCTTGATCACCTACAGACTTGACTTCAAAACTATTTACTCCATCTTTATGTTTCCTGGACTATTTGGGGATCAGGTTTTTGCCCAAAATAGCTGCATAGCATTTGTTGTATTTTGTGTGTAAGCTCTATGAGCTCTGACGAACTTGACCTCGAATGTCGTTACAAATGCAAGACTAGGAAATTGCATATTACATATTGCATATTCATTATCAAGTTCTATATATAACTAGAACCATTCGACTGCCACGCAGTCGAAAAATATCCCTCTGCCTCTTTGCTAGCTCTAACATAGTCCAACATAGAATGACTACCTTGCACTTCTCTAGCTTAGTCTCGGTGATCAGACCCGGTTGGTCGAGGGCGGGGGCTTCCCTCTGGTAGCACTCTAGACACTGCTGAATTGTCTCCAGACCGTCTTCATACGCCTCCCTTGCCTCCTTGGCCTCTTGGAGACGGCCGGCCTGAGACTTCAGCGCCTTCCGGAGATCCTCATTGAGTTGTTCTAAGCTGGCCACATCTCTGACATGAGTCACCTGACCCTGTTTGGTCATGTGATCGCAGCCCTCATGGACTTTCTCGAGGGGGTCCTGGAGGGTATCAAATTTGGTCTGCAACTCCTGTGAGACAACAGAAGTCAGAAAACAAACAATGATGTATGTCTTGTGTAATCTGAGTGTCACAGTCCACCATGTGTATTTTGTTAGGTTTATTCTTTTGGAATAGCTCTTAAAGAGTTTGTTAAAATATAATATCCAGAGCTTGACATTAGAATTGCTCTGCGCAACACTACCACACATCCCCACCATTATTTTGGATAAAAGCATTTTATGTACAGAGAGGCTTTGCAGTATCACATCTTCTAAAATCAACACCTGAGTTCCGGTCGATTACCTGGCATGTTTGTAATCTCTCTGTGGCATCGCTAGCTGACAGGCCGACCGGTTGGTCAAGCTGGTCCACGGATGCCTTGAGATCCTGGAACTGACCCTGGCACTGTCCCAGACCGGCCTCGTAGGCCAGTCGGTCAGTGTGGGCAGTGGTGAGTCTGGCATGCTTCTCTCCTGCTGAGGCCACAGTGCTGGGGTGGTCAAGGGAGGAAAGGAATGGAATAAGGTTTGAGTGACTTATTCCTTCTGTAATATGTTATACCACACTTTCAAATATAAAACATATACTAATCAATTACTGTATCCATACATTATTGGCATTAGAAATGCTCATTGGAAATTCTGACATCACTTTTTCCTCTCTGTCAAATTTGCAAGCTAATAGCCCTTATTAAATTTCCTATGTTGTTTATTGGGATTTACAATGCAATACACATTCAGTTGAAAGACAAAAAATCAATTGAAAAGTACAGTTGCTAATCTAACTGCAAAAATATATGTTTGTTTAATACAGAAAGGTTGTTGTGCACAGACAAATACATTGCTTATGGCAGAGAAATGACAACAATGAGTAATTAAAATGATGATCCAGATGCCTTTATAGATGCATGAGCATGTAAATGGTGGAGAGGATGTAATGCCTACCTATCAAACGAGGCCTGCAGCTCATCTATCTTGTCCTGGAGTAGCTTCTTGTCTTCCTCCCCCAGCCTCTGGGAGATCACCTCTCCCTCCTGGACTACGGCCATCATCAGGGGCTTGTAGGCCACGGAGCTGTCATTCACAATCTGTTCATCATCAAGCCAATAAACACAGCAGTTAGCATTTTGAAGTACAATTGACGAAAGCGGAACAAGTCCACTTTATTTTTTAAACTCTGATTTGGTGCAGTAACTGTTATTCTTACCTTCCTCTGTCGCCTTTACTTGGAGTACATTAACAATGACAAATTATTTCTGATGCTGTCACAAATTTGCACCGAGAGAGAGAAAACAATCATCAATTAGCCCTTTGTCTACGAGATTCACTGCTGGTCTATGGGATTTGAGTGCAGTACAGTGTACAAAGAGTTAATCTCTGACCTGTGTTTGTGAGGAACCAAACTTTTAGGGTTTAAACAAGCTTTAAATCCTCTCGAAGCTTGAGGATTTTCAAAGCACAATTCTCATTTCCATTATAAGTCTTTTCAACAGTCCTCTAGTGTAAAATTAACATACACATATGTAGTTGATATCTACCATGAAAAAGTGCAATTGTATATCATTTTCATACTTATTTGCTATGTAAAATTAACAACACATCTGTCTAATAAATGAGAAAAATGTTTCTCATTAAAACCTTTATCAAATCAACCTGTACTTAAAGACCACCTACTCATAAAGACCGCTCAAGGGAGATAAGAAATGCGGAAAAGTGCTGGTTTCACTGTACCTTGTGTTGAAAGACTTGTCTCTGGATATCTTGCAGTGGACACTGTAGAGTGACCGGCTGAGTGACCACAGGCTGCTGGTCATCCAGCCATGTCTTGACCTGGGTCATCTCAGACTCCAGCTCTTTGACCTTTGTCAGCGTGTCAGTCATCAGCTCAAATCTGGACATGGCTGACCGCTCAGCTGATTGGTATGTTTTCTCTAAGTCTGTAGCAATAAACCAAATTCACAGATATTCAATATTAGGTGCACATGATCTTTATGGTATCAGTATGGTATCTTAGTATGGAATAAGTGATAATATCATGTTTCTTCTTTGCTGTTAACTTCACATTGCCTAATAAAAAAAATACACAATGCACCACACATTTTTCCAAATTTGAGTACCAGGGGTTAAGAAAATGAAGCTTTGCACATCATCAGCTATTTGACCTTTGACTGAACAGGTAAAAAAAAAAACATTTGTATTCATTTCTTAGATACAGAGTTATCTTAGTTAGGGTAAGGTGACTAATGTACACACAAAACTGGGATAATGACCATACAGGTGTATCAATAGTTTTGTCTAGATGCAGTCATAAAAAAAGCTTGATCATTAATTCATGAGGACTTGCAATTCATCAAAATTCATAATCTATACTGAAGCATGATGGGATCAATCTAACCTTTGACCTTCTTGTGAACATCCTGTCCATCCTTCTGCTCTGCTCGTTGGCAGATGGGTTGGCTGCTGGCTGCTAGCCACTGCACCTTGGCATTATGGCTCTTTACCTGGTCCTGCAGGGCCTGTCAATAATAATAATAATAATAATAATAAAAATAATAATCAAACATTTATATAGTGCATAATATTAACAATCTCTATGCGCTTTACAATCATTTTAAAGATAACAAATTCAATAATGAACACATTAACGTCATATAATTGTAAACAACATAAATATAAACTACACAAATAGACCAAAGAGTTCTTTTAAACATATTGGGTACTTAACGGGAGAGCACGAATGTTTTGAGAGCGCGTTTAAAGCTATCGACAGATGGGACATAGCATATGTGGAGGGGGATAGAGTTCCATAGTCTAGCTGCTATGGTGCCAAAGGCACGATCCCCATAGAAGTTAGTGTTGGTCCTGGATATCTGGAGAAGGTTCTGGTTATTGGAGCGAAGGTTACAGGTTGGGATGTATTCCTTCACAAGAAGATTTTACCATTTAACCATCTCAGTACCAGAGATGCATCAAATGTGTAATAACTCAGTACGCTGTAATGGGCTTAGTAATGAGATATATACATATACGCTCACCCAATTAAAAAACTAATCCTTTGATGCCATGCTTTTTCTTTTAACAGTGTAGAGTGCCATGCATGAGAAAAATGAATAACAAAACTAATGTATCATATGTTTCTAATCATATACAATATTTAGCACGCCATTTGTATTACTGAGAGCAAGCCATCATATTTCTTGTCTTCATTCTTTATGTACCATAATTGTATGTGTATATTTCCACCAGTAATGCAAATAAATCCTATACAAATGAAGTTTTTCTGGCACACAAAGGGTTAAAGTATACTCTTGCAGTATACTCTCGTGGAAACTAGTTGATTACCTTTGCTTCAAAGATCTGCTGTACTTGGCTGGGGATGTCTAGTTTTGGCACAACCGTCTGACTGAGCTCTGACTCTTTGGCACTGAGGCCCTTGCTGCACTCTGCATAATACCGCCAGAAATCCTGTGGAGTGACAAACCAGTCAAGATGTTGAATTGCTGCACCAAGATGTGCAATATAAGAACATAACACAAGCTCTCTGATAACATGATGTTCCCCCTCCCTCTTTCTCTCGCTCATGCTCTGTAATTTTGTCAGGTTAGTCTGTCTGTGCATTTGTCTACCTGTTTATCTATCTACTATCTAGGTACATGTATCTACTCTATCTTTCTATCTATCTCTTTATGTATGTATGTATGTATGCATGTATGTATGTATGTATGTATGTATGTTTGTATGTTAGTGTGTTTGTATGTATGTATGTTTGTATGTATGTATGTATGTATGTATGTATGTATGTATGGTTGTATGCATATAATGTATTAGTGTATGAATCTATCTGCCTGTCTGCCATACAGTTTACATGTAGCTTCCTACCTTTCTCTCAGTGACACACTTCTGCAAATCCTCCTCTGTTGCGGCCACCGTGGTCTCCACGTCTCTGAGTTGCTTGTCAATGTCGGTCAAGTCCTGCCTGACCCTCTGCCTCTCCTTGGGGCTCAGCTCCTCACACAGCGACTCCCGCTGACTGACCTCCTGGAAGCTGGCTCGTTTGCCCCCCAGGTCCACACTTAGCTCCTGCCAATCAAGAAGTTAATTCAATTCAAGAAAGGGTATTCATTTGATATTTAGCAGCCATGGCTGAATTACAGTCATTTACATCATATACATGTACAGTTTAAAAACATCAAAAGGGTAACAATCACTCACTTTAAATATATAGAAAAGCAATATAATGTGAGTATATAAGTATATAAGTAAAAAGATAAATAAAACAAATACAGACTTACATATTTCAAATACATCCAGCATGAAATTCATTTACAAAATGAACAAGCATTGAGATTGAAAATACAATTATTACCAACAATCTTGGAGCCAAGTTCACGAAGACTAACACTCTAAATGTAAGCAATGGGTTAATGAATGTATGCCATAAAGTTATCCCACAATACCAGTTGGTTTTCGTGATTACCAAGAATCGCTCTTCCTCACCTGTACTTGTTTGAGTGCCTGCTCCACAGCCTCTGTGTAAGGACTAATGACCTTGGGCCTGGTGGCGGAGCCCCGGCACTGGTCTAGCCACAGCTTGAAGCGACAGGCCTGGTCTAGCAGGGAGTTGTAGTCTGATTCCAGACCCTCCAACATGGTCTGCAGGTCTGAGGCTCGGCTCTCACTCCTCTGCCACTCCTCATGGATCTCACTAAGAAACACACAGATTCGTAACATTCGAAGGTATCGGCTTCCATGGTGAAGTAGATAATACTACAAATTTACGGTACACCATGTGAGAGAGGAAGGGATTCAATTCTTTCTAGAAGTTGTGGTAGTCCTAAAAAGGACTGTTGGTATTCTGTCCTATGAAGGGTTGATAGGGGGGTAGTCCTGAAAAGGACTGTTTTTATTCTTTCGGAGTGAGTCCTGAAAAGAACTATTAAGGAGGGACTTGATGTATCAAATAGATTGACTATTCATCATCAGGAAACTCATGATGATAATTACTCACGATGATAATCATAGTAATAATGACAAGATCAATAATTATCATCTTGTATGTGACCTAAAGCAATCAAAATTAGTAGTTAGTGAGGCAAGTCACAACTTGGGGGTCAGTGGAAAGGGAGGTCCTGTCACAGCACATTGGGCCTTGACATGTTCATGGGTCTGTACTTGACCGCAAAGACATTACGTCTCATTAAATGAAGTGATGTACCTAAGTTGTTTCCTGATGGATTGTTCATCCAGAGAGCTGGCCATCCTGCCGACCTCTCTGCTAGCCTGCTCCACGTTGTCCAGGTGACTCCTCCTCTCCTCCATGGATAGTCTCTGGAGGATCAAACATGATTAGGATGAAAGCTCGTACACAAAGCACTACTTTTACATATTACATTATATATTACATATATTACACTAATATTACATATTACAATCTATATTACATATATTACACTAATATTACATATTACAATCTATATTACATATATTACACTAATATTACATACACTGTGTACTACATCAGACATTTATCATATATTTAGATTGTATATTCAATTATATTTGTCATAATTATATTGATATGAAGAATATCAAATATATTACACTAATATTACATGTTACATCAGATATACATCATACATATTTATTTCATATATTGATATCATATATCAAATATCTTACACTCCATATCAAGATGATGATGAACATTACAGTAATGAATATAACTTGTTTTCGTAACAAGGCTGTAAATGCCAAGAAACAGCGCATCATGCAATTACATGTAGGACAAGAACATGATATAGAGGAAAGAAACTCTTTGAAATCTTCAAGATGACAGCAGTTGCCCATGAGAGTTCATTGTAGAAATGTGAACTCTGAGACATTGTAATGTCATGTTTGCCTATGTATATTGAACTAAAAACGATAACATATCGTTTTATGGATAATAATGCACACCATTATGTTTGAAGTCTGTACACAAAGCAATACGAAAACATGTTAAATCATACATGAAAAGCATCGGCACACAAAGCAAAAGTGTATTTGTGTTTCAGTACAATGTTAACAACTTTCTCAAAGCATTATCCTACAGAGCATATCAATGTAGCTTACAACATGAGCATCAGCATCAGCACTACAACCATCACACAAGGTCAAAACACTCCTCATACAGCAAGGCCCCAGTAAATCAATAGTGTTATTGTCACATACCACATTCACCACTTTCTCTGTATAGTGTGCTGTATGACACCCAAAGAAGTCCATGAGATCAACATGATCACAGATTCTAAAATCTAATATTGTATCTTGCATGTACTCTTTCTTCCATCACCATTATGTCTTGATGTCACAAAACACACAACATGATAATCATTAAGTTATATAATTATATAATAACCCTATCGTTATATTGCAGGAGAATGTAATATGTGTAATGGTACTAACATGAAATCCACTACATGGAATGGTTTCCTTTCAGACCACAACTTCAATTTCAGAATTCCTTTTGACAATAGCCCCCAATCTTTGACATAAGAACACTTAGTTTTATTTTACAACTATTCACATCACAAACATAATGTGTAGTGTTAGGAATATTACTGTATATATGCACCAAAAGCCCTGCAACATCTATTCATCTGTCTATCAAGTGTCATGTCAAAATATCAATTACAGTATGTACACATAATGTAAAGGCAACATTCACCACAAGGCATGATGAATACAGAGAGAGAAAAAAAGGTAATTTCTTTGAGAATACTGACCCTGAACTTGACATCACTCTTAGACAAGCTTCTACTTCTTCTTGCTGAGCCGCCATTTCTTGCTAGGGCTCTGGCCCGAAGATCGAGCTGAAACTGTTCCTGTCCCACCACATCGGGACTCTTATCCCCCCATGATTTCCGCCCCTGATAATCCTCATTATTATTATTCCCATGATGAAGATCCAGAGCTGAAGGGGATGCCAGGGGGGCGAGACTGCCCCTCTGCGACTGTTCTGCACCCATCCCGCTGGTCGCACTTGCCCTCCTACTGCGACCCCCACTACTGCAGCAGGTACGGCGTAGCATATACACACACACTCGCACAGAGGTGCCCAGATCACAATTCCCGCAGAAACATCAACAAAACCCCTCTGGTAGCTAGTCAATCAAGCTCGTTTTCCCTCCTCTTTCTATTCATCCTCTCCCTCTGCAAAACATCATCCAATTCCTTTGGCAAACTTCCATTGTTTGCAGTCCACAGTAAGATGCAAATGAGACAGCACACACAGAATAGACAACTTGAAAGGTTGAAAGGCAGCGCAGTGCCTACTGTCCTTCTTTCCCCCCTGTCCATTGAGGAGGGGTAAACAATACCATGAGGGGGGGGGGGAATCCTCTACATGTGGAGGGATAGAGATGGCGGGGTATTGATTCAGAGTCTGCCTACCCTCGCTGGCTATTGATTCTCAAGGCTTCTGTTGTTGTTGACAAACAAGAGAGAATGTGAACAAGGGGCTGCCAGGGCATATCCTTGACATTAATTTTGTTTGTACTTGTCACCAACAGTATCCTTTATGATGAGGACTTTAAGTTTCCATTTGAGAGCACTCATTATTGAGCTCTTTTTCAGATTCACTTGGGTCACAATTCTTTGAAATATTCTTTCTCTATTAAATATTAGAGTACTTTCAATTTATTGTCACTTTTCACTTTCACTTTATTTCGCTCTCTATTTCCTTTTCTCCTTTCTTCTTCCTCTCTCTCTCTCTCTCTCTCTCTTTTGCTCAATCTCTCTCCCTCTTTGTTAAAATGTTGAATTATTTTTGTTTTGTTTTGAATCCCAATTCTAGAATTCTACTTTCCCTCAGCTGCTCCCACCCTCTCTCTCTCTCCCCCTCTCTCCCCCTCTCCCTCTCACACACAAACTCTCTCTTTCTTTCTACCTCTCATGCACTTTCCCTCTTATCCTCCTTCCCTCTCTCTCTCTCCATCCCTGTCTCCATCCCTGTCTCTCGCCCCCTCTCTCATCCTCTCCCTTCCTTGATCTCTATACTTTACCCAAGACCTTTTTTTGACCACTTAAATAAATTCAATCATTTGTGCTATATCTCTACTTCCAAAACAGCTTAGCATTCTCAGAGGGAAAAAAGGAGATAAACATGACAAAAACAAAATCATTACTTCCTCTCAATGGGAGTAGCCTTTCCTTACCCTGTGATCCTTCTCTCATCGATACTCACTTCATCCCACATTCCACAGCTTGTTAACCAAGCTCTTACTACAATGGCTATTGTGCGGGGAAAGAATAATGCATTGATTTCTCTATAGCAATCCTTGGATCTCGACTACAAAGGATCAATCACCTGACCGAAGTCATCTCGAGGCTTAGCCATACGATTACATGACCATTAGTCTTAGTTCGCGTAACACAATGATTATTGGAATCAACTACGTGGTACACACATGTAGTATTTATGTTCTATGAAACACAATGCAATTCTGAATCACTTCAGGGTCTGCAAACATAAAGTACATTTACATACATAGATACATACATACAACATACATACAACATACATACAACATACATACAACATACATACAACATACATACAACATACATACATGCATACAACATATATACACACTCACACCCATACACACATACATGTATATATATTCTTCAAATAAAAGAAAGAACTATACATTTTCCTAAGATGAGAAGGATCTATATTGAAAACAGACTATTTCATACATTACTGGAGCAGCCCTATGTCATTGTCATATGTACAGTATGTAACATTTTAAAGTTGTAGAGAATGTGTCAAAAGCACATGTAAGTTTGATTGCTTATGTAGAAAAGTAGCATGTGAGCATGCAACTAAATGTACCAAAAATGCATCAGTGGTATGTAGCTACAAGGAGAAAGAGTGTATGGTAAATTCATCAGATATTCAAGATTTAAGGAAGATAAGGTTTAGATCATTAAAGTACAGGGGAAATTTCTACTCAAACATGATTCACACACCGTATTACCAATTATGAAAAGGGAAAAAAGACAGAAATCAATTGCCATTCATTGTAAGTGATGCATGTAACTCTTCCAAAAGACAATAGCCTATTTAGTTCCACTAGCTGATTTTGAGTGCTGCATTTACATGGCTGTAGTATTGACTATTGGTCAGACATTGGGGGAATAATCCCTTACTACATGTGCAGATGTGCATGAACTTGAATTGAATTGAAATCAGAGAAACTTGTGAAACAAGAAAATAGAAAGTACAGACTAGTAACAGATGAGAACAAATAAAAGGTGGCAGGTACATGTAGATCTAACAATATAGACTACACAGGAATCTGTTGATTTCCAAAAAGATACTTATTGCAAGCATACATTGACACACACACACACACATTTTTTCCTTGAGAAAACAAATGTCTAGAAAAGTTTAGAGAGAAAACTGTTCAGCAAAGAAAATCCCTCTGCTTATCAACCATTTACATACCTCTATGGCACATTAGACTGAAAAAAATTGATAAATTTTCAAGAAAAAAAAACAATCACATGGATGCAGTTTGCTGCTGCCGGGCTTGCCATATGCAAAGCAATGAACCACCATGTCATTCATAAAATGCTAACTGAAAGATGTTCTGTCTTTGCTGCAGTGGCAAAGCACTGTTGTCAAAGTACGTTCAGGTGCTGAGCAGCAGCAACAAATCACTTCCATGTGAACGTGGCCTAGATGCCTGCTCTCACCTGCAGCTGGTCAATCTTCTCCTTGCAAGTGTGAACGCGGTCGCTCTCCACCTTCTCCACGACCTCCCTGACCTCTGCCAGCTGACCTCTGACCTTTGACAAGGCTTCCTCCAGCCCGAGGGCCGCGCCTAGCTGCTTCTCCCTCTCTGCCAGGAGGTCAACGGCCTTGGAGTGGAGGTCGTCAAGGTCAGAGGTCATGGCGGTAGTGAGGTCGGGGTCGGGGTCCTCACTGAGATCAGCTCTCTGCCTGGTCAGGTTCTTGAGGTCAGTCTTGTGGGCTTCTATGTCACTAAGCAAGGCCTGGATGGGAAAAAATTTCAAATCATTAAAATACATGATATCTGCTTTTACTTGTGTGGTGGCTCAAAATTGGCTACAAAATCAGCCTTTATCCACAAAGTCCTCTTAGTGTTAAGTCAATTTGGTGTTTGAATAATGCTCTTGCAAACCATTAATACTTAAACATGCAAAATGCAAATTCCACACTTAACCTATCAATGACTAGTAGAGGATTTCACAGAACAGGTCATATTCGTATCATTGAATCTCAAGATTACAAAACATTTGCAATTCAAATAACATAAAATAATGAAAAATTTACATTTTTCAGAAATTAAGACGGGGGAGCATGCTATCCTTACTGATGGGTGTGTGCTCCAGAAAGCCCTTTGACCAAAATTAAAATATTTGTTCAGAACTCACATACATTTAAATAAGCCTTTATATATACAAGCAAACATGTGTCAGAGTTTAAATCCAGGCTATCGCCTAGAGAGTATTTACCTGGATGTTCCCAATGAGCTGTTTAGCTTGTGTGGGCTGGACCTGGGCTGGTCTCTCCTGTTCCTGGGCTAAGGCCTTCCGGGCCTGGTCTAGCCACTGGGCCAGGTCCTGTTTGGCCTTTTCCACCTGGGCCCAGCCAGCTGCCTGCTGCTCCGCCTCGCCAAGTCGAGTTTCCGTCTAAAGAGGCAACAACCATCATTAAGCCTTACATTACAGCGCTTTAAAAACCCCATTGACTTACACTACACAGAGTCATGTCAAAGTTAATGAGAGGGTTAACAAATAATAATTATTCATTATTCACATTATGGCTAAAGGAGGGAGAGTGGATACATTTCTGACCTGGTCGATGATGTGGTCTAGCTGGTCGTTGACCTTGGTTGCCAAGGCAGCGGTGGAGGACTCTCCAGGGCTCTCCTCCACCCTCTCCTCAGCGGCCTGCACCAGCTGCCGATGCATCAGGGATGTGTCCAGGATGCCCTGAGTGATTTATAGTCCAAGAATTCAGTTAACCCCTCTCAATCCCAGAGGAGCACAGAATATGTAATGACTCAATGCGCTCTTCAAGGTTTGGTACCTAGATGGTTAATATCCCCACCAGCTCTGCCCAAAGCTGATTAAAAATATACTGATCTTACTGATCTTAGAAATAAGCTCAAAATTTTAATTGCATCTGCATCAGACTGAAACAAGCAAACAGTGAGTTTCTTTGCCCATTCACTGAAGATGGCCTACAACTTGCTATTTTGCCACCTAGTTTGGGTTTGGATTTGTGAAGATTTCCTGACCACACAGCTAGCTTTTGTGCCCATTCAAGCTAATGAAGATGCAAATAGGTGCTTAATTTTTGATCAGGTTAGCTTACCAGATTAAACAAGAGCTGGTTATTTTGCCATTTTTGGACAGATGAAGGCCTTTACTGTCTTATTGATACCCCCTGCTCTCCATCTCTCTCTCTCTCTCTCTCTCTCTCTCTCTCTCTCTCTCTGTATTGTTTCTGTCTCTTTGCTCCTCTCTGTATCATTCCCTCTTCATTCCTTGCTCCCTTTCTTTTCTTACTCTACATCTGCTCTTTCATCATGTTCTAGACAAGCATATAAACGTATGTTAGCACCCCCTCACGGTCACCATGTATCTAAAAATTTTCTGAAATTAGAACTTTGCAGCTCTACATGTTGTAGATTCCAACCTATTTTTATCACTATACATGATATATAATATTTGATTTTGAAGTTTGGATTTACACAAATTTTAAATTATAGAGTGCAGAAGTTACAATGTATGCTGGCTTATGTTAATTCACTGCATTTTAAACTTTTGTTCTAACCGATGCTATGTATGTAAACAAAGCTTTTGTTTGCCCAAATCCAAACCTTTCATTGATCTAAATGAACCCATTCTTTACTGAGCCAGGCAAGTGTATTTGCGATCTGGCTTTTCTTCACTCAAATACTGTGCAGCGCAATTCCTGCATAATCTGCTGTACAGACAACAGAAAGTGGCAATGAATAAACTTCCTTTAAAATTACTTTTAATATTGGGTGCAATTAAGCCACAGCCATTTGGTTACTGCAGTTTCATGGCAAATGTTGAAATCCTAACTGGACCAGGGTTCACGACAGCAACAGGTTAAGACATTTATGTTGCATGGACATGTAGACACTTTGAATGGCAAAATATTAGCTTAAAACACTTCCTTTCCATGTCATGCACACCATCACTCGAATTGTAAACAAACAAATGAACCAGGGGGCATGCATGGAGACTTGAGCACAGCACATGTCAGTTCATTCCATTCAAACATATATTATGGTTGTTTCTTCTCTGTGGCGGCCAGGGGATGAGACATTGCATTCTATCGATCCAGAGACTTGTCTCACTTACTTCAAAGGTGATTTGCATGTATTACTTTTTTTTTGTAAATCAAAACAAGACGTCAGTTAACTTAAACATAATTTAAATTGAGAAGAATATGTGTAGCTTTATGTACATATCAAATTTGCTTCTAAAATAGAATTTTTTTTTTAAATGGCGTACAGTTATTTGTTTTTAGATATATATAGGTGCAAACACCTAAATATTGAAGCCCATACACGTAGGGTTTGCTTGCAACAGACTTCCTGCTGCATTGTGGGATAATCCCACCACCCTAGTCACCTTGAGCGCCGCCACTTGGCCCTCCGCATCTTCCAGGCTCTTGGTCTTGACTGTTGCCCCCGGCGACACGCTGGGCCCCGCCTCCCATGCCTGTAAGAGCCAATCGTGACACTGCTGGAGTGCGTCTTGGTATTTCTGCTGCTGGTGCAAGGCGGCCTGGAGCTGCGCCCGGCACGATTCCGCGGCGCGCTCCAGGGCCTCCAGCCCCTCGGACAGCTGGGTTAGTTGCCCCTCTACTTGCCCGGAGAGGTGACTGTTATTAGTGCGTGAGGAGTCGGCTACCACCAGGGCACGGCCCTTGGTGCGAGCGGTTTCCAGCTTTGAGGAGCAGGCAGCGAGCTCTCGCATGAGGCTCTACCGGGGTGGGTGGTGTATGATGGGAAGAATGAGGTGGGGTGGGGTGAGTTTAGTCAAAAGGCATGGTGAGAGAGAGATGGGGTGGAGGGGGAACACACCACACAGGTGAAAAAGGGTGGGGATGAGGGGAAGCCAATGAATACTTGTGTTAATTCAAAGCATTAATTTCTTGAATTGCAGTGAAACCAACAGTATATGTGACCCCTCACCGAGATACCATGACAAGGGCGCTAGACATGAATTTCAATTTGATTGCAAGTTTCTAATTTTCTACAATCTATGTTTCCATATAATGTATCATCTAACGTGTTTTGCACTTTCTGCTGTAGCCATGGAAGAAATAACATGTGTAATGAAGTACAGGAGTTCATGAAAATAACCTTTCATACTTTCTCCACATTTTGTCCAGTTCTTTACCACTCAGGTAATTAGGGATTTCATAATAACAACCGTCTGTATGAAACAACATCCTGAACAAAATGTAACAAACGCCTGTATCCTGATCAAAGTTATCTACAATCTCTGTTGCACATACAAAACCATGGCACCAAGCATAAATAGCATCATAAAAGCTTTCTGAAAAAGTATTCTCTATCATTTTCCTCATGGTTCTTTACCCTTTGTATGCCAGACGAAATGCTGCTCTATGGTATTTGTGTGTATTAATGGTGAATAACACACCAGTGACATGTTACGGGTTAAGTCATGCTGGAGCTGGAATACCCACATTCATTACATTTGTTACAGTAATCATGCAATTAAATGATCAGCATGTACATGTATGTTGTTTGCAGTCACCACATCCAAATGTATGCATATACACCAGATGGCCTGAATTTAGAGACTTGATGTACATATCTTTGTTCTTTTGTATAACAAAATAAATCAGATAGTTTCTTTGCATACTCATAACGCATTCTACGTAACAAGTATCTTAAACTGTTATATACATGAGCACTGGGGACTTTCAGGGACCTACATATATGCAGTTTGCACAAAATTTTGTATTAAAATGTAAATACTAACAGGTTATGCAAGCTTGAAGATCATATTTTGATGTTTTGATAGTTCTTTCTAAAAGCAGAGAAGAGTATACATAGATATATACAGAAATTTATTATATTTGCCAGTATGACTGCAATGAACATAGCAAAAAATAGATACCTTGTATAGAAGCTTTACAAATCTAAGAATCTCTGCTTATTATGATCAATTAGCAAAAAAAAATATATATATTAAATGTCACGAATAGCTGCAAGAATTCTTTTAAGGGATATAATATGAAAAATTATCAAAGGGCTTAGAAAATTTAGCTAAAATTCTGGCAGATATCAGATTTGTTTTTCTTCTTGAAGAAGTAGCGTAGTTGAAATAGCATTTGCAGTACGTACAAATTGCACTTTCGTGATATATTTGATTATACATGCAATATAGAGGGTTAGTATTTCACTTTTCCATTAGGTGTCAAATTAGATCGTGCAAATAAGATCTCAAATTTTGAGTAGATATCGTATGTTTCATACCACCACTGCTAAAAAGAGAACAGAACATCAACTACAAACATTTATTTCATTCATTGAAATGGAAATGATGAAAAATCTTAATGCAATAATTTCATTTTGAACACAAACAACAACAAACTATAGAATAGTATTATTTTTGATTTCATATCGTCAAGGTGCATTGTACATGCATCACATCAAAATTCAAACACTGAGAAAATTATTTCTTTCCCAAATTCATAATCAATGTTAGTGAACATGCCCAATCTATCATGTTACATAATGATTTGATTTTTATCATCATTGCTTTTTTTCATGCTTCTGTGTTTTTACAATTTCCACAACAGGTATTTCTACAGAATTTGCTTGCTATCATGGTTTGACAAATAATACCAGCAATATCCTATCCATCTTTCTTTAAACAAGAAAAATGACTTGAAGGATAGAGGATGACAACATATGTAAAAAGTTACATATTGTATGCTGGAAACGAGAAATTGCGATATTTTAATGTTGGGGAGCCATTGTGGTTGAAATTAGTCAATGCCAAAAGATTAAATAAAAGTATGGTGTCCAACTATCTGCCTTCCAATTATTGTTACAAATCAATCATACCTTGTAAATACCTACAAAGGTATATTGATCTAAATTATTATTATAAATACAGCAAATTTGATGTAAACTTTTCTTAGAGGAATCAATCTCAATTTCAATCTTGTGGGTACTGCCCAACTCCCCTAAAAGGAGTGAAATAGGCAGGGCTTAGGGTGCGCAGATGGTCGTAATGGAGAGAGAGGTTGATTTTAGTTATTGCTTTGCTCTGTTATGTGTTTGTGGACTGCGTGCTTAAATTTCTTTTTGTCAAGGATTGACCTCACTGTGTATGGTAATGTGTTCCATTCGGTTAAGGTGTGTGGTATGAACGAAACGAGTGTTTGGCACACCAAAAATTGAGGTCCCAGAATGAAACTGAGAGAATGACCCCATCGCCACATACCTGCTGCCTCGCAAACTGCTCCTGGCCCTGCTCCCGTTCAATGACCTCCTCTTGCAATGCACCTTGGGAAGCCACCTGTTGAGAGACTTGCAACAGCGCCCTCTCCGCCTCGCGGAGCGCCTCCTCATACTCCTGATGCTTGCTGACGTTGGTCGCCAGGTCTCCGCAGATTGTCTGTGAAAACGAGTCGGGAGTAGTTTTTCTATTCATGATCTACATACACAATTTGAGTAATGTAACCATCTATATTTCATCACAAAATCTCATTAGCAACATCCATGACAATTTAAGGTCCAGTGAAATCTGCTTTAGTGATCACCTGTACAGAAAGACCACCTGGCTTGAATGACCATATCTTGTGTCTCCCCTGAACATTGTTTTCCATTGAAACCTGTATAAAGGTAACCTGCAAATAAAGACCACCTGCTCATAAAGACCACATTTCCTGTCTTCCTTGACCAGTCTCGATGTACAAGCACAGCTGCATTCTGATTTTTTAAATTTTCATGAGGAGCACAGGATTTTCCTAATCCACCATACTGTTGATGACCTTCTTAACTGTGCAAAAAAAAAATCCCATGGGTTTGGCTAAAAGCTACACTCAATCTATTCCAGCATAAAATGCATTTTTCTGAGAAGATATTTGTGTCTTCTCCAGGGCCGGAATGCACTTAAGTGAAATTATGATTAATAGCAGCTCAGATTAAACGCAACTTGAGTTTAATATTTGTCATCAATTGCACAAAGAGAGTTGTGATTAAATGCAAGTTGGATTACGTCATATACAAATTGCAAAGTTATGTTTAACTGACAAGGCTTGTGATTAATAGTTGTGTTTATTATTAAACATGACTACGTGTGCAATGTAGTAAGCATTAAATGCAAAGTTAGGCTTAATTACTAAAGAGTTGTGTTTAATTTTAGAATGTGCGTTAATCATAACTTTTAATCCATGTCAGCACTGGTCTAATAGTTAGCTCGTCCGATTATACCACATGATAAAAAGACAAAATGAGAAGAGAGACAAACCTTTGCCTTTCTGAGGAGGTCCTCGTATCTCCTCCTGGTCTTCCTGGTGTCTCCTGCTACGTTGACAGGCTCTGTGCTGTGCTCCTGCAGGATCCCTGCACAGGTCTCCAGCTGCTCCAGGTTGCTCTGGTGGGAGGTAATCTCACGCTCCAGGGCCTGAGAGGAAGAGAAGATCCATTTCACAGATGTTATGTGATATAAGTGTATTTAACCCATTGCTCATGGTAAGATTTACAGACTTTGTGAAGCTAGGTCCAGTTAGGATGTCAAAATTTGACATGGAACTACAAGAGCCAACTGGGTGTTGCTTAACTGCGCCTTATAAGGAATTGAAGTTTATTCATAGCCTGTTATCTACTATCCATACAGCAGATTACGTGGGAGTCACACTGCTGGGTATCTGAGTGGAGAAAAGCCAGCTTGCAAAATTTGCAGAACAGTACAATGACCACTTTCCAGAAGCCTTTAACCCTGAAGTTTATGGTCCCCAGCTGACCCTTATGGGAATTCTGGAACTGTGATGTATAAGCGTCCAGTTTCTTAGAACATACACAAGGCTATGAGTCACTCTAGTTAGATAAAGGAGTCATTATAAATGAAAAATAACACAAGGGAATATCAAATATATAGGAGTAACTGTCAAGAACAGGACAATTAAATCACAGATGCACTCTACCTTTCTTTTCTCCAGCTCATTAATCTTGTCGCTCAGTTCCATGTTCTGTCCGATCCCCATGGCAACCCTCTTCCCAGCATCCTCCAGCCAGGAGCCAAACGCCGCCTCCTCCTCCTCGTACCTCCGCCACTGGCCCAGCCTGCCCTCCAGCTCCTGATGACCAGTCTTCAGACCAGACTCAAGGGAGCTTTGAGTCTGCATCAGCTGATCGAGGTCACCTCGGATGACCTCCTGACCCTGGGCAGAGGTCTGGGTCATGACCTTTTGACCCTGCTCCTCCGCTTCCTTCACCTGGTCAGTCACCTCACTCAGGGAAGCGATAACAGGCTGGGATGGTGAAGGGAGGGGGGGGGGAACCATAATAACATTCGACATGAAAGGACAGTTTCAACATTGTTGTGATACAGGTACCTACATCCTACTTGAGTAATGGTACCACACTCATAAAAGTTCATAAACCTAATCCATGAAAAAGAAATGGGGTGACATCCTGTGTTTTGTCTTCAGATTAAACTCCAAGATTTTTTATTCATGGTATACCATGTGTGTCATTTTATGTTCATTGGCTTACTAAACCACCTGCAAGCATAACTAAATGGAACAGATATAATTAGAGAAAATAAACTTAACAATATGTAATCCAAATAAAGTACAAATATATACAATCAAAATAAGCACAAGAGTTCAACATTTCTGTGGAAATTGTGTATCTTTGAGTGAAACCTTGAGTGCTTTGAGTTATTGGTAGTAGAGGAACATTCTTATTTTTTTTTTTCATACAGGCATACTTTCTCACCTTGACTGCATCTAGTCTATGTTGTACAGACTCTTTGTTCCCGGTGAGATCATGGGTACCATTCACAGCCATGGCGGTGGATTGAAGGACAGCAGTAGCCTTGGCCATCCGGTAGTCCAGCTCTTCATGGTCGGCCACCGACTGCTCAGACGTCTTCAGATTACCCTGCACAACGGAACAATTATGAATGTGTCATGACCTGTGTGCTGATGAATCATGTCACATCTCCTGAGATTAATTCAGCAAGGATTAATGGGGGATAAGAAACCTTAAGGAGAAACAGATTGCATGTGGAGATTATTATCTTAGTGATGTTTGTCTCTCACATGTCATGCTAGTCAATACATACGTAAAGATCATCTCTCCAAAATGATAATTTTGCCTCAAAGCATCACTTCCTTTCCTTTCCCTTTTTTTTCTTTCTTTACATCTGTCATCGCCCCCTCCTCCTTCATCTTCTCTTCCTCCTTCTCCACCACCCCCAATCCCATCACCCTCTTTCTTTCCTCTATCTCTCCCCCACCCTTCCCTCCCTCTCCCTCTCCCCCTCCCCTTCCCTTCTCCCTCTGTCCCTCTCCACTCCCCTATCTCCTCCTCTCCCTCTCCCCTGCCCACTTCCCCCTCTCTATCCTGCCCCACCCCTCCCCTTCCCCTATCCTCCTCATACCCCTCCCCTCTGCCTCTGCCCCTGCTCACCTGAGCCTGTCTCTGGAGGGCGTGGTAGCGGGTTGTGACATCAGACAACTGGGAGTTCAGGATGAAATTGGGCTGGTTCTTGTTCAAGACTGGTTGGGCAGCCTTCTGTACATCTTCCAGCATGGGTTGCTTGTTCGCTACCTCATTCATGAAAGCCTGCACAACAATTCAAGAAAGTGTACTGTGTGTGCCAAATTTTACTATAGGGAATTTGGTATATTTCTCTCTTTCTCTCTTCCTTTCTTTCTTGCTTTATTTCTCTTTCTTGATATCTCTCTCTCTCTCTCTCGTCTCATTTCTCAATCACATATGCTATTAAAAGTACCCACTTTCATCTCTCTTTCTTTAATATTTCATATCCAGTACAGACATTTTCTCCCTCTTTTCATCAATCTCTCATTTTACTTGTCCATCATAAATGCCATTAACAATACTCACCGCATCTCTCTTGTCTCTGTCTCTCTCCTTGCCTCTCTGTCAGTCTAGATCTGTCCATCTCTTTCCCCTTGTTATCTCTTTCTCTATTTAACTCTCTTTTAGATCTTACTTTTCCATCACAGATACCATTATCACTACTCACTGCATCTCTCTCCCTCTGATCCTTCTTCTCCAGTAGTGACCCCATTTCATCCCGCTCCGCCCCCAGCCTCCTCTCAGCTCCTGCCAACCAGGAGCAGAAGTCCTCCTGGAGACGGTTGAACTCCTTCCACTCTGCAACAGTCTCATCTAGGAGCTTGGAGGTCTTCTTCACATCTGAGAGATTCATGTGGAGCAGTAATTTATAAAGCATATACATACATGAACAGAGCTTCAAGTGAACCAACAAAACACAGAGGGTTGCCATAGTGACATACAAAATAAATTCCACAGGCACAGGCAATGCCTGCGTTGACATTTCAAATAGGTTCAAGCTCAAAAGTTTTACACATCAAAGAGAGAAAAACGATTTCAGGCCAAGTGTTGCATTCTTACATTCCCAATTCACTAATGGTTTATATAAGAACTTTAACTTTCCAATTTGTGCAATTAGTTTGTGTTTTTCACCTTCTTTCACCATCTTCTCACATCAAATGATGGAAGAAAGTGTAAATAACACTACAACTAAAACAAGAACAAAAGAAAACACTTGGCTGGGGAAGGGGGTAGAGAAGGAGGAGCCTGTAGACTACACTCCAAGAGAAATTGCTTACCATTATTCAAGATATTCCAGGTTTGTTGCCCCTTCTCCACCTCCCCATCTAAGGTCACCTGACCACCATCTGAGGTTTCTGGACCAATCAGCTGCCTAAGATTGGTCACCTGACCCAGCTGGCTCTCCCCTCTGGGCAGCCCGTTGGTCAGAGTCTGCAGGTCAGAAATTCTGTCCTTGACCGTGTCCAGCTGACCCTCTGGGTTGGTCAGTGCGGCTAGGGATTGCCTGGTGGAGTCCAGCCAATCTTGGACCTTGGTGGCGGCGGCATCAAAGGCCTTGTGGTTTGAGGCTCGCGTTTCTGCCGTGATCACATTGTCCTATATGAAAAGAAAATATCAACTCACTGACTGCATGGTCTCATATTATCAGCTGCATTTTTCCCCTGTGTCACTCTTGACAAGCAATGAAGGACTGATTCTACATCATCACGTGATGTTTCTTTCAATCTGTCAAAGAAATTTGTTTGGTGCACATTGAGGTCCAAACTTACAACTGAGTTAAACCGATGAATAATCTTATGAAGCTCTCAGAGTATGGGCCTATAAGTGTCACATTGTGCACATTTCAAACATCAAAACGGATTGGAGCTGAATCTGTTTGTGGTGTGATTGACTGAATAAAAATTAATGGAGAATACTATAAAGCAAATGGGAAATATGAACTGTATGGACAAACTTTTGTCTGAACTAAACATAAATTTATGTGTGCTTTACATAAACAAAAAGTCTCCTTACCTGGCTCCTCTGTCGCAACTTGTCATATCTCTCAGTAACATTCTTGAGCTGTTCACTGAATGGTGCATGCTTAGTCTGGTCGAGAAGGGATTTCAGTCTCTTAGTCAGATCTGACACAGAGGGTCCCTTATCTTCCACTTCAACAGCAACCACCTGGATAATTTGAACAAATTAGCAAACATAAATAACACATATTATTTCCATAATATGATATCTTCATTCAAACAAATGTGAAGGTACTCGTAGAGATAAAGTAACCAATAAGCTTTGTTTTTTCTTTCCATTTTAAACTAATACAGACACATATACTTAATCTTCTCTATGATTATCCAAACAACTATTTAGATACTTGTAATTAAAAAGTTGTAAATATGCCTGGTTGTTTCTTGCTATTTGAAAAAAAATCTAAGATAGAAGGCCATTTCTTCCTACTCTGCATATACCTAGCACATATACAATTTATCTGCTATACACCAAGCTCTGTTAGCCCCAGTGTATCTACAGGTGTATGTAATGACAACAAGCTAGCATGGAGAGGGGTAAAGCCCTGTTACCTTGCAGTGTTCAGCCTGTTGTTGCTTCTGATTGGCTGTGTCCATCAGAGGCAGGCTGGCTGTCTGTGTCTCCAGATCGGCCAGCCAATCAGAGGTGGTCTGGTGGTCTCGCTCGGTCTGGTCCCAGAGGGATAGGCAGGCCTAGGAGAAGAGGGAAGAGGGAAGAGGGAGATATCAGCCGCACATATGACTGTCACTTATAGATATTCCATATGATCTTGATTCTCATTCTCCTTCAAACTTTGTCTACATTGTGTTCCTATCACACACGCTCTTGGCCTGAAGGCAGTTCAACTGGTTCGATACATAGATATTCCATATGATCTTGATTCTTTTGTCTACATTGTTTTCCTATCACACACGCTCTTGGCCTGAAGGCAGTTCAACTGGTTCTATATCTTTGATTGTCTTACATTATAGATTGGAACGTGTGTCTACATCATTTCATTATCTTGATCATCGTTATCATGTCATCGTCATTTTCAACTTCATTATCATCACCACTACCATCAATAGCAGCAATCACAATTGCCATCAACCTCCTTCAACCACCACTACCATTAACACCATAACTATCATCACCATCAGTACCATCTTTGACATAATCAAATCATTGCCAATGCTATTGCCATCAGTATCATCATCAAAATCAACATCATCATAACTTCCATCACCATTACCACTAGCACCACCATCACCAGTGCCATAAAACTACCATCCTTACTTAAATTCCATCTCTTTATCTCTCTTTACCTGACTACTTTCCAGCGCATCGGTCAACGCCGCATGATAATCTTCCAGCTGCCTCCCAGCAATATCCAGGTTCCTCTCGATCCCCTCCTGGCCGTCGGGCGTGGTCCCTACCAAGGTCTTCCTGGCCCTCTCCTCTACGGTCCTCAGCCTGAATGCCCCACCACTCTGCCCCTTCTGGAGCTCCTTCAGGCTGCTGCAGCGGTCAGCCAGGATGTCTCTGCTGCCCTCTAGAGGCTGGTGGTCAGCAAGTTTGGCCTCCTGGTCATCCAGCCAGTCTGAGAAGGCGTCCTGGGCCTCCAGGTAGTGCTGGTGATCCTTGGACATCCCTTCGCTCTGCTTGACCAGGTCCTGTTTTAAAAGGTCAATTTGTTTTTCATGATTCTCAGTCAACAAATGACAAAAAGCAATGGTTGGTTTTGTCCTAATGCTAAAAAATAATAGTGGTTTATCAATAAAATCTAGAACATTAATATTTTGCAGTCTTAGGGACACAAATGTCTCTCAATATCAATCAGCCTTTTTGTATACACTATTGCTGAAATTTTAAAAAAATTGCAAGGCCTTTATTGGGTCATTAAAGTTTTTATATTCAAGCATGCACATTAATCTTTGTATCCTGAATCATTGAAGCACGTTTCTACATTCAAGCATGCACTCTAAACAATGAAAAATTTGAGCAGAGAGAAGATTTCCTGACTGCCTATGAACACATCACTACCAATGATACCATGCACTGCCCCATTGTACATGGGACATCAGAAGGAGTCTCACCTTTGACCATTGAACACAGTGAATAATTTGAGCAGAGAGAAGAGTTTATCACTGCATATGAACACATCATTAACCAATGATACTACGCATTGCCCCAGTGTGAATGGGCCAATCAAGGGAAGTCTCACCTTTACGGCCAGGAGCAGTCGCTGGTACTCTGAGGCGATGTGAGTGGCCTCGCTGACCACTGCCACGTTGCCTACACTGCTGTCCAGCAGGGCCTGAGCAGTACTGGACACTGCCTCCACACTGACCCGCTGACCCTCCAGCCGACTCTGAACATCCTAGTGTGAAGAAAATATAAGATTAACCCCAATTAGTCATTGACCCTTCATATTGTTAGTGTTAAAAATTTTGTACAGGCTCAGATGATTTAACAGAGAATATAATCATTTGACAACTTCAAAACTGTGCTTAAAGAGAATCTACATGTTCATTCTACTTTACTTTGAAATATCAAGCTTTTTGAGAAGTCAATGCAAGCCACTAAATTGATATGATATGAACAGCAAAGAAAACATGTACCATTATATACATATGTATTTCAATTATGCAATCTTAATAAGGTGTTACATATCAGTTATATAATCAAAGAAAAACATGAACTAAGTTAAGTACCTGAAAGTGTATTGCCTGTTGCTGCTTGGCTGGTAGATCTGGCTGAGCCATCACGCCATCCTGCACAGTCTCCCTCACCTCCGCTATCCCAGCCTCCGCTGCATCCCTCCTCCCCTCAAACTCTCCCCACCTCCCCACACACTCCTCCAGCCTGGTGCGTGAGGCTAGCAGGCTGCTGGCCAGTGTGTCCAGCTCTGCCTGGGCCTTGTCTAGCTGCAGCTGGATAGTCTCCTCCCCAGCTGGTGACGTGAGCTGTTTGGTCTTCTCTCCTTGGGCGGAGAGGGATTGCAGCAGCTCGGTGCAAGCTTCTACTTCTGGTTGGAGTGCCTATGAGAGATGGTGAATTGAATTAGGATACCTGGGAATCCATCTTATAAACAGTTGCGATTGTATGGAATTGATTGCAATAACGATCCTTCAATGTACAAAATTATCTCCAAAATATGTCATCTTTCTTGGTGCAGTGACTGTTTTTATGAGTGATTTTTCACAAAGATCAGTGAACATGTACAACGAAAGGAAGAGAAGGGGAGAGGGAGAGAGGAAGAGAGGAAGAGAGAAAGAGAGAGAAAGAGTTAGAAAATTACGGTAGAGGAAAGATCAATGGAATGAGATAAAGAGATAGAGAGTGAGAGATGTGAGGGTGACAAATACAAAGAGAAAATATGAGGAGAGTGAGAGGGGAGACAGATAGAGACAGACAGACAGAGAAAAAAAGACACAGGCAGACACACAGAGAAGGAAACAAAAAGAGGAAAAAGAGGGGAGAAAGACAAGGAGAGACACAGAGACAGAGAAACATATATAACAAACCAAAATAAAACAATGCCAATCCATACTGGTACAGCAGCCAATTTTAACTGCACAGTCTGCCTGTTGCCCAAGCAAGACAAATAACCAGAGAACCAGAAAGAGATTGACAGACAGACAGACGGAGGTAAGGAGAATGCAACAAAAAGAAGAGAGTGAGAGATAGGAGGGGAAATGGAGACCGACAGAAAGACAGAAAGACAGAAAGACAGACAAAGCGAAACCCATGCCAATCCCTACCTGTACATCTGCCAGTTTCTCCTCCACGGCTTGCCTATTGCCTGAGGGGTCTGCCCTGGTACTGAGCTGGTGCTTGAGGTCTCTGCCTCGCTGGTTGAAGGTCTGCAGGGTCTGGTGGTACATCTGGTGGTCACTCACTGCTTCACCCTGTTGGCTCACTGAATCCTGTTGGGATCAACCAGGCATCAAATAGAGATTACATAACATCCTTTCAGGAGAACTATTGGAGAAAAATATTTTTCATCTGTATAACATACTTATTAAACAATCAAATCATCAAGAGCATGTAATCATATATTCCTCGGATACTACCTGCCTGAGGGTAGGTAAGTACAAGGATATTCAATACAGGTACATATTCACAATACAAGTCACATGGATACACTGATTATACAATGTATCTCAGAATTAGACGTTTAAGAGAGCCGAGGAAAGAATGAATGATTGATGAGTGAAGTGGCTCTGGTATGTGGACTTCAGAAGATGAATATAACAATTGATGGTAGTGGATGAATAATTCACCTGGTGTGTGCTGCATGAGTTACCATAAACATGACTGGTTGTTTCAAATAGCAATCTGCTTCATGGATTCTGTCTGCTTTTGTGCAAATTTAAGTATTTATCAAACATTTGCTTGCCCTCAAGTATTCACACAAAACTAACATTTGAAGTGGATCACTTACCTGACAATCTGTTTCAAGATCGCCAAACTTTTCTGTCAGATCATCGAGCGCAGCTGAGATGGGGTTGTTGTCAGGATTCTCCACAACAATTTTCTGAGCATGCTCCGTGACCTTCTTCAGGTCATCTTGATGACGTTCAATCTCTTGCTCAATGCTCTACAGAAGAAAAGAAGAATAACGCACAAAATAGGAGTAGCACTTTCTTATTGACTGCCAAAAATTCACAGACTTTGAAATTAAAATTCCAAGACCTAAAGACATTGTTTTTATAGTTTAATGGTCAACCTGCATCTTTCTTGAGCTGAAAGATGATGCAAGAATTACTCATGAAATTAATAAATTATCAGGATTTAAAGCATTAGCAAGATGACTCGACAGTGGTACCTTGCATTCATAAAGCTAAGAAAAGTGAGAAAACTTAACAAGATTCAAGAACTTTTCATCACACAACCAAATTTCAAGAGTTCAAGCATTAGCAAAACAAACTTGACAGTATTTACCTTGCATCTCTCGAGCTGAGCCTTCTTCTCAGTGAGTGAAGCCTTGGGTTGTACAGCGTCCTTTAGCTGAGACTGTGCCTCCGTCAGCCATCTCTGCAGCTTGTCCATGCTGGTATCAATGGCATCCCAGTCCTTGAGCGCCACCTAGAGAAGGGCAAGAAATGCATCATCACTGGTTTAACTCTTTGCCCGCCACGCATACTATATCCCCTGCACCACATTAATTTCAGGGTGGCACATTCAGAGGGGTTTTGTATCCACTGTCTTATTCAACTTGAAATAACTTTTTTATTGGTTTGTAGTGATGAAAAAAAATGTGTAGCAAAGTCTAAAAGAAATTAATACTCTTGACAATGTTATTATTTGTGTCATGTATAATATCATAGATTCTGAGTATTATAACTTTACATTCTGTCTCCAAATTATCGTTTTGGAGGCTATTTTATACCTCTCATATTCAATATGTCCTAATTAAAGTAATTCTCTAGGTTAGTTAAAAAAAAAAAGGTGTTCTTTAGCTTTTATTACAGACCAACCCCATGTCTTTATGGGAATAATGAGCCAAGCAATTTAGGATTTAAATGGGGCATTCAAAGCATTCAAAAAGATTAAGCTAACAATAAACTAAACTCCTCTATTGAAATTGACCCTGGGTACTTCTCAATAGACTTCCTGTCCTGGGAGACTTCCTGCCTATTGATACTTTGATCCCCTTATGCAATACACGAGTCGCTATTGTATGTGTGTGCGCACAATACAATTAAATGCGTTCCGTATGCATTGTGTGCGAAATGTGACTTGAGTCGAACTTGGCAGCCCGCTGTATGTGCCGCGAGTCGAACGAAGCGGGCTAAGAGTTAACTGCGGTACAGGGTTTGTACAGTATGTATCAACCTGGTTTCCATCTGTCCTACTCAGAAATGGTTACACTGGTTATACCCGTCCCTAGAAACGCACCAACCTCTGCATGTTTTGTCTCTATTTTGAGTACTTCTATTTATAATATTTTAATGGCATAGATGCGTGCAATCGGTAGTCTGATCTCCAGTGGATACATAATTGCCATGCCTTGGATGCAGCATGTGCCAGCGAGCAAACACTATGATTGATATTCATTTTCATTTATCAATATCATACATGCAGTATAGTGGCTGGGTCATGGGTGGACCAACAAAAATTGTGCTTCAGGCTTGTTGGGGCTGGTCTAAAAATCTTGTGGCAAACTGGTTGAGGATAGACGTTGCCCTCGAAAGAACAGATGTCACCAGTTTAAGGAGAGACGTTGCCACAAGCAACCTACCTGTAGCTTGTCTTTAGTACTGTTCATTTGCTGGACGAGGTCGTCATACCCCTCCTTCATCTGGTCAACTTCAGCCTTTGTCCGTTCTTGACCGGGGGGCGCAGTATGCTGCTTGACCTTGTCTGCCTTACTGACCGCTGCATGCACCAGGCTCTGGCCACGATGTCTGCTAGACATCAGCTCCTAGGATAACAGCATGGGACAAATTGAGCACTGGTAATATCCATCCTTGTGAGGGAAAGACATGTGCATTCATGACCAGGGGCCCATTTCATAAAAAGTTGCTATGATAGCAACTCTTGCTGTAATGTCAACTACTATAACAGTGAAAATTCTGCTTCCTGATTGGCTCCTTCGATGAAAGTTGACATTCCAGCAAGAGTTGCTATCAAAGTAACTTTTTATGAAATGGGCCCCAGGAAGTGGTTCAGGGATTGGGCTCCATTCAGGAGAAAATAATGTGAGGATGTTTTTTATGTCAACTTCACACTCATAATACTTATCAGCATTGAAGAGTGCGAAGAGTACATAGAAGCTCCCACCCTGTTTTAAAAAGCAAATTCCCATGAAGAACTGGGGAGATTTTGTGAGTCGCAAAAGGGATTTTGCTCTCGCAGCATTCAAGAGTTTGAAGGCTCCAAAAGAAGTTTGCGCACTCACAAAAGTAAAGAATTTAATAAATTCTGAGCATGTAAGCATATGTTGACTGAAGCTGACCTGTACGGCATGAAGCCTGTCCTGGAGGTCTTGTTTACTTCCTGTGAGGTCACTGCAGTGTTGTAGCTTCTCCCCTGCAGCCGTTTGCCAGTCTGAGCACTCCTTGCTTGCTGCCTGGTACTTGACCTCATCCTCCACTGCCCTGCCTAGCCCATGCTCCAGCTCCTACACGAGAGAGAGAGAGAGAGATGAGGGAGAGAGAGGGCAAGGAGAGAGGGCAAGGAGCTAGGTTAGGAATGATTCCAAACATTTGGGAAGAACTTGGTGATGTAAAGTAAACTAGAGCCATCTGACTGCCATGCAATCACTAAATTTGTTGCCTGCCCCCACTCTGTTAGCAGCTTCTAGTTTAAATTGATAATCTTCTATGGTCAGAGAACTTGTATATTTGATTAAAATTGGACCATTGAAATCCTCAACTCTTTATGCGCCATTGAGGCATCTTTGCACTGGTAATACACACCCTCCCCATAGGGCAGTATGGTGTCTGGCAGAGAAGGAGTTAACTCTTTATGCACCATTGAGGCATTTTTGCACTGGTAATACACGCCATTCCCATAGGGCAGTATGGTGTCTGGCAGAGAAGGACTTAACTCTTTATGCACCATTGAGGCATTTTTGCACTGGTAATACACACCATTCCCATAGGGCAGTATGGTGTCTGGCAGAGAAGGAGTTAACTCTTTATGCACCATTGAGGCATTTTTGCACTGGTAATACACGCCATTCCCATAGGGCAGTATGGTGTCTGGCAGAGAAGGAGTTAACTCTTTATGCACCATTGAGGCATTTTTGCACTTGTAATACACGCCATTCCCATAGGGCAGTATGGAGTCTGGCAGAGAAGGAGTTAACTCTTTATGCACCATTGAGGCATTTTTGCACTGGTAATACACGCCATTCCCATAGGGCAGTATGGTGTCTGGCAGAGAAGGACTTAACTATTTATGCACCATTGAGGCATTTTTGCACTGGTAATACACGCCATTCCCATAGGGCAGTATGGTGTCTGGCAGAGAAGGACTTAACTCTTTATGCACCATTGAGGCATTTTTGCACTGGTAATACACGCCATTCCCATAGGGCAGTATGGAGTCTGGCAGAGAAGGAGTTAACTCTTTATGCACCATTGAGGCATTTTTGCACTGGTAATACACACCATTCCCATAGGGCAGTATGGAGTCTGGCAGAGAAGGAGTTAACTCTTTATGCACCATTGAGGCATTTTTGCACTGGTAATACACGCCATCCCCATAGGGCAATATGGTGTCTGGCAGAGAAGGAGTTAACTCTTTATGCACCATTGAGGCATTTTTGCACTGGTAATACACGCCATTCCCATAGGGCAGTATGGAGTCTGGCAGAGAAGGAGTTAACTCTTTATGCACCATTGAGGCATTTTTGCACTGGTAATACACGCCATTCCCATAGGGCAGTATGGAGTCTGGCAGAGAAGGAGTTAACTCTTTATGCACCATTGAGGCATTTTTGCACTGGTAATACACACCATTCCCATAGGGCAGTATGGAGTCTGGCAGAGAAGGAGTTAACTCTTTATGCACCATTGAGGCATTTTTGCACTGGTAATACACGCCATTCCCATAGGGCAGTATGGAGTCTGGCAGAGAAGGAGTTAATATGGCAGCAAAAATCAGTATGGGCCATTTTTTAACATTCATCTTTGACCTCTGAGGAATTTGACCTCTATCTCGTCAGTCTATCTCCATGTAGTGATCTATCTTTGTAAATTTGATTGAAATGTGATAATTGCTTTTGCAGTTATTGGGGAAAAAATACAACATTTGGGCCATTTCTGACAATGATCATTATTATCATTGATGAAACATCATTCCTGTAGTTTTTTTCTTCCTTGTTTCCTCCCTTCACAACATTTTTCTTGTAATTCCACAAAATGTATCATTTTCTATATTAAACATATTCATTTGTATTGTAACATTGAGCCTACAACCCAACAAGCTTCACTTTTTTTCATAGGCTTCCTCCACATTGTGTAATATGTTATTAATTTTCAAAAATTGAAATGTACAAGCAATCTTTACAATTTCTGTCTTTATTCATTTTGCAATATACGCATGCAATTGTATCATGTGCCTGTATATTCTATGTTTATATGTGGAAAACAAATCAATTCAATTCAATAATTTGACATTGTTGTCTTCTCCTGTGTTACCTTGAGGTTCATGTGGAGGGTCTGGTATTGTGCAGCCAGCTTAGTGGCTTCACTGCTCACATGGGCCACGTTGGGGTTAAAGGTCACCAGGCCCTGGCTGAGCGATGTGATTTCCTCCCTCACGGGCTGTTTAGCCTCGCTCTCTGATAACAGGGCCTGCAGGACAGCAAAAATAATTCAATTCAATACAATTTGATTCACTTTATTTCAATTCAATTCATGTCAATTCATGTTAACTCAAGTTCAATTCAATACAATTCAACTTCATTTGCTACACATTTTGGTTTCATCCACACCTTAATTTCAGCCAGTTTCTGCTTCTTCTTCTCTATATATCTCTTTCCCTTGATACAAACTATTTGGTTCCATCCACACCTTGATTTCAGCTAGTTTCTGCTTCTTTTTCACTATATATCTCTTTCCCCTGATACAAACTATTTGGTTCCATCCACACCTTGATTTCAGCCAGTTTCTGTTTCTTCTTCTCTATATATCTCTTTCCCCTGATACAAATTATTTGGTTCCATCCACACCTTGATTTCAGCCAGTCTCTGCTTCTTCTTTTCTCTATATCTCTTTACCCTGATACAAACTATTTAGTTCCATCCACACCTTGATTTCAGCCAGTTTCTGCTTCTTCTTTTCTCTATATCTCTTTCCCCTGATATAAACTATTTGGTTCCATCCACACCTTGATTTCAGCCAGTTTCTGTTTCTTCTTCTCTATATATCTCTTTCCCCTGATATAAACTATTTGGTTCCATCCACACCTTGATTTCAGCCAGTTTCTGCTTCTTCTTCTCTATATATCTCTTTCCCCTGATACAAACTATTTGGTTCCAGCCACACCTTGATTTCAGCCAGTTTCTGTTTCTTCTTCTCTATATATCTCTTTCCCCTGATATAAACTATTTGGTTCCATCCACACCTTGATTTCAGCCAGTTTCTGCTTCTTCTTCTCTATATATCTCTTTGCCCTGATACAAACTATTTGGTTCCATCCACACCTTGATTTCAGCCAGTCTCTGCTTCTTCTTTTCTCTATATCTCTTTCCCCTGATACAAACTATTTGGTTCCATCCACACGTTGATTTCAGCCAGTCTCTGCTTCTTCTTTTCTCTATATCTCTTTCCCCTGATACAAACTATTTGGTTCCATCCACACCTTGATTTCAGCCAGTTTCTGCTTCTTCTTCTCTATATATCTCTTCCCCTGATATAAACTATTTGGTTCCATCCACACCTTGATTTCAGCCAGTCTCTGCTTCTTCTTTTCTCTATATCTCTTTCCCCTGATATAAACTATTTGGTTCCATCCACACCTTGATTTCAGCCAGTTTCTGCTTCTTCTTCTCTATATATCTCTTCCCCTGATATAAACTATTTGGTTCCATCCACACCTTGATTTCAGCCAGTCTCTGCTTCTTCTTTTCTCTATATCTCTTTCCCCTGATATAAACTATTTGGTTCCATCCACACCTTGATTTCAGCCAGTTTCTGCTTCTTCTTCTTTATATATCTCTTTGCCCTGACATAAACTATTTGGTTCCATTCACACCTTGATTTCAGCCAGTTTCTGCTTCTTCTCCTCCAGAGTGGCACCCTCTCCTTGCATGTCTCCCAGTCCCTCCTTGGCTCCCTCCATCCAGCCCGCCAGGAGCCCAGCCTTCTCCTGGTACTCCTCCCAGACCCTCCTGCACTGGTCCAGACTGGAGCAGGAGTCCTGGGCCAGCATGCGCAGGGCATCCAGCTCATGCTCCAGCGACTGGACCTGCCTGGTCAGCCGGTCCTGGCCTGGTCTGGCCGCCGTGTCGGGCAGGACCTGGTCTGAGTGGGTGGTGATCTGGTCTAGCAGGGATTCACCTTCTGGGAGGGATGCAAGGATCTCCTACAGAATACAGGGGATATCACACATAGAGTGACACATTGCAAATAGAAAACATTTATTATAGTTTGCTACAAAATATACAACCATTGTAAAGTCATAATTTTATTATCGTATTTACTATTTCCCCCAAAATTAACACCAACAACATTTGAATTTAAGTAGCTTCTGATGGAGGTTTTTGCATACATGTATTTTCAATGATTGAATCATTTTGATATGATTCCTTCCTGGTATCCTACAAGTAAACAAAAATGTCACAATGGGAAATCATTTATCATGGTTTCACTACTTCTCCTTAACTTACACGAAATGAAAAGTACATCTAAATGATGATATCCTCTTTTTTTTTCGCTGTTATTTTCCATGATTATTCTTATGTCTACAAAGCGTAACAGCAATACAAAGATTATATCACATACTGTCTTCTCCTCAAAACATTCACTTTCTTTGAATAAATGTAAATGAATAATTAACTCGGTATGAAAAGAAAACACATGCATCAGTCTTGCCTTGATTGTTTTCAGGTCTCATGCAACATTGCATACAGGAAGAGCTCAATAGAAGAGCTTAATCTGACTGAAAGAGAATTCAATCTACATGAATAGTCCCTTTGTATGAAATAGACTGTGTCTTCTCACCTTGACTTGCTCCAGTCTGGTCTTGTTTGTCTCCAGGTCACCTGCCACTTTACAGCAAGGCTCCAGCTCCCTGGTCTTAGCCTGGATCCAGGAGGACAGATCACTCATCTCAGCATCCAGAGCTGTATGGTCCTCGGACATTCTGTCCAGGTTGCCATGGCAATTCTGTCAACAGAAAGTAAGGAATATTTGATGTGCATGTCTATACATAGATAGCCAGAGAGCAGTAAGACAAATGGATAGATCTTGCAATGAGAAGCTTGAAAAATGTTCACATTTTAAACACACTTACAAAAGATTATTTTGCTATGAGATGATAAGGAGAAGGAAGGAGATGGGTTGCGAAATTTGTGAGCTTATTACAAAGAAGTGCAAAAGAAAAGAAAATTGTGCAGAGAGATTTAGAACACCCTGCTGGTTCCATATCCTTGCACTTTGGAGACCGTCAGAGACCACAAAATGACATAAGTTTATGGACGGCTGTTATCACCACTTCTCACCCGAATGTTGTGGCATTCTATGATTGCCTACATTACAGGATAATGCACATCGATATATAGATCTTACCTGAGCTTTCTGGGCGATATCCTGGAAGTCCTTGGTCAGTTGGTCAGATCTAGTCTTGACCTCTGGGTCACTCACTCCACTGACCGATAGGGCATTGGCCTGCTGAGTCAGAGATTCCACCATTGGCTGATAGTCGTTGATAGCCTCGCGTAGAGTCTGTGGAAGAGACAACATTTTAGAATGAAACAATTCTTCTATGATTGCATCTAGGTATCTGTCATTGAGTACATATTTTATTTAGATGAATGACTTACTGTACACTGCATATCAGAGTCTAATTTTTCGCAAATCAGGATTTCTTGACAATTTCGCTAGTGGTTAAATTCGCGATTGTGGAGTACTAACTAGCACTAGTACCGCATGTGCTCAAGCACGTGATTCATGATTTCATATTTTGTTAAATTCGCTAATAGTCGCAAAATCACGAAAATGAAAAACCTTCGAAATATACAGGTATGGCGTATACAGTATATCACTCACCGTAAATACCACCCTACCCCTCATTTTTTACATAGATGATTATAAATCGGAGAGTCAGTAGTACTGCATGGGTTGTGAACTCTCACAAGGAATGCCTTGTGAATGTAAAAGAAACACTTACTGCTAAGTTATCAGCTTGGGCTTTCTTCTCATTTGCAGTGGATTGCAGCTCTCCTGCTTTCTGAATGGTGTCATCCATTTCCTTCAGCCAATCAGCAAGCTCTATGCAGTCATGATCAAACTTGTTCCACTGTCCCAGGACTTGGTCGAGACATTTGTGAGATTCTAGGATGTGGGTTCTCTGGCTTGTGAATTTCTCCTGATATGAAAAAAAAATATGGGAATCACATTACAATCAAAAGATTTTATAACTACATTGATTTAAACAATACTTCTATAGAAAACATTCACATAGCATTGCTGCTATTTTTAAGCCATCAACAGACAGCAGAAAGAGACAGGGGTTGGTTAGTTAAAGATAGAAGTAGAGAAAGGTTGATGGAAAGAGACAGGTAGTGAGAGCGTCAGGGACAGATTGATCAACTGAGATGAGGATAAAAGTGAGCATAGACCAAGATAGAGAAAGAAATACTCACACAAACATTCCAACCATTACAACCCCAACCCCAAGCCAGCATCTTGATTATCATTACTATCTTGTACGTCAACTAAAGCAGTTATAATTGGCAGTTGGTGAAGTATGTCCTCAACTGTGGGTCACTGATACGGGTCAGTGAATAGGGGAGGGTTCTCCAACAGCACCACTGGGTCATGACAAATTTATGGGTATGTCCTTGCGGTTAAGTACAGGTCAGAGGTCAGAGTCTGCAATGTTCCATCTGTTCATGTTCAATGCGAAACAACCAGCACCACACCAGATGTTCATTAAAATGCAATATAGGATATAACCTTCAGCTGTGAGACATCTCTTTCTACGGCAGCCTTCCCGTCAGGGGATGAAGCCTTGACGACATCACACGCCCTCCTAGCAACCTCCTCCACCTTGTTCTCCTCAGCCAGCAACTTCCTCTCCAGGTCTCGCGTGGCAGCCAACCTCTGCTCCAGCTGGGACTTGCTGCCTGTCACTGCGGCGGCTTGCTCGACCTCTGACCCCAGGGAATCCAGCCAATCACAGGCCGCCTTGTGGGCCGTCTGGTACTGCTTGTGATCCGTCACAGCTTTCTGTAGAGCCTCTTCTGCATTCTGTTTAGAGAAAATCAGAGTCCGACATGTTGTTCTATATTACATTGCAATAAAATGTAGCCCTCGTTTAAACATTTATTCCCATAGTCAGAGGAATTGTGGGCTGGTATCTCTTCCCACTTGTACTAACGTTCAATAGCGATTTACAAACATGTTAGTACAATGAAAAAATATGAATGTGAGCTGAATGCAGTCCATCGATGAACTGACAAATACATGTACTACCATTACTGTATATATTCATTTCAACCAAGCTGAAATTCTTTAGAGCCTGTGTAGAGGGTATCCTGTAATATCGATCTGAAACCTGGACCATGGAGAAAGAACTACAGGATAGACTGGATGGCACCTACACCAAGCTTCTTACGTGAGTTCAAAACATATCCTGGTGTGAGCACAGATATATGGGTTGTCCCTCCAATTTCATCTTCTGTTGCCCAACCCCGTGCACGATTTGCCGGTCACTGTCATCGTGCGATCGATCAAGTAGTCTCAGACGTCACATGTTGGAAGTGACCGTGCCAAAAAAGGGGTCGTCATTCCCTTAACTACATTGATGTGATGGCTCGAGACATCCAGCAGGATCCATCTGACATCCCCAACTTAATGACAAACAGGGACATTTGGCGCTACATGGTCAAAAGCATCTTGGCTGCGGCCGTTAGATAGATATATTAAATACTAAAAAGAAAACATGTCAGTTTGGGACAAAATTAGTCACAATCTCCGACCATCATTTTGCCATCAAAAAATCATGGAGAGTCATAAAGGCAATTAAATGTCCAACCCACAGCATGGGAAAAACACAAAAATTAACACAAAAGGGAAATATAGAATATGGACGCTATTTTTCTCCAGGAAAATCAAGATGTCCAATTCCTATTCTCTCCAACAAAAAACTCCATTCTTTGGTCAAATCAATTTGGAAGAAAATTCAGGTACACACTCGGTAGCAAGGGTAGCATGCGCCATTGCTCTACTCTATAGACAAATTAAAATAATCCCTCTGGTGCCAGGACTTTTCTTCTCTTGACTTGTTTTTATTTCATTTACAGGATGGAGTGCGCTATCCATACTACCGGGTGCATGCCTAAAATTAATTTTCAAATCAAAATAACCCCAGCCAGCCCTTCCATTAAAATGTGACCAATGATTGTGCAAAATGTGTATTTTATACCTCGGTCTGGCTCTGTAGCAGAAAGAACTTTGAGTTGACGGCGTTGGCATGAGCCAGCTCGCTTTTGTTGCTCAGGTCTCTGGCTTTCTCCTGCAGGACCCTGGCCTGTGGTTCGTGCTGTATGAAGTCAGCTTGCAGGCTCTGCAACAAGACATATAAGATGAATATTTTACATGTGTGTAAGGGAGGAAGTGATCATCATCATGATGTGAAACCATTATGAAATGCTCAGGACAGAGACTTAAGACCCTTAACAGTAATAATAGGGGCTAGGGTTGGCTGTAGTCTCCAGATTCACTTGATAGTCTCATACACAATTGGGTTACTTTGGTAAAAACATATTTCTGAAATTAATATTCTTTCACCTGTTTTTGGTACATTTTTTGATGTATTCAATCCAATGGTTTTGTTAAATTCCTGCAATGTAATGGTTCTATACATGCATGACATGTTTATGATTGTGTATGTAATGTTGGATGATATAATCAGGCTCCCCGGGGAGAATAGTGCCTGGCACACTGACGGGGATACCCTGGATAAAAAAGACTCAATAAAATCAGACCATAGCCTAACCTCCTGTCTTTCTTGATAGTTGTAATGGGATGCATGTACAAATATATGAGGGTTAGTCCATGCAGTTGCAGACTCGTTGATTCAAAATGACATACTGTGTTTACACTTTACCTTGCACTGCTCCAGAGCCTTCTGCTTCCCAGCCAAGTCATCCTGTGGCTGCTTAGCCTCCTCCAAGGCTTTCTCAGCCGTTTTCAGCCACTCCTCCAGCCCATCCACCAGCCCGCTGAACTCCTTCCAGCCAGCCAGCCTCTCTGCCAGCTTAGACTCCTCCCCAGCCACTTGGCTGGCTATGCCGTCCCATCTATCCCTGGCCGCGATGGCCTTGTCCCTGATGGCGGGCTGGCCAGGGGCTGTGGTGGAGGCTAGAGTGGCCTGGGCTGTCTGGTCGACGGCATGGAGGAGGGAGTTGCCTCGTGGTAGCTCGGTTTGTAGGGCCTGGCGATGTGGAGCAACAAAATGGTGTCACTGAGATTCCACTGTCATATTATATTTTACTCTCATTAACTCCAATATATATCACATTGTATTTTATATGGCTTGCTTTCTTCTTCCATAACATACAGTACAATCATTTCTATCCTCAGATACATGTAATTTCAAAGTGGAATTTTTTAGTATTTTTAATGACATTGTCAAAATCAGTTTGCTGCTTGCTGATGAAATTACAAATCTTACTAGATTGAAAACATGCACACCACAAAGCAGGGATTACAATTGCATCCAAATAGTTTGCACTTAAAATTCACACGTACTGTAATAGCATTAAAGATGCAATGCAGCGGACACAAGTTGAACTCATTATGTGCCAACATTTTGAAGACATAACCAAGGTCGAGTGATAAAAAGAAGTGTTAACAGTCAAACCATCAAGTAAAGTTAACTCTTTGTACCCCATGTGTGTAGTTTGTCACCATTTATGCACACACATCCCACATGCCATAAGTTTTGTGACACACAAAGAGTTAAGTGTCATTGGTAAAATATAAATATCTTCTCAATGCACACAATAGGAATGATTTGATATAATCTATATTAAGTTTATGTCACTATTGATCAACATTTACCACACAAAAATACACATATGGGGGATAAGCAATAGTGAGAGGGTTAATGAGAGATAACTTACATGGACTCTTGCCAGGGCGTCTTCTACGGCAGCCTTGTCACTGGGTACGCGTCTGACCTCATCCAGGCTGGCGAAGACAGAGTCAATCAGGTCTGTTAAGTCCTTGACTGCTGCATCAAATGCCTCATGATCCTGCACAGCTCTGTCCTGGTTATCAATACAGTCCTGTCAGAAAGAAATCGAGAAAAGATTAAATCTTTCTACAGCTATGGTAATACGTTCAAATGTTTCTTGATTTTCAAGTTTCTTAATGAAAGATACAAGGGAAGGAAAGTGAGGGAGAGGAAAGGTTATAGCTTTTTGTGAATTCTCCTAGAGGTTACTTTTTAAGAAAACAATGCTTAGTGCAGTTAGGCTGCAAATGGCAAGTAGAAAGTGAGTCCAAAATAGATTTTTTAATATAATGTTATCTACAGAAATAAAGAGATAAAACAAGAGAACCACATTTGTGTTTTTAATCAAAGTTTCTGGAGAGATTATAGATTTTATATTTACTCTGTGTTGAAGCAACTTTTTTCAACAACTTTTCACAAAAAGCAGAGACCAAACAATAATTTACATGGTGATGCATGTTACATCAACAAATATCAGATGATACTATCTCACCCCATATGAGCCTTCCTTTATGGAACATGCTGGGTTTTTTTTTTTCATTGTATTTTGTGTTTGTTTTTACCTTGAGTCTGTTGACAGCAGCTCGATGCTGATTGGCCGCCTGGGTCACCTGACTCTCCACCTGTTCCTCAACATCGGGGCTGTTTAAAGCAGCCAGGGCTTTAGCTTTAGTCTGCAGCTCAGCCAGAACACTCGCCTCCTTCTCAAGATCAGTGCCCAATTTCTGTTGGAGAAAAGAATGCAAGGATACAGTTTTTTTTTAAGTAAATGAATTTGCTGGTTCAACCATGAATTAGAAAGTATATTTTTGAAGTAAATTTTTATTGAAAAAATATGTGATTATCACAGAGTACAATTTCTGTCAAGGAGAGAGATGTAAGACACATCTCATGCTATGATATTTACCTTGGAGTCTGCAAGGTGTTTTGTCTTTGCATCCAGCGTGTCTCTCAGTTCAACAGCATCATCCAGTGACTGATCTGTCGAGTCTAGCCACTGGTTGACTCGGGCCAGGCAGTCTTCATATTCTGACCAATCAGATATGCTCTTCTCCACATCCTGTCTGCCCTGTGAGAGCTGTTCTGATAATGAGTCTACCTCCCTCTGTAAGTCTGCAAGCTGCTGCTTGGTAGCAGCCTGGCTGGCTGGGGATGTGAAGGGCAGGAGGCTGGGGAGGATGTTTTGTGCTTGTAAGAGCTTTTCCTGGCAATTCTCTCTCTTCGCCTCAAGATCCTTCAGAAGAAATGAGAATAAAGCATCCCCAAAATAAATTAGTACAGTTGTACTTTCAAATTTTTGGAGGAAAGTTGATTGTCATAAATTCATATTGAAAAAGGGAAACAGATAATACAACTTTTATTTTTCCTTTCCATTTTTTTTTCCGGGGGGGGGGGGGGGGGGGGGGGGCAAAAATAAAGAAAGAAAGCATCACAAATATAGTAATACACAAATTTTGTGGATGAAATGCAAAATAAACACCTTGCAAATTATTGACTTGGTTCTGATGAAAATAAACTACCAGCGTCATGTCACATTTAGAATATTATCAAATTTTGGAACTTGCAACCCATGGTAATACCATGGCCACATCAACAATCGCCATTGATCATGTAACAAAATATGGTTGATACAATTATTGTAAATTACAAGATTTTTTTTTTTTTTAACTTCTCGAGGCAGGCTTCTTGAGTAGAATGAATTGGCCAGATTTTCAGGATAGAGCATGGTATTCTCGCTATTTGATGTAGTTAAAAAACAATCATTTTCAAATATAACAAATGGGTTGGAGGATGTTTGCTACCTTGATGGCTTGCACTTTGTCTTCACAGACGTTCCTGTCTCCCTTGGGATCCAGGCAGCTCCTGCCAGCCTGCTCCACCTCCTGCAGAGTCTGGGAGACAGACTCCTGCAGGCTCCCCAGCTCCTTCTGGGAGTCGGCCGTGTGCTGGAGCTGGCTGGATAGATCCTGTTGAAGATGGGGGGAGGGGAATAGTGGTGTAGGTTTTTGGTCAAAGAATCACAAATACACGACTAAAAGAAAACAATAATTGAAATGTTTGGAAGATACCATTTATCAAGCTGTCAATGTTGTTGACCACAAGTAAATACAGAGAGAACCTATTAATAAATCCTGACATTTGTCGATTTTGTCGATTTTTTTCAAGCTGTCAATGTTGTTGACCACAAGTAAATACAGAGAGAACCTATTAATAAATCCTGACATTTGTCGATTTTGTCGATTTTTTCAAGCTGTCAATGTTGTTGACCACAAGTAAATACAGAGAGAACCTATTAATAAATCCTGACATTTGTCGATTGTTGTTGGTTACCAGAAGAAAATACATAGTATGAATCCTGTTGTTTGTTCATTGCCGATGTTGTTTACCTGCAGCTTGTTGACAAGGTCGTCATAGTTTTGTTGAATCTCCTGGGTCTGAAGTGGTATGGAGTCATTGACCACAGCCTCAGTCACTGCACTGGTCTTCGCCTGCAGGTCATCCAGGACTGGACACTGGTCAGTCAGGTCATCTAGCAGTGCCTGGGGTGTGAATCAGGAGTAGTTTAATCCTTTATGTGCCAGACAAGCTGAATGGGGATGCTCTATGGGATTTGTGTGTGTGTTACTTGTGTCAGGAGCGGTTGATCAGATACTACGTTTTTGTCATTGCATCTCCATTTCAATCTTTCACAATGTCAAAAAAGAGAAAGACTGAACATGACAAAAACTATCAAAGAAATTGAAAATGTTATTGAACTCAGCCCTAATACAGCCAATTGACATATCACATTGCAATTGCAAACCGTTAATTATTAGCATTTTCAGTTTATTAATTGCTACTATACAAGTCATTAAGTACAAACAGAATCTGTATCTCACATTTCGAAAACACTTTTTGACAAATTTATATTTTCATTCTTATATTACATAATTGTTACTCTAGCACAATCTTTAACCCACTCTGGACAGGAGGGACTGCAAAAGCTTTGACTTGTGAAGACTTTATAATGAAATGTTATAATTGATTTTTTACTTATGTTTTAAGCCCGGCTCAAATTGAGATCTGTAAGGACAATGATCACTTTCTATACGTTGAAGAATGCCTACCTGAATCTTGGCGAGACTAGCCTGTGTGTCAGTCAGTTGATTACTGGGAGTCAACGCCCCCTTCATCTCCTCCTCCACCCCCACCAGCTTCCCCTTGACCCCCTCGGCACACCCCTCATACTGCCCCAGCACATCAACGCAGTGTCCAAGCTCCCTCTCCCTGACCGGACACTGACCAGTCAACGCAGAGTAGCGGTCACTCAGGTCGGTCAGTGTGGCATGGATGGACGGTGGGTGTGGAGGGTCTCTAGTTGTGGGGATGGATGAGAGGTGAGAGCCGGTGGTCTGGGCTGTCTGGAGGAGTTGCTGACCAGTGGGCAGGCTGGACAATAACTCCTGTCCGGAGCAGAAGGAGAAGATGCAATTGAAATCTAAGGCGCAAAATTAAATGTTGCAGGAAATCTACCATTTTTACTGTAAAAGTTTTAAAAGAAGAAGCCATGGTAGTAACAGACTAGTATAAGTGATACTGTATTGAATCAAGACTTTGTGAGAAATGTGAATTATCATTGCTGACCTGCACTGCCCGGTGTCTTTCTGTGACATCTTGAAGGCTCCCTTCAGGTTGAGAGTTCCGTCTTAAGATGTCCTCTGCAGAGTCGAGCCAGGTGGACATCTCCTTCTCTGCTTTCTTGAAGTCATCCGCTAGCTTGGATGCTATCTGCTCTTCAACCTATAGAGGATGGAAGTAACAAACATACATGTAGAAGACCTTAGACGTAAGACAAATAGCAGTAAAAGTTCTTAAAATCAAATCAATTTGTAATTACATCATTACATAAGATCTATAGAACGGATGGAAATAACACAAAAACTAATTCACTTAGTGCGTGCCTTTGATGCATTCTGCATGGGTAACACACATAATTCACAAACAGCAGCAGATATCTGGCACACAAAGGATGAATGCATGGCCTACCTGTTGGCACAGCTCCTGTGCGTGTCTGTGCTGAGTCTCCACAGCTTCAAGAGCTTTCTGCAGGGAGCCGGTGTTGGCCAGTGGGAACCGCTCTCTAAGACCAGACACCTGCTTAGACAAGCTCTCGATCTCCGCCTCCTTCTCTTTTAGTTTCTTCTCTACATCCTGAAATAACAACATTTTTTTTTCATACATACAGTGTAACAAATGATGATAAGGAATGATGCATATTTTATTCAATTGTTTATCAATCATGTTTCCCTCTCCTTCGGTTTCATCTCTACCTCTTGATATGGACAATGAAGAAATGTGTAAACATACAGTTTAACTGGTGATCATGAGGAATAATGCACATTTTATTTGATTGTTTATCAACCACACATATACTTTTCTATTAGAAATAGTAATAGAATGAATACATACATGTTACACAGGTCAGAACGTGCAAACATTAATAATACATACTTAATATAATTCATCCATAGCTCAGAACTTGGGCAACAAATGAAAAATCCAAGGCAGTAAAGAAAATCACTATATACTAATGATTTAAGCCAGTCATTGTTCTACTATTGAACTGATGATTAAAACTACTGATTTACTTCAAACTTGGAACTGTTCATACCTGTTTTTTATTCTTATTTTAGTTTTTTTCCACTGGCTCATGCTACCAATAAGCTATCAGAGTTTTTATGGAACTAAAGGAGTAGCTTGAATAACTTCCAAATTAATCACCATCTTTCATTTCCTGGAAGTTGCATCAAAACTTCATCATGTTCTCAACCAATACTGTTCGACTCTTTAAGCACCATTGATGCATTTAAGCATGAATAATAGACACAAATCCCATAAAGCAGCATTTCATAAAGCAGAAGAAGGGTTAAACAGCTTCTTACACAACAAGTTGCATGATTGGATGTGAGTTTGTCTCCCTCTTGTGTTAGGTCTCTGCATTCCTCCACTTCAGCATCCCTTTCTTGTAGCCATGACAACAGGTCCGCCAGCTTGGCCCTGAGATCCTTGGTCTGAGCTGTGAACTCACTCAGGTTGCTCTCTGCTTCTAGGGCAGTCTGCACAGGACCATACGGAAACAAAATTAACATTAAATGTTCTTTGAATGTTTCCATGGTGAGAGTGTACTAATAAATACTATTTAGAAAATAGCAAAACTTTCGGTAACACCATGTGGTTATATTCTTTCGGATAATTGGCCCACTTCTTTTTTTTTTTTCTTTTCTTTTCTTTTCTTTTCTCTTTAACACTACTTTGTCACTAGTTCACAACTTTCATCAACACCCACCATCTTCTTCTACCTCCATTCCATCCCATTTATTTTCGGTTTAAAACACCGAAAACTAAAGCTAAAAATAGTCTTGTGTAAGTGTTATAAAATATAAAAATTCACCTCTCCCTTTTTTTCACTTTTCACTTTCCTTTCCTTTCTTCACCCCATAAGTGGGCCAATTATCCGAAAGAATACAACCACATGGTGTTACCGAAAGTTTTGCTATTTTCTAAATAGTATTTATTAGTAAAATTAACATTGTTCACATGGGTGTGGTTTCAATTGCCCATATCGCATCAAAAGAAAAGGCATCCTGTGATGCACCACTCAGCCACACTCAGATTTTTTTTCCAGTCATGTCTGCTTCCAGTCTAGAGTTAGAGACAGGAAGATGACTACACAAACAATCTGGATGTCGCTGCTTGGTGCATTATGGGGCAACTTTCTTCTAAATGCGGTGAAGAGACTTTCAGACAAAACCCCCCATACAGCAAAATTACCACCAGGCTCCTGGTGGCTAATGGCAAGATAATGGGAGACCTCTTTCAAAATTGAAGTTTAAATATGGAGTACCAGGAAAATGATTCCTCTATTGCCACATATGCAAAATAGGTTTTAAATTATAACTTAATAACTAAGTGATAAATCCCCTGATACCTGTTTGGCCTGAACGAAGTCAGCTTCCACCTTCTTAAGAGTCTCCTCTACCACTGGGATGGGTTCGTCAGGATTGAATGACTGAAGCTCAGCCAGGCTGGCTGCTAGCTGCTGCAACTCAGTCTCTCGGTCTACTGCCTCCTCCTAAGGGGGATGGATGGACGGAGAGAGGGGGAGAGAGAAGAGAGAAGGGAGGGAGAGAGAGTGAGAAAGAGAGGAGGGAGGGAGAAGGGAGGGAGAGAGAGGGAGAAAGAGAGAAGGGAGGGAGAAGGGAGGGGGAGAGCGGGAGAGAGAGAAAAGGGAGGGAGGGAGAGAGGGGGAGAGGGAAGGAGAGAGAGAGAGGAGAGAGAGAGAGAGAGGAGAGAGAGAGAGGAGAGAGAGGAGAGAGAGAGGAGAGAGGGAGGGAGAGCGTGAGAGAGGGGAGAGAGAGAGTAGGAGGAAGAGAGGGGTAGCGAGAGAGAGAGTGGGAAGAAGAGGGGGGAGAGAGAGAGAGAGAGAAAGAGAGAAAGAAAGAGAGAGAGTGGGAGGAAGAGAGGGGGGAGAGAGAGCAAAAGATAGACAAAATAAATATGATTGGTTATCCCATAATGCCAAGAGGCAATTAAAATCAGCGAAGTCAAACCACTTAGCCTTCTTTTTATCTCACATGATCCTCAAGATTTAATTTTATCATAACAGATGGGCTCAATTTGCATAAATTATATCCACTGGGCCCTGTGCCCTGTTGCATAAAACTTACCATTGATAGTAACTTTGCTATGAATGGCAACTTCTATGGAAACCTTGAATTTGATTGGCTGTTGAGTGGTGTTACCATGGTAGTTACCATTGATGACAAAGTTACCATTAATGGTAAGTTTTATGCAACGGGGCCCTGGTGTGTTTAAAGAACCACAGCCCATTAATGAAAGAAACATCCCAAAATATTTCATTCCAAATGAATGACAGCAAGTTTAGTAGTTGATTTGAATGTCATTACAATCAACTGCAAAGTGATTCATTCATGATGATGTTATATGAAATCCTTGTTCTCTGCTTTATATAGCTTTATGTGTCAGACAAATTGCTGCTCTATGGGCTTTGTTTGTATAAATCATGCAAAAATGCATCAATGGCACTTATCAACATTCATCACATTATTCGTACCTTGAATTTCTGGATCTTTCCCTGGACCTCGTCTCCGTCGCTGTCGTCCATCTTGCCCGAGGCCTCCTCCAGGGCTTGTCTGGACACGCCCAGCCAGGAGTGGAGTTTCTTCTGCCCCTCCCTGACCGCCTCCCATAGCTGGCCCCCTCTCCTCAGCCTCCCCAGCCTCTCCTCCAGGGAAGACCGCAGCGCCGCCACTCTCTCAGGCAGGGTCTGAGCCTGCAGGAGGCCTGGAGGTGGCTTGGTCTTGGTTGTGGTTGCCGTGGGGATGATTTGGGGGAGGAGCTTCTGCTGGAGGTGGAGGGAGGATTGGGCGAGGTGTTGTGCGGGATCGCTGATGGCTTGTACGTCAGCTAATGTTACCTGCAAAGTAAAAGACACACAACATGCTTGTCAAGACAAAAAGGCATTTGTGGAATGAGATTGTGGTTGTCATGGGGACGATTTGGGGGAGAAGGTATTGCTAGAAGTTGAGGGAGGATTGGGCGAGATGTCGCACTGAGTTGCTGATGGCTTGTACTTCAGCTAATGTTATTTGCCAGGTGATAGACACAGGACATATACATCACAGTACATGCTCAAAAAAGGAGTATTTGTGGAATGGCTGCCATTCTATTGTGGTTACATACTGTATCTATTAATTGATTTATTCATGCTTTATTGAAAATTGTGGCAATAATGTCAAATTGCACATGATATATATAAAAAAACATTGAAAAACATTACTAAACACATACACATTTAAATAAAACAAGTAACACTTTACTGTGAGAATTGAATTGGTACAGGATAAAATGAGGAAACTGATACTCTAAACAACACCATTCTGAAGTTTATACCAAAATTTCAGCAAATCAGCCCGCTATCCAGCATTACCTCATGTAACTTCAGCATCCGCTGTGCCTCGTCACTATCGCTGCACCTGATTGGCTGCTTGCACAGGTCCTCTGCCCTAGCCAGAGTCTCTTCTAACCTGGGCTGTGATTGGTCAATCTCCTTCCAGAGTGTGATGGAGGCATGGCTGACCTTGGTTGCCATGGAGACTTGCTCATCTGTCTTACTCCACTCCTCCCTCGTTGCATCAACCTGGAGTACAAACACGACAATCCCTTCCATTAACTCTTTCTGTGCTACATATGCCTTCTTTCACAAAAAATAAAACAGTGCTTTATCTCGCATGCAAACAGTTAACTTCTCTTTTTTTCACCAGGCTAAGAGTTGTTGTCTTATGAAATTTCCATTTATTACTGGTTGGGAAAAATCTCTAATTCACTCATAGATATTCGACCACTGTGACGTTTATAACAATTTGCAATACACTAATGTGGATGCAACGCCCCTTTCTGCCTTGAAATGATAATATTTATATGCTGTAATATCAAAGTGTAGAAGCTCTGAATCATTGCTGATATTATGATTTCTCTAACTGAAATATAATGTTAATCTACACTACTGAATAATCAAATGCACACTTTCAAAGGCAAAGAATTTTTCATTTTGGGAAGGATGGGCAAAATCCAGGGCAATCATAGCCCACAATTGCCTCTCATGCAAAATTTAAAAATATGCACATATATGAACTCGGAACATGACTGACAATTATGACATGAATATTTACCTTTGGTTCGATGACCGACACAAGTTTGGGGTCAGCTTGCATGATTTCTACTCCCAGTCTTGTCAGGCGGTCAAGATCAGTTCTATGTCTGGACAGCTCCGACTGACCATGCTGTAGGATCAAGGGGATAACCATGGCAACATTTCATTCACATATTTCTTCATAAATTTTGCAACAAATAAAGCTTTAAAAACATGAAGGTGATCGTAACATGAACAGAAATTAAGAATTTGACTGCATGTTATCATCATCATTATTGTCATCTTTTCAATGACATTTTCATTTCATTGACATTTCTATGACATTTTCTTTAAATTATTGGCTCCATGAACAAAATATGATCATTGTTCTATTTACTTTGTTTGTATATGAAATCTTCACTATTTTAATTGTTTTTCATGTAATATATTTGTGTTTTTCAGCTATACCAACTTAAAGAAAAATGAAGCATTCTACAGGTAGAGAAAAGCTGGACATTAACTTCCATACCTCGAGTGAACTAATTAGAGGATTCAAATCCTCTCTCCTTTCCACTGGAACCTCCTTGGTTAGACTGTCTTGCAAGTCCTTGAGACAGATAGCAAGCTTCTTCTGCTTCATCTCAAAGTCTGCCAGCTTCCTGTTGACCTCTGCCATCTTGTCCAGCTTGGTCCTAATCTCACTGACCAGCTGGCTGTGAGTGGTGACCAGAGCACGGTGCTCCGAGCTGACCGGAGCGGGGGTCTGGCCGCCTTTGCTGGATGGACTCTTGGACGTTTGACCTGGGCTCGGCTCCACAGATGGAGGCTGGATCGTAAGCCAAGTTGCCTTGGAGAGCTGGTCCATCTCTTGGGTCTTACTCCTCCACTGGTCCAGGACCGGTTCCAGAGCCTGGAGCTGGTCTAATTCTTGGAGGAGCTCGTTATCAGTAGGGTCATCCTTCTCCAGGAGTGGCTTGGCTTCTTGGAACCTGAGGACATCAAGACAAATCTGCAACATCAGGTTTGACTCTTTGTATACCATATGGACCGTTTTTCCACAATTAACACACACAATTCCCACAGAGCAATAGTTTATCTAGCAAATAAAGGGTTTATGAATGTGTTCAGTTTTGTCTAAATACAAAAATAATTTAATAATTTTTCTCTTTCAAAATGCATTTCATAATTCAATCACTGATCAACTACAATGTAGAATAAGCAAATGATGTAAATGTATCAAACTTTTTATCATGAGAAGCCTAATTTGCTCTACATCAGATAAATTTGAAGGATAACTTCGTCAAAGTGTGCAAGAGAGAAGAAGGATACGAGGGCCAGGAAAGTGGATGTGTTGTCATGGCTACAAGAAGGGGTCAATATCAAACCAGCCAGACTTGTTTACCTGCCGAGGGTCTTATATCTGATCTCCTCAAATTCGATGTGGAACTGGACCATGGAGACCCTCTTGGTGACCACCTCCTTGACACGGTCTAGCTTCTTGCCTAGACCGGTGACCTGGCGGGAGAAGCCCAGGGCCTCCCCAGAGTCACAGTGTCTGCAGACTGGCTCCAGGTCAGAGTCCACAGACTTCAGGGCCTCGCTGAGCTTGGACAGGGCTAGGTCTTGTTCCTGAGGACAGGTGAGGATAAGGTAAGAGAGGATGAGACCTTCTTCCTTTTTTTTTCTTACTGAATCATCAGTCAATCATATTCATACAAAAGACTATTAGTACCACAAGGATAATAAAGTATGTTGTCCCTTTGCAAACATCCTTTCGATTGAGGTGAGAGAGGACAAGATTGTCTTTTTTCTCCTTTTTTTTTGTTTTTCTTACAAAGTTATCATCAATTAATTCTATTTATATAGAGAGTATCAGTAACACAAGGATAAACGTTTATCCTCCCTCTGCAAACATATATTCCATAGCATAAGCACCTGAAGGTATGAGAAGATAAGATTTTCTTTTCCCCTTATCTGTTTTTTCTTACATAGCTATCATCTGTAAACTTTTAGAGAAAAAAATGTGTATATTAATTTTGTTCTTGTTGTTTGTTTCTTCTCCATGTTTACCATTATGTTGTGTTAAAGAAAAATGAATCTAATCATGTATCACGATAATTTCTTTTGTTTTGTCCGTTTGTTTGTTGTTGTTAAAGAAAAAAAAAGGTTTTGCACATATTACATAATTTCTATTTATTTTCATTTGGGGGTCCAATACACACAAGCCCTGCTTCTTTTGGACCCCTCAACAAAAAAAAATTATCATCTCTATAAATGATTTTTTTTTATTATTATTATTTCTTGTTTTGTTATACTCGTATTTGAACTTTATGCATGTATTTGTTTTGATGTCTTTTTTTGTGGAAAATAAAGTTGAATCTTGAATCTTGAATCTTGAATTCATCTAATTCATAAGAAAGGCTCCAGTAATCAAAATATATAAAATATGTTGTCTCTCTGTAGACATTATCTTATTCCATTGAATAAGCAGCTGTCCTTCTGGGAGCTCATGAATATTAATAAACAAGAAAACAATAGCATGAGGTATGGTTCCAAAGACATTGTGACACTGCTAGAAACCAGCAGGAGCCTAGTGGTCATGACTCTGACTGGCAAGCAGTGGATTAATTGTTTAAATTGTTCAAATTTTGATCATTCAAGCTTAGTCCTAGAGAGTACCATTGAAACAGAGATTACAGTCACAGAAATCACTTTGAATTCTACCTGTATAGCAGGGAGTTTGTCCTTCAAGTCTTCACTGTTGATTTCTCTCTGATCTCTGACCATCTTCTCCTGTGTGTCCACTGCACTGCTCAACTCAGCCAGTCGAACCGAGACCGCTTTCCTCTCAGCGAGCACATCAACAACCTTCAAGTAAATTGATAGCATAGTTTTTGTCACCCACTTTAATAGGTAAAAGGTAAAAGACATGGTCAAGCACAATTAATAAATCTGTTCAAAATCATGTGATGTGGTATCAGATACAGAGGATGAAGCCTTCTAAAAGCTAGCCCAATGAAATCTTTGAGACTATGGTGCAATAAGCTTCTCCACAACAAGATGATAAGTAACATATGAAACAAAGCTCTTGGAGGACAGGTAAATGGGGAAAAGGCAACACATGATACATTCTGAATTACATACAGTACTCGTTCATAAGTACCTTTCTGCACTTTAAATAATGGAATTGTGCACATTTGATATACACTTAATTTCAGTATGACTCAGTTCCAAAGTTTGGTTTGATATTAACTCTTTGTGCAGCACTGTTTAATGCATTTCTAGTATAGCAGCATGTGTCTGGCATAGGAAGGGTTAATAGTGAAATTTGAAAGGAGACAAGTTTGTTCTATTCAAATCCTCATCAGGCTTTCATTTTCCTTTAATACACTAACTCCTAGATGTTCTCATTTCCGAGGACTTAATATAGGGACATCCCCGTTTCCGAAAGCTCATGGTTAACATGAGGGTGTGAGTCTGTTACCTTCTGACCAGCATCCTGAGCCAAGCCCCTCAGTCGGTCGTACTCTGTCTGCACCCTGTTTGCCTCTGAGTTGAGCCTCTCTAGGCCTATGGGGGAGCACTGCTCAGCTAGGGACTGGCTCTGGCTCATGCACTCTGTGACCTTTGGCCTCTTCTTCTCACACTCTGCAAACAGGTCCTACATAGAGACAGGTCAACAGCAGAAACTTTTGAATCAACAACATCCAGTCCAATCTGAAATAGTGACTGCTTTGATAACTCAGCTCCATCCATATCCTTGTCAGTCAACTATTGTGTCTGAATATGCAGACTATTTACCATATCTCTAATGTTAACTGTGTAAGGGACACAATCTGTAACAGCCACTTTAATAAAGTCCGTATAGTCCATGTACAACAGAAAATTTCCCAATGTAAGATTTTCACTATAGACTTTGTTTTACTCATCATATCGATCATAAAACTGACTTTGTAAAGAAAATATAAAAGTATAATTTAAATCAGTTCCTCTACCTTGATACCAATTGTGTTAACAAACATCAAAATCTATTTTGTTATATGTTATTATCCATGTTAATCAATTTGCCATACCTGTAGAGCTTGCTGTCTCTGCTGCAGTTGTTGTGTGTCGCCTACCACCTCCCCACACTCCTTGTCCAGTCTCCTCCCTGCATCTTCCAGCCACCCCATCATCTCCCCCATCCCCTGCTGGTATCCCTCCCACTGGGATACCATGCCTGCCAGGTGGGCGTCGCCCCTGCTGATCCCATCATCCAGGCTGCTCCACCGCTGCCCCAGCTGCTGGGGGTCTGGGTGGCTGCTAGAGGCCTGCTGGGCTGGGGTGGGCGTCGACTGGTGGGCTATGCGGGAGCGGATCTCTGGGCTGGATGCCTGGATAGTAGCCATCAGGGGTTGGTACTCAGCAAACTCTCTCCTCAGAGCCTAGATATTCACACACACACACACAAACAATTATAGTGGCTTAGACTTGCTTAGGACTGGTTTGAACCACTTTAGACTGGTTACAAGGATGGCTAGACCTTATGTAATTCTGCTTCATGTACAATTTCCCTAGAATTGCATCATAATTTGCTCTACATTACAAGTCCCATATCAAACACAGCAAAAGCTACATAACTTGAAGATTGTTTCAGAGAGTGGTTGATGGAACTTTGTTTCTTATAATGGCCAGCAAACTTATATTACTGTTTTAATTTGAGACGACTCCTTCAATTACAGTGATAATGTATTCTGTAGAGAATCAAATCACATTAATCTCATCACATACAGTACAAGTACAACAAGCCTCAAAATATTGACCTGAATCAAGCCTTTCCCCAATCAACCAGCATCTCTGTCTCATGGACAGGAATGAAAGAGAGAGAATGAGAGAGAGAGTGAGAGAGAAAAGATATATATATATAAATATTTATATATGTAGAGATCGAGAGAAAGATAAATAGAGAGAGACAGAGAGAAAGAAAAAGACAGAGAGGGAGGGAGATAGAGAGAAAGACAGAGATAGAAAAAGAGACACAAGAGAGACAAAAGAGAGAGAAGACAGAATTGAATATATAAGACACACCAGCAGCTTGCAGAATGTACAAGTACCTCAACCTCAGCCTTGCTTTGCTGCACATCCACCAGCGAGTCGCACTGACGTCCTGCAACCTCGCCTAGTCTTTTCTCAGCCCTTTCCAGCCAAGGCAGCAGCTGCTGGACAGCCTTCTGGTGAGCATTCCACTCAGACACCTGGTCGGAGAGACTAGCGTTGAGACCTTTGACCCTGTCGCAGAGCTCCTCCCATTGGCTGCGGAGGCGGGCCAGGTCGGACTCTAACACCAGGATGGGGACAGACCGCGGGTACGGCGATGTCACATCTTGAAGGGCTCCCTCTAGGGCCTCGACAGACGTATGCTTGTCATAGACCTCAGAGAATAGGTCCTGTTGCAGGAGGGCAGGGCAGGTAAGGAATTGATCATCATAGAGGAAAAGGGAGATGGGTGGCGTCTTACCTTACATACGAACACAAATCCCAAGAGCAATCTTCAGTGAATTTGAAAATGTCTCCTTTGTTGGAAAATGTATCGCTCTTTCTGTTTGTTCATGAACGAGCTTTGGATTTTTATGTCTTAAATTTTACAACTTGTCGTCCAGAAATCACTTGTTATTCTTTTCATGAACATCAATGTTTCATATGAAAAGACTCGCAACAACAGATCTTTCTCTCTTTACCTTTTCTCATTCTCTCTCTCTATCACACACTTTCTCTCTCTCTCCCTCTGTTTATCTGTCTCACTATTTCACCCTCTCATTTATACTCTCTCTGCTTGCCTCACCCTCTCTGTATCTCTCTCTCTCGCCCTCTCTCTCCCTCTCCTGTGTTTTTTAACTTTTGCTTTTCTATGACCCTTGACCTCTGACCTTGGCTTTGTTGAATGTTTCATCTGGGAGCTCCTGGGACGACTCCACCTGGCCGAGTCTCTCTCCCGTCATCCCCAGCCACTCCGTAAAGTCTTCTTTGGCTTTTTCTAGCTTTGACCAGTTAGTCAGGGTCACATCAAGGCTGAAGAGAGAAGAAAAGGATAAGAGCTGTAGTTATTATCATGGAGCTCAAGAGCAGGAGAAAATAAATGCATGGGGTGGGGAGGGGGGGGGGGAGAGTTAGGAGGGGAGAGAGAAATATTGAGAGATCAAGATATATTGAGGAGAGAGAGAGTGAGGGACAGACACAGAGACAGAGACAAAGAGAAAGACATGGCTGGTGGGTGGGGGGAGAAAGCGAGAAATAGAGACGGAGAAAGCAAGAAAGAGGGAGAAAGAGCGAAAGAGAGAGGGAGATAGAGAGAAAGAGAGAAAGAAATAGATAGCGAGTGAAAGAGCAATTGTGTGAGTGTGTTTGTCCGTATTTATGTGTCTACAAGGGCTACAATCGTCACCTTGTTAATCTTCTTTGGAGAGAATCTTTGGCACTGGTGCATCTGGTTTGATTGTCTGTAGTACTTTGTTGCATGGCCTCACAGACAGGCTGTGGGCAGTGGGGCTGGAGCTGCATGCAGAGCTGGCTCAAACTGGCAAGAACCGGATCAAGGTGGGCATGGCTGGTCAGAACATTCTGGAACAATGCAGATGGAAGGGACGGGGGAGATTGAAATTGGTTACTTGAAGGATAAAGCAAACATGATTGTCTCTCTTAATTTCTTTCTTATACTCATTTTTTCACTTTTTTTTGTCCGTCTGCATCTGTTGATCTAGCCACGTACTGTGTATATCTCTATCTGCATTATATATGAGTTATTATGATACAGTGTGAATGATTATGATCCCTTTGCAAAATTAATATTCCTACTAACAAATATATTTTTAACATTCCAGCACTGTCTATTAAATTATATGCAAATTTAATTTTAAAAAAAGGTATTTGAAACAATAAGCAAGAAATGCAAGAATATTGATACATTTCATTGCAAAACATATTGTATTTATTTAATATTTCTTACTTTTAATTTAGTACAGTAAGATATCTACATTACAGAAATGTATAAGAAAGAATAAAACTTTGATGTTGTAGTTTTACTGCAAGTTTAAATTATATTTTGATCAGTAGAAAACAATATCAACAGATTCAAGACAAGGACATAGAATAATAAGTGAAGTGATGAAAGATGTAAAGCAGAGTTCATACAACCAAAAAGCAATGTCATTGGCCCATTGTTTTACCTGGCATTTTGTGATTTCTTCTTCTATCACCTCCTTGCCAGGTGTGGGAGGAGGAATGGGCTTGTTAGCTTCAGCTTCAGACTTCTCAAGAGTTTCTTTCAGGTCTTTCTCCAGGCCAATAAACTGTGGATACAGCTTTGAACACTCCTGTAAACAAAAATTGAAAAAAAAATGATCAAGTTATTTCAGAAGAACAATTAATAATGCAGACATAAGTATCCCCTAATGGTTATCAATTACAAAGCCCCATTTTTTTCAATTTCACAAATGTTAATCACACATCTCAATCAATCTCAGTCTCAATGCAACTAATTGACCATATTTTAGTAATCGCAAACAAGCACATCACAAACAACTCCAATGGTACAAGTGATCTTGGAATTGATTCTGCTTTGTCACTTATATTTGTTAACTTCATTTAAGAAAACAATGTCCAAATATCAGTCCTACTGTATAAGATATTGTATAACATAAGACTACTGTATAACATACAACTGTACACATATTACCCCATTCTGTGCCAATGGCATATTTTGGGTCACGTAATACACACAAAGCCCATAGGGAAATAATGAGTCTGGTATGCAATGAGGTAACTCTTTATGTGTCATGTGTGCATGTTTTCACCAATATTGTACACAAATCCCACAGAGCAGCCACTGATCCGTCACACAAAAGGGTGAAGGACAGGTTAACCTACCTGAAGTTTTCTTGACCGGTCCTTGGCCTCTGCTTCGACCTCTCTCCACCTCCCGTCCAGCTGGATGGTCAATTCGCTGACGTACCCCGGACACTCGGGGTCCCGCTGAAGAGACTTGCCCAGCTGGACTTGGTCCTGGACTTTGGGCTTCAGGGCCTGGACCTGCTCTTCAACGCCCTGTATAGCAACATCATCAGTAATGTGTCAAACATCAAAATATTATTACATTCCATGCATCATGTGGTTAGACACAAAATCTAGTACAGTGCAACCTCTCACAGCATTCCTGGAGAGTCCGCTAATGGTGTTTGCTCCTCAATCTGATAAAATGACACCACACTCTTTGACAAATAATCTTAACCTTGTCAGTACCATCAATTGATATTCCCATGTCAATAACAACATAATCTAGTATCTATGGGACAGAGAGAGATCAGGTTAGAGACAGAAGGTGTGAGAGAGAATAAGGCATAGACAAAAGGGAGAGAGAAGCAGACAAACTGACAAAGACAGGCAAAGAGACAAGGCATTAGCAATATTGTGTCTCGCCCACTTGCGAAAATAACCAGAAATATCGCGATCTCCGTTGCTACGCAAAAGAAAACTGAAACAAACAAATAAGCAACTTTAAACAGACAACATCAAAATCAGGTGCAAAATAGTGACTTTGAATAAATTTGCATAAATGTGCATGAGTAATGTTTGCCTAAATCTACATCAGTAATGCTCACACATGCTCACACAATTCTGTGCATAAGTTAGGAAGCCTTCACCACAGGCTGGTCGCCAGAATTTTTTTTTCGCGCGGCGCAAATAGACATTTTGCGATAGCGCATAATTTTCCCATGGCGCAAAATGACATCCCTAAATTTTCGCGTGGTGAAGCTTCGCGCATATCGGCACAGCCGTATTTCTTATTGTGGACCGTCTCCTTATAGCTAGCACGCCTAGCAGAGGCCAGGTATAGCGAGGGCTAGGGCAGGCATGAGTGTGAAGATCGCGGTGAAATCGACTTTGTCTGACTCTGATCAGACATCTCGCTATATGAAAAATAAGCTGTGACGCAACCCACTAAAAATAATTTTTTTTTTGTTGTTTTTGTTTAGCCTTGATTTTCAGCACATATGAACGTGATTTGAGCATGTTAATAGCTAATGGACAGGGCTGGCTTTTACTCAACAAGTGCGACGTCATCGACTTGGAATAGGCGTTCGCAACGGCAATCTTAGTCCATCGGGATTCCTTGTCAACCTCGAGCTATTGTGCTAACCTGTGTGTGATACACAGCATGCAGCATTAGCCCTGTTTGTGTGTGTTTGATGATAATTCACGCATGTACACTCTTGCCTGTGATTATTAAAAGGGAGATCATCCAATGGCTTTGCCTCGTGATTGGCAAGCTAGCGGGTTCAGAAATGCTTTTCTAGAGCGAAGAAAATTACTTTTAAAAGTACATGTACTTTTCTTTCTAAATGGAACTTTGTTTTTTTATCGTTCTGCGTGTTTGGTCAGTTATCTTGGCTTGTACATGTGTTTCATCTGTACCAAAAGAATTATAATTTCAACATTATGTTAGTTGTGATTTTGCTTCTTCATTACATGTCTCCTTTATGTTTCTTCATCTTCATACATAATATTTCTCTATTTTTGATTTTGTTTGTAAGCATATTTCGCAACACAATAACACAATGCCGAAACTGATACCAGAGCCGTTGAGAGAACGAGTAATGATTGTGGAATGGTGCGTTGGTGATGAGTGATGGAAAGGAGATAGAAGTGTATTTTCATGGTCCATCATGACTTCAAGAAGGGCTATGTTCAACCTATTATCCTTCCCTTTAACTCCATCTTCCCATCTGTCAGCATATTTATTTCCCCCCTGCAACCATTTGATGTATTTCATAACAAACAACGATCCCCTATCAAAAATCTTCATTGCACAGGGCAGCGTATAGCCCCAGAAACAACGACACGAAGCAATGCGCTAATAGCCTCGCACTAAATTCATGACCACGTGCACGCGGTTAGCCACAAGCATGACAGCAAGCAATAGTGATTGGTCAAAACAATTGGTTAAGAAAAAGGAGCCTAACCAATGGCACTGTATTTTTTTTTTCCTGGGAAAGCTGCTTCAGTCAATACATCAAAGTCACCGTGAGAGCGCCCCAGAAATTTGAGATGGTGTATGCGCGTGCTCGTAAATTAACATTCCTCCATGACGGCTACTCTTATAGACAAAGCTTTCCGTTACCATGGGTTACTACATTGCTACATAACGTGGCCGGGGCTTGCAGTGTGGTGCAGTTGAGCTTCGTAAACATTACACAATAAGGTACTATAATGTACTGCTGCTCTATACAAGATATGTCTCTCTCTCTCTGTATCTCCTTATTACCCCTCTTTCCCCCTTTCTTTCTCCTTTCCTAAGTTCTTTTATCTAACTTTCCCTCTTTCTTCATTTTTACTCTCATTCTTTCTCTCTCTTAAACAAGTCTTTCCCCCCCCTCTCTCCTTTCTCCTTTCCTTTCTCTGCATGCCTTTTTCTATCTTCTTAGACTCACTCCTCACTCTCTTTTAATAGATTTTCTCTCTCGCTCTCCCCTCTTTCTTTTATTCACGCTTTCCTTCCCACCATTCTCTCCCTTCCGAGTTTTCTTTTTTCTTTCTCTCCCTGGCCGAGTCGCTCCATTTATCTCCCTTCCACAATAGGCTAAAATGCCGCAGCATGGTCTCCATAGGTTTGTTTGTCGTTGATTGTTACGTATGCGCTGAATCAAGAAATTCACCACACAGTTTTAACAACATAACACGACCCATTTGCAATCGAAAGAAACCAAGCCACATTTATGCCCAAATAATGTAATCACGGGTGAGTGGTGACATGTCTGGCCACGACCTCATGAGGTCAGACTCAGTATCAGGTCACACGGAGAGCCGGACGGTGATAAATCTGCTGTCTAGCCCCCAGGGCCAGCTCCCAGGGGACTGATAACATTGTCCGTCTGTGGGATGAAGTCGATGGTTTAATGGAATGTGCAATCAGGGATCCCTGGTACAGTCCACGTGGCTGGGCGGCATGTGGTTGACATGTGCTTTTTTTTTGCCTCGTGCGCGCCGATAAGACTGAGATGCATGCAAAGATTTTTCTCTCCTTCCCCCCCTCTCTCTCTCTCTCTCTCTCTCTCTGTCCGCCTCCCTCCCCCCTCTCTCTCCCTCTTTCTGTGGATATACTGTCTTCTTGACCTATCGACTGACCTCTTATCCACTCTCTCTCTCTCTCTCTCTCTCTCTCTCTCTAAATATTTTTCCTTCTTCCAACCGGGATAAAAAAAAGTCATATGAAACCAAAGAATTTTCTCCCCCCCCCTTCTCTCTCTCTCTCTCTCTCTCTGTCCGCCTCCCTCCGTCCCTCTCTCTCTCCCCCCCCCCTCTCCCTATATCTGTGGATATACTGTCCTCTTGACCTATCGACTGACCTCTTAACCACTCTCTCTCTCTCTCTCTCTCTCTCTCTCTCTCAGGCAGCGTAGTTAATAGTGAAGACAATCTTTATCATGATTGGTCAAAACAATTGGTTACGAAAATGGAGTGTAACCAATGGCACTGCGTCTTGGTTTTTTTCCCCCTGGGAAAGCTGCTTGTCGACAGTTCAGTCAAGAGTTCAATACATCTAAGTCGCAGTAAGTGCGCCCCAGAAATACGAAGCAAAATATGCGCGCGCTCGTACTTCTAACATTCCTCTATGACGGCTACAACCCTGTCCGGTCCCATGCGTTGTATTCCCATTACCGCGACCAAGGCTTCATGGCTTGGAGTGTGTAATAAAAGCTTAACTGCTCCACTATCTTGATAATGTACACTACCATGTTTTGCTCCTCTGTGCATCTGCCTCTCTCTCTCTCTCTCTCTCTCTCCTTGCCTTTATCTAATTTTCCCTCTTTCTTCATTTTTACTCATTCCTTCTCTCTCTCTTTTAAATACTTTCCCTCTCTCCTTTCCTTTCTCTGCATTTCCCTTATCTTCTTTGACTTGCTCCTTCTCACTCTCTTTTCATAGGATTCAGGATTCTCTCTCGCTCTCCCCATTCCTTTATTCACATTTTCTTTCCCATCATTCTCTCCCTTCTGAGTTTTCATTTTTTTGCTCTTTGTTTTTCTCTCGGGAGCCGGACGGTGATAAATGTACTGTCTAGCCCCCCCCCCCCCTCCTCCCCCCCCCCCTTTTCCCATTTCCCAGGGGACTGATAACATGGATAAGAAACTAAGTTGTCGGTCGGTGGGGTGGTAGGGTCCATGGTTTAATGGAATGTGCAATCATGGAGATGTTACACCTCCATGGTACAGTCCACATGGTTGGGCACAAGTGTTGACATGTGCTTGTGGCCTCGCGCGCACGCTCAGACTGAGCCTAGCCTGCTCCGCACTATGCATGTCGCTCCTACCAGAGAGGTGGGAGTTGCCTCCCCGCTCCTACCTTGTTTATCGTTGCACTGCATGGACCCATATTTCAACGAAATAGTTCGACTGCATGTTTTTATTTGAGATGCATGGGACGTTGTTTATAAATGTGTTTATTTTTTTTAGATTTAATCTAAACGTATTTATGCACTTGGTAATATTGGGGATAAAAAGTCAGATAAAAACAAAGAATCCTTTCTTCCTCGCTCCACCCACTCTCTCTCTCCCTCTCTCTTTCTCTCCCCCTCTTTCTTTCTCTCTCCCTCTCTTTCTCTCTCCCTCCCTCCCCCTCTTTCTCTCTCTCTTTCTTTGTCACCCTCTTTCTGTCAATATATGGGCCTCTTTCATCCACTCTTTCCTATCTAGACCTATCGACAGTCCTCTTATCATGTTATCCACTCTCTATCTCTGTAAATAACTTTTCCTTCTTCCACCGACACGTTCTTCCTTATCTCTCCCTGGTGGCAGGACCCATAGTGTGGATGTTAGATGTCAGAGTGTGTGTGTGTACATTGTAGTCAGGTACTGTGTGTGTGTAACTTTGGGGTATTAACGGGTTGGTTTACCCACTCGCTTTGGGCTGTGCGGCGGGCAGGCAGCGGGGTGGGAATGAGTGGGGATGAGCAATGCAACAACGGCAAGCGAGCTAAATCGGGCTCGCCCTGTAAGAATGAAGAGCTGGCTTACGACATGCTAGCATTTTGCGTGCTGGCTATTAGCGGCCTTTTTTCAGAAGTTTAGCGTCTTGCCTTTCTGAAATTACGTGTGGCACTTCAGAAGTTACGCGTGGCGCAAAACAACCTCTAATATTTAGCGCGTGGCGCAAAATAGCTCTTCATTTTTTACGCGCGGCGCAAGCGCCGCGCGTTTTTTACACTGGCGACCACCTTGCTTCACCAAGAGTCTTGCAAGTAAACTTTAATGTATGACCTCAAATGACCTTTGACCTTATCATGTGACCTCTTACAGCACAATAACATGCAGGTGCCCCCAGTGCATCCATCATCCAAGTTTGATTGCCATTGTAGCAACATGTGATGAGTTATGTGTGATAAGAGAGTCTTGCAAGTAAACTTTAACGTATGACCTCAAATGACCTTTGACCTTATCCTGTGACCTCCAACGGTACCATAACATGAAGGTACCCCCAGTGCATCTATGACCCAAGTTAGGTTGTAATCCAAGCAACCTATGTGAAGTTATTTGTCAAAAGAGAGTCTTGCAGGTAAACTTTAACGTATGACCTCAAATGACCTTTGACCTTATCCTGTGACCTCCAACAGCACCATAACATGTAGGTACCCCCAGTGCATCTATGACCCAAGTTAGGTTGTAATCCAAGCAACCCATGTGAAGTTATTTGTCAAAAGAGAGTCTTGCAGGTAAACTTTAACGTATGACCTCAAATGACCTTTGACCTTATCCTGTGACCTCCAACGCCACCATGACATGAAGGTACCCCCAGTGCATCTATGACCCAAGTTAGGTTGTAATCCAAGCAACCCATGTGAAGTTATTTGTCAAAAGAGAGTCTTGCAGGTAAACTTTAACGTATGACCTCAAATGACCTTTGACCTTATTCTGTGACCTCCAACAGCACCATAACATGAAGGTACCCCCAGTGCATCTATGACCCAAGTTAGGTTGTAATCCAAGCAACCTATGTGAAGTTATTTGTCAAAAAAGAGTCTTGCAGGTAAACTTTAACGTATGACCTCAAATGACCTTTGACCTTATCCTGTGACCTCCAACGCCACCATAACATGTAGGTACCCCCAGTGCATCTATGACCCAAGTTAGGTTGTAATCCAAGCAACCCATGTGAAGTTATGGATCATAAGAGAGTCTTGCAGGTAAACTTTAACATTTGTGACGGACGACGGACGACGGACGACGGACGACGGACGGACGACGGACGACGGACGGACGACGGACGGACGACGGACGGACGACGGACGGACGCCATTTGGATCCCTTAGTCTCGCCTTCACCTCTGGTGGGCGAGACAATAAGGAGAGAGAGAGACAGGGAGGGAGAAGGGGTTGAGAGAAAGAGAAAGAGACATATACACTGCAATATTGTGAATTGCAACCATCATTTTTAAAATGCAGTTGGATTAAAAGCGTACCTGTTGCCTGTCGCAGCATTCCTGCAGAGTCGGCGCATCCTCCCATGCCCCATTCTCCTGGTTTATCCTGTGAACGTCTTCTAACCGCGCCATCACCTCCTGCCCCGACTCCCTGCACCCCAGCCAGGCCTGTAGGGCTGGGACTCTCCTGGCTGCTGCCTCCTCCAGGGCTGCCCGCTGAGTCGTGAGCTGCCTGGAGAGGGAGGAGAGGAGGGCGGACTTCCTCTGGGCCGTGTCCTCAGGGAGGTCCTGGCCAAAGGAGGCTAGGTCTCCCTGCAGCTGGGTGAGGATGTCTGAGGAGATGTCACTGGCTGCCAGCAGGTCCTGGGGGGGGGGGGTAGAAGAGGAGGGAGGGGAGTTGGTTGGGGTGGGGGAAAGAGAGACATATATATTTTTTGTTGATTTCAACCATGATATTAAAATGCAGTTGGATTAGATATAAAAAGATAGAACTACAGATAGAGATAGAAATAAAGAGATACATTTAGAAAGAGGGACAAAGAACAAGAGAGATATATAGAAAGAGAGCAAAGGAAAGAGCAAGAGAAGGAGACAGAGAGAGGGTGAGAGTAAAATTGATCTAAAATGTGCACTCTTCACTGGGAGGATAAAAAAGTTTGTTTCTCCATGCCAATCGCGAAGTTGTAATGTTATTCTCCTTCTCCTCTTACTCATCCATCCTACTTATTCCTTCTCCTTCTCACTGTATTTTTTTATATTTAACATCTGTATTCTCCTGTCCTCCTTCTTACCAGGTTGTGACATACAAATCTTACACAGTCCTTTTCTGAGACTGCCAGAAACATTTATTAGGACTTTACACAGAAAATCAAAATGGCTGCTCACCTGGATGTTTGAGGCTGCTTCCTCTACCTCCTTCACACTATCAGCCTCAGCCAGCGCTGTCAGGGTTCGTTTGGTCTCGTCATTACAGGCCACTACTCGCTCAATGCTGTGGAAAAACAAATATTGCACAAGATTTCATGAAATGCATTTTCTACAGATCTGCATTACTTATAGTCCCTTAGCCAGTAAAGACATGCTATGCTTTGTGTGTTTTGCATTTTGTAAAATCGTCTACATTCAGGAATTGCCCACCTTAATGCACTGGTATTGCATCCTTGCATTTATAAAGTCATATCATATCATGATTGCAAATGTTGTCTACAAATTTTGAAAGAAATTTTATATGCAATTCATAAACATATAAAGATTTATACCTCTACAAATGAGTCTGTGTTTCATAACTTATGCTTTTCGACATTTGCACTGAACTACATTGTACATCATTGTGTTTATGATAGTCTGTGAAATACTAATGTAGGTTAATATAAAAATATGGCTGTTTTAAATTGCTCTGAATTGGTTTTATCTGGATCATCTGACATTAAATTCACTAAAATTCCACAAAGAAAAGTTTGATCTTACTCTTCTTCATACTGCTGCCATCTCTTGGGGGCCAGTTTTAGTCTCTTCTCCAGACCCTCTGCATCCTCCAGCACATCCTGGTATCTCTGCTTAGTCTCCCTGCAAGCCTGAGCCATGGGAGCAGCCCGAGACTGGTCAGCTCTGACCAGCTGGGCCTGAATGGTCTCCAGGACTTGCACCTGTCCGGCCATCTCGGTCAACAGGTGAGGTTCAGTGAAGAAGGCCTGTTTGGGTCAAGATTGGTTTGGTTTAAATTTGTGTGTGCTACGTGTGCCATTTTTTCACAAGTAATACACACAAATCTCATAGAGTATGTTTATCTGGAACCCAAATGGTTAATGCAAAAAGTGAACATTCATGGCTTATTTCAAACATGTCGCTGGACAGCATTTTAATGAGCATGATAGGTGAGAATGCAGTAAGAAGGACTAGGGAGTCCTCGGGCATACATGTACCTGATGTTCCCGAAGGACTTGTTGAGGTGGGGTCCCGGACTTGAGGGCGTGTTTTTCCTGGCTGAGTTGGGTCTTGGCGGTGTCTAGGCGACTGGTCAGCTGACTCTGGACATCTTCAAACTGCAGCTGGTTCATTCTCTTGGGGGCTTCATCACTGACAGCCTGATGGGTGAGAGAGAGAGAGAGAGAGAGAGAGAGAGAGAGAGAGAGAGAGAGAGAGAGAGAGAGACAGAGAGAGAGAGAGAGAGAGAGAGAGAGTTATCACTGACACTTATACAGACTGCATTGTAACTCTGAGCTCAATCCACTGTTACACTACTCTGCTCTCCCTTTCATACTTGCTGTTTCTCAGGCTGTTCCACTCTTAAAACTATTTTAGATTTATTTCCAAATAATAAACTCACTTTGTTTCAACAGCAACGTTTTCTGAAAAGATAATTGTTCATTTCTCATATGAATGTTCTGGCAATTCAATACACTTTTGCCTAGACTTGGATAAGCGATTTAAGTGGCAAAGAATCGTTTACAATAAACACCCTGAAATAATTATTTGAAGCAATCATAATGTCTGTTTCCCATTATAGTTTCACTCTTTGACACTTGAAAACCATTCAACAGACAACTTGAAAGGGTTGGGTGCAAAAAAGAACAATTAAGAATAAACATGTATTACTTGAAAATATTGAGCAACTATGTCAATTTCAATTTCCTACAAGTGGGCCCTATTTTCTGCATCTGTTTGGGCTTCTCAGGCCATCGTATGACTCTGTGACTGGCTGAATTATAGGACTCAGTCATGGGATTTTTTTACAAGTAGGTCACGTCACATTTCCAGTCATAGACTACGGAAAGAGAGCAAAGTTGCGTTGTCTTTTACTGACCTGGTATCTCTCCTGCAGTGCCACCATCCTCTTCTGCACGTCTTCCCTCTTGGCAGCGGGCAGGGCATGCAGAAGGTTCTGACAGACCTCCAGATACTTGGTCACTGCTACCGGCTCTCCTACACCAAACATTGCCTGATGGACAGAGGGAAGGGGACACATTGGTCAATACAAGACAGTCACTCTCTTTCTTATATCTTATCCTGGTCATACACTCTGACAAATCTCCAGATACTTGGTCGCTGATTCCTCCCCATACCCTAAAGGTTATAACAATTGACATTAGCTTGTGATTGGTTGGCACTGAGAAGGTAAACACTTTGTTTGCCATTGCTGCATTCTTGCACAAGCAATACACACCGGCCAGTAGTCTCTCTAGCAGAGAAATGATCTAATAGGAGATTGATCGGTATTTTTCTCCTGATAGTTGTCTTCTTCCTACCTAAATTTTAATTTAAGAAAGACCTAACAATCACACAGGCCATGTGCACTACCCTCAGCTAGATGATGTTAAAAGAGTCTGACCTAAATGCAACTTTGCTTATGACAAAGCGAAAGATAGGCTAACAGAGGATAAACACTAGACCTGTGTCATCGTTTCTCAGACAAAATCACACTTTTTTTTTTCCATTTCTGACCTTGTGTTGTTCCAGCTGTTGGCTTGGTGGGCCTTGATTGGTCTGAAGGACTCTCTCAGCCTTCAGCACCCACGTCTTGAGCTCTGCCTCCTGAGTCTCAAACCTAGACCAGCCCTCCGCCTCAGACGCTACCTTGGACTCAAGCTCCGTCCGCTTGGCCTGGCAGTCCTAGAAATACAGACACAAGGATGTATATATCAATTTACTGTATTTAGACTGGACCTAGACCAGAAATACAGTCCTGGAATTACAGGAACAAGGGTGTATATTTTAATTTATCATACCAAGACTAGACCTAGACCTGATTTGACAGCCTGATGGTACTATAGATACAGAGACAGGGATGCATATTTTAATTCAGCATACTGAGACTAGGCCTAGACAAGATTTGACAGTCTGATAGGTCTGTAAATACAGAAACAAGGAAACATATTTCATGAGACCAAATGAAGACCAGAATTGACAGTCTGACAGTGCTGGGAATTCAGAAACAAGGACACAAATTTCATGGGACCAAACCTAAAACACACTTAACAGTCTGATACAGTGTAGGTCTGTACTTACAGCAATGAGGAAACAAATTTCACTGACCAAAACAAGATCAGAATTGACAGCTTGATAATCACAGAAATACATAAACAAGGAAACATATTTCACTAGACCAAATCTAAACCACACTTGATGGTCTGTTAGGTCTGACAATACAGAAATAAGGAAACATACTTCATCAGACTAGTCCAGACCTAACCTAACTTGACAGTCACAATATTCTCATATTTTTAATAACTGTTTGCCTGCAACATGTGACTTTTTTCAAGAGGAGTATATAATTTCTATTTAACAGCAGTTTGTGTGTGCATAAAGAGTTATGTAGATTTTTATCAAAAATGGTCTGAAATGGTATGAAGGAAGGTGAAGGAGGACTGTTTGGCCCACCTGTAGTCTGTCACTGAGGTTTGAGACACTGGACTCTAGGACGGTGGTGTCTACGTAGGTATACTGCAGGTTGATGACGTACTTCACAATGTGTGTCTTCTCTTTCAGCTTCCCTTCAATCACCTGTGCATTGGCAAAGTGAGCCTGGATGGAATCAAATATGAGATTTATCCAGTTATCCAGTTATCCAGAATTTATTCCTATCTGGACAATAACAGCATAATGAGAGCAATGTAAGACCATGGAGAGCCATTGTGGATCCAGAATCCCACTCAAACTTAGCATTCATATCTTCTTTTATTTTTACCCCAAAAATAAACTGTGGAAAAGGCCAGACAGCAATATGCTTCTGCTTTTATCAAGTTAGCCATGCACTTTCATGTGGACATAATACACAAAGGATTAAGCAGACAAAATTTGGTAGACATGTGAAAAATCTTCCGATATTCAAGTGCTACATTTGGGAGATTTTTATTGCTCATTACCATGATACAAATCAGCCATATGAATATCTCACAAGATAGTATCACTCAACTGCTAACTTTTTATTTCAGCAGCCTAGCTCTCATCACTCAATGCAACTCAACTGCAACTGTGAGAATGAATTGACAGCAATGCAATACCCAATCAAACAGTACTCCTGCAATGCTTCCTTCCTGCTTTGTAGCCTAGCTTGCATGACACTGACACGCTCAATGAAAGCGTCACAATTACATTCATCAGCAAACAGGACTTACAGTTGGACCTGAGATCAACGTCACAGCTGATTGCAATCTATTGCAGTCAGACTATATGGAGCTGAATGCATTTGGTTGCAATCACTATGCATTTGATCTCAGGCTCCATTGTAATATTACATTTATTCACTTATTTATTCATATTTTTTGTCAAAACCCAAGATAAAGCACTTCTCAAGTAACCATGTAACCATGACAACAATGTGACACACACCCCCTAAAACATTATTCTTGCAGTGCTTACTTTCTGTTTCTGTAGCCTTTCTTGAACAACGCTGGCAGGCTCAGTGGAAGCCTCCTGTTGAGATTCGGCCAGGAGCCGTTCAGCCTCGTGCAGCCAGTCCTGGATGGCCCCGATCCCGTCGTTATAGCGATTCAGAAGCTTCAGGACCTCGCTCAGCTTAGCCTTCTTCTCAGGCACCGTCTCCCTGTCAAAAACACAATCCCCCAACCTTATACTGCGGTTCACAGCAAAGAGAAACATAACACACAAGGCAAGTCAATTTCACAGATCTTCAAAACATTCAGTTATAAATAACCTTTACCACACCTATCCCTTCTTGTTTAACATCAAGGCAGTCCATCCCTTTGCCAGCCTTCCTGTAAGAAGCAGCGGAAAACCGCATCCATGTGAAACTTACCTTTAATGGTCCAGGGCCCCATCGCATGAAGGTCTACAATGACTGTAACTTATTCAACTGTAACTACCATGACAACAACAACTTTGCTCTAAGCTTATTGACTGCTTCCATGATATTTAGTTACAATTGTTGAAAGTTACAATAATTGTCAACCTATATGCAACTTCCCCAATTATTTCTTAGTTTCTACAATCTATATGTTATATACTAATGTTACATGCAGATACTACCCTACACTACTCTACAATCAAGTTACATATTAGCATCTACAATGAATAATCTATGAAAGGTATCTATGGAAGACACAATCATGCAAAATGGGAAACTGAGGAAAACAACCTTAAAAGCAGAGAATGTTTTAACTCAACACCCTTATGTGCTATTCTAAATTCTAAAGTAAAACATTAATTCAATGTTATGAAAACTGATTTCTAAGCAGACTGCAAGTTTATCATTATCAATTAATATTACACTGTAGATGTAGGCAAGTATATCATTACGTACTAAAGGTGGATATCCTTCATATATTAAAAAAAAAAAAAAAAAATTGTCAACAATGTTAATTTTCTGAGAACAATTATATCTAAAATACTTTTCAGAACTTTGAGATGATATCTAATGTAGAGGTGATGTTAACAGAAATATATGACCATGTGTTAGGTGCTTAGTAAATGCATTATATAAACCACAACCCATTGATTGCCTCAATGAACCATAATTAGCTTACCAGTACCTGTGAGGGATACACTGCATCAGCTTCTTACTGTCCTCCCTCTGATTTAGGTACAACGGCACTTATGATACCTCTCACGTGTATGGAGCAGAACTTTGGGCGAGGTGTCCATTATTACAGTAGGTTTCTTTCAGTGCATCAACTAACTTGGATTAATGTTAGTTAATGACATGCCGACCATATTAGCAATTTTCAAACCTTTTTTTAGAAGACCCTGGCAGACAATTCCAATTATTTCAACTTACCCGGTACAACAAGTTAGACATGAATTCTCGCTATTGCCAATGCAACAAATCACTTTGTGATTATGTACCAAAAGTATGTGAGTCATGGAAATTGAGTGAAAATGACTTCCAGTGACTTCTCCTGTATTGGCGATATCAAAAACTTTAAAGAAAGGGTGGACTTTTGAAAAAATGCCAGCTTCAACTGATACTTACCAGACCTGTCAGGTCCATGGGGGGTCCCATCTGGGAGTGGATTACAGCTAAATGCAAGTATCATACATACCTGCTTTTGAGTCTGAGCACTCAGCCAATGAGGAGCAAGCACCGCTAAGATTTAAAAACAACTCTCCACACAAGCATATAGGGCCATGTATGCAGCTCAATACCACAGCAACGCATGCAATGACACCGTACATGTACAGGAAATCATCCTGTCTGGTACACAAATCACCAAATGGCTGGAATTGTCTAACTCACGAAAGATGGTCTCTAGATAACTTCTTTTACCAAAGAGTGTACATTATCCCTCTTCCACCCCTGGCCCACTGGACTCTATAAATTGCCTAAGTCACACTGACACATAAAAAGCCTGTATGACATTTTCACACTAAGCGTATACATGTATAAGATGGTTGCTATGATGACCGTTTCATGCTAACCCAGTCTATATAGATGATTTACCAAACCTCCAAATTTGTCTTTACTTTACCCATTCAATCCTCTGGCATTCATATGGTAACCGAGTTCAGCTAGCTGCAATGACTCATAACTTAGGCAAGATTGACGCCTGGATGATTTCTTCAATGCAACTTCATGTATTAGTTAACTTGTTTGATCCCTGACCACTGGATCAGTAGTGCAGTAATCTTACAATGTATTGACAGCAGTTGCAAGCAGTCAAAGCATATGCGAGATGGAGAATGCTCAAGCAAAATGAAGCTCAAAAAGATTCTTGAAAACAAAACTGATGAACTCATGAACCAGTTTGATCCCAGCACTGGTTCAGTCACTTAGAGTTTCCATTTGATGGTCAGGAGTTGAAATATCAAGCAGGATGGAGCAAAATGGAATGCAAGCTGATGTCTTTCAATTGAGAGTTGGTGTATTACATGTAGTTTACCTAGTCAATGGATCATCAACTTTCTCATTATCTTAAACTTGGAGTAAAAAAATCAGTTACTCAGTAGCAAGCAGTGATAGCTTCCTGCAAGATTTGCTCAATCTATTCTTCAACCTACAGATCACTAATTCCGTTATTTCGTATCTCTCTAGGCAGACGACTGTAATTGCAAAATGTCACAGCTGATGCAAGATGGAGCAAAATGGAGCCAAAGATGATTCCTGCAAACTGAGTTGATGAACCCATTTGATCCCAGATCAATAAATTATTAATCTCATACCTTCCTAAGCAGATGATTGGAATTGCAATACCTCACACCTTACGCACGATGGAGCAAAATATATCCCAAGCTAATTTCTTCAAACCGGGTTGCTGTATTAGTTTACCTGTTGGCTTCCTGACCACCGGATTGGGCTACTTACTTGACTTCTTTGATGCCATCCTTGACGTTTCGCAGTGTAGCGAGGATCTGGCTGGCTTGCTGCTGGGTGCAGGACTTCACCATCTCCTGGGCAAGACCTGATAGGTGCTTGAAGGCATGCTCCTGACCCGACACCTGACCTATTGCTTCCTGTCAGGTCAAATCAAACAAAAGAAGAACAGGAATTTGAGTCATGGAAACAGCATGAATGTTTGATCTGTATTCATCACTAGCTGTACAGAAAGATTGTCTTCATATGGACATTGTACGATAAAGCTATATAGTTTGCTATCTGTTTTGCTACACTGTAAGTCACAAGCTTGATTGTCATACAATTATTTACATGAATTGCTTAAGCAAGGATATTATCATATAGTGATACACCAACAAGCTGTAAATCAAGTTGAATGTCTACTAGATAACTTCTGAATGAAAACATACTAACAGGAAACAAAATGATAAATTTCATTTTTGGAACAAGTTGAATCAAAACAATGTTTTTGAAAACAAACACGCATGGGAATACATTGCTATTCCTACATTATAATAAAAAACAAACACAATCATATCTTTCTTAATACAGATTGCAACATATCAAAGTAATAAATCCCCTTTTTAGATTATTAAAGAACATGAAATATTTGTTCACTTCACCATCATTTCTCTTTGCACATTCATGTTTTACATAAGATTTCAACAATAATTTGAATTTTAAGTACATGGCTTTTGGATGAAAAGTCTCCCTCAATGAGACTGGAGTTCATCAAGGCTATTTATTTTTCTCACCGGATCATAAAAGAGGATAAAAATGCAACAATAATAACAAGAAATATGCATATATGGATAAATTATTACATGAGTGGCTTGCAGCCAAGAAGGACACAGCCTTATTAAAAGCTCACCCCAAAGCATGATATTTAAAATCGACACTAATACAGTTCTTAAGTATGAGTATGATGAAACTCACATCTAATTCTTTTAGATTTTGCAGCAGTGCTTCACTGGTACAGGGGACGACTTGGCGAGCTGCCTGGGTGGAGTGGTCTAGCCAGATGTTGACTGAGGAGAGTTCTGACTGGAAGTCTCTCCAGCGACTGTCAGACTGAAGGTACACCTGGTTGGCAAGAGTTACACATTACAATAACACAAATGATAATAATATTCATAATAGTGTCCTTTAACTCTATTCTGACTGGGAAAGAGGGGGGGGGGGGGATCATTTTGACAAAGACAAATGAAAACCTAATGATAAGTTAAAACAGAAACAAGTAAAGACGCTATTTATAGTATGAGTAGCACTTTCAATCATTCAGAAACAAGCAAACTGTTTAATGAACCTTGTGATATTTACTGTAATACAATTTAATACGTTTAACTCTTTGTGTGCCATACAAACTGCTGCCTTATGAGGATTTGTGGATTAATGGTAAAATAATCCACCAGTGGTACTTTCAGGGTTAAAGGAAGTGTGACCTCGATGAATTCTTGTTTTTCAAACAAATGATCACTGAAGTGAAATCTGTACAGCTGATGGTGACGAAGAAGAAAAAAAACTGCTACTTTTTACCTTGGCTTTTCCAAAGACCTGATCCCACTTTGAGTTGAGCATAGCCAGCTGTTCCTGGACTTGGTGTGCTACCGTTGGGTTGCACGTCTCTAGAAGGAAGTTGCCATGGTGATTAATACCATCATGTTGAGATTTCATCTCATGCAGGTTACTGAAGAACGACTGAAACACAAAGAAAAAAATCAAATGCAAACACACATACTAACTCAGAAACCTTGAAAAACTGTCCAGTTTCATGGATAATTTTATTTCAGAAAGGTTAACATACAAACATTATTAGTATTATCATCATTATCATCATTATCATTATCACTATAATTTTCATTATCATCATCATTATCACTATAATTTTCATTATCATCATTAATATCACTATCATTATCAAAGTCATCATTTTCATTATCATTATCATTATTGTTATCAATATCATAATTATCACTATCCCTATCATTTTCAATATAATTATCAATTTCAGTATAACTATCATTATCCTCATTTTCATTATCGTTATCAACATCATTTCCATTATCATCATCAATACCATTAACATCATTATCTTTATCATTATTATCATCAATATCACTTTGATTACTATCATTATCATCAAAATTATTATCAAAATTATTATCACTATCATCATCCTTCCTCTGTCTTACCACTCGTGCGTCCTGGCCTCCCTGGTTCAGCACTCGCTCGGCTTCCTTCAGCCAGGGTTGTAGGTCCACGACCTTTGACCTATACGACCTCCAGTTCTCAGTGACCTGCTCCAGCATGGTTCTGACTGATGCCACCTCAACGGTCAAGTTCTTCTTCTTGAATTCCATATCCTGGACGAAGCGCTTACACACCTCCTTCTCCTCTCCTGCAAATGCAAATGAGAGAGAGAGAGAGCAGAACAATGGGTTGATATACGGTATTGAAAGTTCCAGCATTTCTTTATGAGCCCTCCAGTTACTCCTACGACACATCTACTTCAAGTCCTTCCCTGTCAGACTCCATTTCACTCTATGGAAACATTGTAATTGACCAGTGCAAAAATGCCTCATTGGTGCATAAAGGGTTACAGTGGGCACTTAGTGTTGTTTATACATAGAATCCCAGAGCAGGATAATGAGGACATTTTTAAACAACTACGATGTCCTGAGGTGTAAGACTAGAAATAGAATGTTCAGCAATCATTTTGAATTTCCATTACCTGAACAGGGAATTACTGATCGTGTTCTCTGTATTTTTGTTCAAATCAGATATAAATGAAATGCCCCATATTAATGATGATAATGAAATACCCATTGCCTACAGAGAAATATCAAATAATGTTTTCTTGCTCGCTGTCTTTAGAATCATTGTGATGAAATTAAATCATATGCATTTTTTTTCAATCTCTCTGTGCTAAAACTAAATTCTGCTCCATATGGTATGGGTGCATCACTGGTGCAAATATCCAAAGATGGCCTATAAAGGGTTAAATTTATCTTGAATGAATGAAATAAGATGCAGTCAGAAGATCTCCACAGAATAAGAAAGAGACTACAATGCATTACATCATATCACGCTTACCGTCTGGTATGTGTGTGGTGTAGACATCTGTCGCATCATGTAGTGATTTAAACGTCTGGTTGTACTGCTCAAAAAAGTTTCCTTTCTCAACAAAGTCCTGCAGAAACAATACAAACAAATATTGATAAATCACCAATGCCATCAATAATCAACTACATGATAATGTACAGCTAAGCATACTGCAAACTTAGATGGAAATAAGAGTTTCCAGTTGTATCAAACTGATATGAATGAAAATGTCCATACTACTACGCTCTGCAAGATAACCTAAGATATGCATATAGATCATCACTATGACTTCCTGATTTACATAGTTTATCATTTCACAATGATAATGTACAAATTACCACACTTCATAACAAGCACTTTATACTTATTTAGGATTTCATTTTCTCCAGATTACACCTAGAAAATATCAGTGAGCAGATGCACACTTTTGAACTTATTTTATCCAATTCTAAAACCATGTCTCCATCATGTAACAATGCTAGTCATAATCATATTTTGAGGAAATATTTGATGTCTTTCGCAGGTTTTCTTATTACTGAGATGTATTTTGAAGCATTTTACAAAAAGTGAAACACGTAATGGCTTAATATTACATTTTGACTGACAGCCAGATACAAAATCAATAAAATGGAAAAGAAAAACAAGGGTCTATCTTATAAAGAGTTGTGATTGATCGGAACGGATCACAAATCTCATACAGGTGTTTACACGTATGTATGTTGCAGTTAGAATTGATATCAATCACATAGCAAGTCAGGTTGTGACCAATCACAGGGCCCAGAGCTATCACTGTCAATGAACTTTTCTTTTCTTTTTTAATGCGAAGGATTCAAATGAAAACTATTTGAAACATTTGAATAAAATCATATTCGACATTCCACCATGTCTATAATCCTTTGTTCTATTGTAATTACACTCTTTTGATTTGAATATTCAAACATAAACACAATGACAGTCACCTACCACATAACTCTGCAGCAGTCTCTGCACATCCTGCGCATCCCCATACTTGACTGTCCATGTCTGCAGCTTCTTCTCCGCCATGACAACGAAGGCTAGCAGACGATACTTGATCTCCTGGTACTCCAGGTGCAACCTAGGCGAGCAGAGAAGAGTACAGGGTAGTTTAGCTACCAGGCTTTTGGACATTTCTAATTCAAACTGAAAAAAAAAAAAAAGTTTAGTGCTCACAAGACTAGTCCCTCTTTCATTCTCTTCTTTACTCCTTCGTCCGAGCCAGAGAAGGAATTGAAAATGACAAGTCTACTGCAGCCAGCCATGTTTATTGAATATTGTAGATTGGATTAAAAATGCCTATCAGCCTTGAAGCCAGGCTAAGAACAGGGAGAAATCCCACACAATTCAATTCACTTATGGTCTATGAATAAACATACATTAATATAGCAGTTAAACACTTGATCCTCTTCAAATGAATAGTTGGATATCTATCCAAGTATATTGGTTTGACAAAATAATGTTGAAACAAGTCAAAATCTACTCAGGATTGGCTATATTGTCCATGGGGAGAAAAATAGCATAATGCACACTGCTAATACAAGACAGAAATTCACACATCTCTATTCGGAGTGTGCAAATTTGTGTCTGAAGCAAGTGGGTGAACACAAAATGTAATAATTTATAGCATTTCCTACAAGGAGGGAAGTGTATTTTTATCATACAACAGCAATATCGCAAATCTGATTCTTTGTACATTTTTACCTGTGATGATCCTTTGTTTCCATGACAATTGTAAATCGTTCAGCCATACTGTCTAACAAGGACTGGGGTAATTCTTGACCGTCAACCTTGTTGCCTTGGTGATGGATTTTGGTGAAAGCCCGCTGCGTAGGAAGCGCATCTTTGAAATGGTTCTGCAAAAAGATAAAAATATTCTTCAGTTTGACTTCATTGTTTTTAATGTGAAAACTAGCTGTTATTCATATCATTGATAAAACAAAAGCCATTTTCTATCAAGCTTTTCTATGAGTACAGGGTTAATAAAATATATTTTAAAATTATTTTTTCTTTTGTTTCTTATAAATAGGATATTATGTCCCCTTCCCTGCAGTAAGTTAAATGAATTCTTTCTCACAAGCATCCTATGTTATAAAAACAACACTGTGTATATTCATTCTTACTATGCAACATGCACATAATATCATGAGTCATACACACATTTCCCATAGGATGGTACATAGGGCATACAAGGGATAAAATCGCGGCAACGACTGACTCACCTGGTGTTTCTCCAGCCTCCTCTTCATCTGGCTCCAGGTGGCATCCTGAGACTCCAGGGGCTCCACCTGGCCCTCCCTCAGGAGCTCCTCGGCCCTGTTCAGCCAGGCTCCCACCCTCCCTAGCTCCCCGGGGAGACCCTCCTCCACCTGTCTCCTCCAGTCCTGGCAGAGCAGAATGCGACACGTGTCAATCATTAACCTATAGCTCTATTAGTACCAAGATGTGAAGAGATCATTGATTCATGACACAGGGATGAGCCCATGGTAATGAGAGGGTTAAGATGCCACTTGTGGATTATTTTTCCATCAGCACACAAATCCCCAAAATGAACATTTTATGAAAGCTGAGTTAAAGATAGTGTGTCACTTTTGGAGGCCGAAAACATATAGTCATGTAAATACCTTGGTAAATTGATTAAACTACTATTTAAGGACTTTCCTCAGAATGTAGAAACTGAAAATACATCTTTTAAAGGGTTTATGTTGAACTTTATGTTTCTCTGTCAACAGAATGTAAGCATTTGCTAGAAATAACACCAAAGTTAATTTATTAAATAACCAACATATTAAATTTTATACATAATCGTTTCACACACGTTATCTGCATTTGTCTTCCTGAACAAAATAAACAGATGATTTTGGGCACACTGAAGCTAACATCATCACAATCAATATTCAACTGCTTGCCACCATACCTGGTAGTTCTCCTTGACTTGGCTCCAGCGCTCCACCAGGATCTCCACCTCTTCCTGGGTGACAGTGACCAGGATCTTCTTGTTCTTCTTCTCCAGGAGCTTTGTCATCAGTTGCTGGCTCTTCTGGTGGTGTCTCTCAAACTCTAGGAACTTCTGCAGATACCAGGAATAAATAACAGTGTTGAATGGGAAACATGTACATTGGTTTCAATACAATTTGGGGGTACCTTGTCAAAGGTTTATCTCAAAATTCAGTCCAGAAAACATGCATTAAATTATGAAAGATATAGTATAGGTGCTGTCTTCTCACCGCCACGACTACTGTTGCAGTATAGTAGAACACAGCATCGCTTTCGATCAGAAAGTTCATGGTCACCATCCTCACAATTTCATATTAGCATGGATCATATATTTTCTGCAGAGGAACTAGTTCTGTTCAACGCTAGCCCTACTGGGTATTCCTTTATTAGACTAGATATTTTTCATTTTTTTTAATGCATTCCTTTGTTTATTGAAATTTTGTGCTCAATTTGTACCTACCACATGTGGGTATAATGACCCACAAAATGTAAAATCACCTCATCTTGTGATTTTTCACATTTCTAGACTTATTTGATAGAGCAAGAATTGGTAAAATCAAGAGTTTTAAACGCACTAAGTGAAAGCTTCAGAAATCCCCTTACCTTTCCTACTACTACTACTACTACTAATTCGAGGGCATGCATAGGCTTCAGCCTATGCCATCTCGGGTTCCATGAACATAGTTTTCCTTTCCTAACCAAGTGTTATAAAAAAAAAATGTATTTATAATTAGCTTTTTGTGCACAATGAATGCATTTTGCTCCAGTAACAACCACACAAATCCCACAGAGCAGCATTTTCTCTGTCAAAGAAAGAGTTGAACGGAGCAACATGTGTACCTGGAAGTCTGGTTTGGATGATGTATCTGTGTGCTTGGTTGCTATGACAGCCTCCTCCACACTCAGACAGTCACCCACGGCTTGGCAGGCAGTCCTCTCCTCCTGCCCCTCCTCTTCCTCCTGCTTCCTCTGCCAAGGATAAGAAGAGATTAATGTGAGAAGCCTTCTATGGAGTTACTTTATGATATGATTTATGCAATTTCACAAGGGATGATAATTTTCTCCATAAAATAAGAAATAACTGCATTTCATCACTGAAAGGAGGGTTCATACCTTTGCGGGGGATCCTGTGTCTGGGAAGGCTGCGAATTTAGGAGGGACGGTAACGACAACCAACTGTTGGATTTTGATAATCTAATAACTGGATTTGGTTTCTGGCACTCACAATATAACAAGACAGTGATTGAGGGGAAAGGGAGAGAAGTCATACCTTTGCGGGGGACCCTGTGTCTGGGAAGGCTGTGAAGAACTGGGAGACGTACGTCATGATGGACTTCTCATCTGGCTTGTCCACATCCACATCTACCATTCACACAATCAGTGAGATAGATACAAAGAGTTAGACATCTACAGGATGTATGGTAAATCTCTAGTAAAAGTAAAGCTATAGTAATAACTAGGCCTGAGTCGAATCGATTATTAAGCCGGTGTTCGATCGAAGAAGTCGAACTCCGATTTCGTTTTGATGAATTCGATGCATCGACGAAATTACCAAATTGACTAGAAAGCACAAAATCTTTTGTTTGATAGTCCTGTTATACACAATTTATCTTAATATTTTTTAATTAGTTTAATTTGCTTACTTGGTTCCTACTCTCTTTTGTGAGTTTTGAAGGTAGCACATCAAGAGAACGAACTGGTCGCTCGATGATCAAGCAGCTACTACATACTTGGCTTCTTTTCGTTCACTACTATATACCGCGCAATGCCACAACGAACACTTGTCTGTAGACTGTGTACAACGGATAGCATCGTGTGTTGTGAAAACCCGGAAACAGCACAGTGGCGATTGTGCGTAAGTTCGCTCATTAAGGCTCATTTGCATACACGCTGCCAACAGACTGGTAGAGCGTCTTCGTACAGCGATTCGGAGACCGCTGATTGGTGCATCGCGTAGATCATGTCATGACCACGTGGTCGCTAATCGATAGCGATAACGATATCTGGTCACGTTGTCCGAAACCCGGAAGCCAATTGACTTTGTGCACGTTACACGTTACAACTTACACGATGCCATATTGACGCTAATTCTTAAGATTTTGACGGAAAAGCAAGAAGTTATTGAAATTCGCTTACATGTGCGATATCGGTGAGAAAATAGATTCTCCGAAAATACCTTTCATAACTCATATAAAATAAAGGAAAGTGAAATTCTAGGTCGATTTTGATACGAGGTGATAGAGAATTGCACACTTATTTTGGTGGAATACTGTGTGGGGAAATGGAAGGATTGCACTGCGCATGCTTACTATATTTTCATTCATAAATTGGCTCTTGGCAGTGGCTGAATGACGTCATGTAATACGCAAAATGTACACGACCGCTGGCGTTCGCACTCCGCTATCCGTTGTACACAATTTGTTAATGTGCCGTCGATGCATCGATGTTCGATCGGCGCAAAGCCATCGAACACCGGTTTCTGAAAAAATCGATATGACTCAGGCTAAGTAATAACGTTGGTTCAAGCAAAGAAAAGAAATATGGACCTTATTATGGAAAGTGCACAAGGCATTTCTTTACATGTTTTGTGTGCATTTGTTACCAGGGTCCTGTTGCGTAAAACTTACCATTGATGGTAACTTTGCAATCAATGGCAACTTCTATAGCAACCTTGAATTTGATTGACAGTTGAGCAATGTTACCATGGTAGTTACCATTGATAATGGAGATACTATCAAGGGTAACTTTTATGCAACAGGGCCCAGTAATGCAGACAGACCCCATAGAGAATAAGCTTGTCTGGCAAACAAAGGGTTAAGGATAGGTCATTGGATTGGTAGGATGGGTCTTACTTATATTCATATTTGTACATTAGTTGTACATAAATGAACATCTACCACAAGAGTGATTGTAACAACCATAAAACATCGACGGTCAATCTATATTTCTGGAATAAATTCTAGACCACTGACGATAGAATCAAAATAATCTGCTGGACTAACATGACTGTCAGACAGGCCTTAATAGGTAAGTATGGATCAGAGTAGGTTAACATTTAAAATGAAATCTGGGCCCTGTCTCATAGAGAATTGTGATTGATTGTAACCTGACTTGCATTTAAAATCAATTGTAACTCTACCAATTAGAGAAAGGGGATTGGATTCATGATTCAATCATATCAATCACAGCACTTTGTGAAACGGGCCCTAAAAATAATCAAAATAAGTCCTCATCATTTGGTTCAAGTATCCTAGAAATGCCCAGCCTCTCCTCAGCCAAGCTGAATGCCTGGTCTAGTCTCGTAACATTAGACTGGATATTATTCTTTGTTTTTATATCAAACTAAATTTCAATCAATAAAAATAAATTCTTACCATTTGGATCAAGCAGCCTGGCAATACCGAGCCTCTCCTCAGCCAAGCTGAAAGCCTGGTCAAGTCTCTCGACATTCGACTGGTCTTGCAGTCCCTGGACATCGATCAGGTCTTTGCGGATGTTGTGGATCAGCAGGTTGAAGGCATTGCCGTCACGCCAGCTGGGACCAAAGTCCTTGATTTCCACCTGAGGGCCGCCGGGTACCGAGCTGTTTTATAGAGATGACAAGAATACATGAGAAATGTTCACAACATATTCTTCTTCTTTTTTTTGAAGGACAAACTTTTTATAATCCATGGCCTCATACAGCATAGTTGCAAAACAATCGCACGTCCAGTCCTCTTATTCTAATGTAAAGAGCTTTGATTGATATCAAGTGCAAGTCAAGTTGCGACCAATGTAATAATTTACAGGGCAATTTTACAATTTAGATTATTATATGGCCCAGATAAAGGAGGTATTTTTTCATATAAAAAGTCTGTACATGGCTGAACAGAAAGATTAGAAAAGATCAAGATTTACAACAACAACAAAAAAATACATATAATCAGATGTACCAACCTCACTCTGAAGCCAAACAAAGACATAATTATATGTCGAACTAATTAGTCTTGACTAAATATGTGTTTTATTTCTTTTGCAACAGTGATATTACTCATAAGGCGTAATGAGCCATAGATCTGGGGTCAAAGCTATTGAATTTGGAATCAATTATTTTCAGTTTATTTTCAGTTGGAATCAGTTATTTTCTCAATATTTATCTTTTACTACTAGCAACAACAAAAAAAAAACAATGAGCACTCTTGCAAAATAAATCAACATCCTTAAAGAAAAAAAAAGTTACATATGTGTAGGCCTGCTCAGACAACAAACATACCAATGCTAAAAAAATCAGCAGGAAAAAACCAATCTTCCTGGTACTGCTCATGCTATATGAGTGATCACAATCCTGCTTCCCTGTTTCATTCATGTTCCTTCATTCCCTGTAAAGTCAACATCATTATCAAAAAGCAAACACTGACTGCTGTAGAGGAGTGTGTGTTTACCCACATGCTTCTATAGCAAGAGGGTCTATTTACCATGAACATACGCACCTTTATGCATTATACATGGCCCAGTATGGACAGAAATGTATCAAGACATTTTTGTTTGAGAGTCAATATCAAAGGGATGTCTACGTCTGACAAAGGTCTGAACTTGTAATCAATGTCCTAGGTGATATTAGTTTTGCTCTTGCAGTACCGTACGTTTGATTGCCACTAGCACATTCAGACGCAACTTCATGTATGTAAAGTACGTGCAATACAAATGGCAGCCCTACGGGTGTATGAACTGTGCAAGAATGGATCAATGGCATATAAAAGAGTAGAGCAAAACACATAAGGCATAGATACGAATGTATCAATATAGATCACAGTGTTAACAGTTTTCTCACATAAGTCCCGAAATTCTAAATTAGCCTTTAAACATACAGCATCAAAAATTCATCAAAATCCATCATATGAAGATGAATTGGTTCTTTCACATGTTTGTTCAAACAAATGTGCCAGTCCAGGGTGGTCTTTTGATTTTTTTTGGTTTGGGGCTTCAAGCTTAATGGAAAACTCGGTCATACATACATGTATATGAAATGCTTTTCTTGTGGTCAACAGTCAAGGGATGCAACACAGCTAATATGCACTCTAACATCATAAATTATCTCTTTCTCCTTTGTAATTACACTCAATCTCTTTCTACTCCTCTTCTGTCATGTGTTTTTTTTTCACTATTAGTGCCCCAAAATCCCATAGAAAATAAGTTAGTCTGGCACACAAAGGGTACTAGCAAAACACATTCTAGCAATTTCTGTACCTGACTTGTTTTTTATTTTTTATTTTTTATTTAGTATAATATGTGAATGAAGCAAAACCAAACTCGGTCAGTAAGGAAAGTCAGTTGACAATTTCACACGTACACCCACTCTATCTATCGACCTCCAAGGTGGCTTACCGGTATGCACGCTTACTCACATTCTCAGCATGACAGCATCAAGTTCACATGTCTCGTTATATTCTCTGTTTGTTTGTCTCAGATTTTTGGCACCAAGTGGATTATTCCCAAGTGGCATTCATACATGGCTCATTCATGAGCAGATTTGTCATGCTGGTATAAGATATAATCAGTATTCTAATAGCAAACTTCCAGGCTTTTTGATATGTCTATTCCAATCTACCTCTAACTCCATACAGACATTCTGGGGTGATATTTGAAAATGAATACAAGTGTTCAATTAAGTTTCAACTGAAGTCCCCTACAACTCATTGCTGTAAATGGCTTTTTGGCACAGTTTTTGAATTACATCAGTTTTCAGATCTACCGACTTAGATTAGGCACTTTGGGACTTGTGTTTCTCTAAAAATACTACCCATGGTGCAGATCAGATGAGGCTTAACTCTTAACCTGGCTGTCGCATTTTTGCAACTAACGGGTAACGTGCTGCTGTCGCAAATTTGCGCCCAAACTGTAATAGAGAATACCTCCAGCACAGAGGGATTTTACACCCGGCAAGTTAAGATTTAATATCTTCTTTGCATAAAACAGTAAATAAACACTGAGTGATTCATACTCTATAACATCAGTGAAAACAGTCCATGTATCTATGTTGTCTGGACTTTGTACAGTATGCATAGTTAGGACAGGACAGAGACATTTGACAGTCACTAATACAGGAAACAAATCAGGAAGTCGTTCACTTCTAATCCGACGCCTGCCTTCAACCTCAACCCTTATCCTGTCAGAAGTCACACATGATTTATTACACAGCTTAATGGCTGTACTCAGTGATTTCATCATAAAACTGAAAAACTTCTTTAACAGTACATTACTGATCTCTCTACAAGATGAGAAAGACATTTGATGTAAAAACACACTAAAAAAAGACTCCTAAACCCCTTGTTCACTTACATATAAATTTTCAGCCCATTATTTCCCCAGGTTTTCAGATGACTTCATTCACTAATGACAGGATATAATTCAGGAAGTCGTTCACTAATCTGCCAACTATCTTCCATCCCCTACCCCTACCCCTGTTGTAAATCACGCATGATCTATCACACAGATCAAAGGATTTACTCACTGATCTCATCATCATATATTGAAAGATATAGAGGGGAGCAGTCATAGTTTTTGGATACAGTGAGTTCCTATCTATTACTGCCCACTCTTTGTAATAGGGAGCCCTGGGCCCTGTCTTATAAAGAATTGTGACTGATTGTAACTAGACTTGCAACTAATATATATCGTAACTCTATATTATACAGATAGGGGATTGGTCTTGCAGTTGATTCAGATCAATTGCAACTCTTGGTAAGGCAAGGCCCTGATCTCTTTTTTCTCTGCTTGTCTTTGTCAAATATTTACCACTTGATCTGACTTACAGAAAGAGAGAGAGAGGGAGATAGAGAGAGAGAGAGAGAGAGAGAGAGAGAGAGAGTGATAGTGAGAAAGCAATTCAGTAACAACAAAGAAGCCAAAAAATTCAAAGTGAAACTGATAGGCTGTTGGTGGTCCCTCCACATTTAAATACTATGATATGTTATGTGTATGTATGCTTTTATCCTCTTTTTGATCACCTGTTTTGTTTTGTTTTGTTTTTTTTTTTGGGGGGGGGGGGTTATCGCTCATACACTTTAAATGTATGCTTTATGATTTTTTGTATACTGTTATTGTTTTTACTTGAAAGAGTAAATAAATAAAATGAAATGAAACTAACTCGTCTGTGTCAGAATCCCCCCGATACTTACAGCCCCTTGGACGCCTTCTTGGCCCAGTTGAGGAGAGCCTTCTTGGCCGTCACCTTCTCCTTGAGCTTGGACGCCGCCCTGAAGGCCTTCTTGATGGGCGGGGGTTCTGCACCGGCGTCGGACCCCCTCCTTGAGGTGGAGGGGCTGGTGGCAGCAGAGCTGGTGACACTGCTGGAGGCCGAGTCATACTCAGCCAGGCGGTCCAGCAAGCTGGTGTTGGCCTCAATCTGGGGATGGAGAAGCAATTAACATGTTCAAATCATTGTGATTCTTATGATCACTGCTAAGATTGTTTTAAGTAGCAAAGACATCTAATAATTTGAGTAGTGAATAAATCGTTAAAATGATCTACAAATCTTGGAGTGTAAAGCCTATTTTGCTGATCCAAAATTTTGTGACAAGAACTTTCCAAGTCAAGTTTGTACAGGGACACTTTTGGGCATTTTGGGGACTAAATTGCCCTGAGTCAATACAGCTTTCAAGGCTTGGTAATGAGAGGGTAAACCTTCTCATTACTATCGGTGTGAAGATAGGCAGTAAGTCAATACAGCTTTGAAGGCTTGGTACTGAGAGGGCTAACCCTCTCATTGCTATCAGTGTAAAGATGTGTAGTAAGCTTTCAAGGCTTGGTAATGAGAGGGTTAACTCTCTCATTACTATTATCATGATGATGTGTAGTAAGTCAATACAGCTTTCAAGGCTTGGTAATGGAAGGATTAACTCTCTCATTACTATTAACATGACGATGTGTAGTAAGTCAATACAGCTTACAAGGCTTGGTAATGGAAGGATTAACTCTCTCATTACTATTATCATGACGATGTGTAGTAAGTCAATACAGCTTTCAAGGCTTGGTAATGGAAGGATTAACTCTCTCATTACTATTAACATGACGGTGTGTAATAAGTCAATACAGCTTTCAAGGCTTTGTACTGAGAGAGTTACAGGGGATAGTTACTCACCTGGAAGTAGAGGATAATCATCCAGATGAGACCGAGGCAGATTGGTGGACGCCCATCGACGATGTCTCCTGCATTGATGTTCACCAACTTGATCTGCAGAGACAAGTTTCAAGTTTGAATTATTATCGCAACTCATAAAAACATGGTAATGATTTTAACCCTCTTAGTCCTACATATAATCAACTGTCAGTACTCAGTACTGAGAGCATTAAACAAAGCATAAATCATCAAGGAAATTTTCTAATGACAACATTATAATAGAATAGTTGAAAGAAAGATTTGATTGTTCACATTGTATTTTAACACAATTAAGGTCATTCTGTATCAATACAACCTGTTTCCTCATCTTCTTAATTTCTTCCCAAAATGTATATTTGAACCAGAAAACCCCTTTAACCTGTTCTCACTTACCTTCTTGTCTATGAGAAATTTGAGGGCTGTGTTCACATTTGCCAAGTAGTGGACTCTTCTCATGTGCCTTCCGCGTTCATATGGCTGCAATGAAGCAAGCAGATAGAAATAAAGATAAGCAAATTGGTATAATCTATTAAAGAAGAGAATATATGACTCAGAGTAACTACACCAAATATCAATACATACTCATATGTAAAAATCAACAAGAATAGACAAATATCTCTGCAGTGTTTATATTTTTAGCATTGGACCAGCTATTGCACATTCTAACAACATTTACAATAAAATGCTACAAGCCTTTAGAGTACTGAAGTGGTATTGTTGTATCCATTGTTACACAGGTTACTGGTTCTAAATGACATAACTCAAAAAGAGTTTCATTTATCTGATTGACTAGCGAGCTAGCATTGGGCATTCTCAATGAAAGTCACCACTATGATTACCACTGGCTGCTCTACCCACTTACATTTGTAGTGTAGAGTCAGTTGTTTGCATGACAGGCTCAAGTTATATCACACATTCAATGCTTTATTACATTAAAGCATTTATAATATCAAATGCACATGAAAAAAATAAATAGAAGCCGTGGAGAAACGTGACATGAGAGCTTTGGCACGTCAGACCTGCCTTTCACAGCAAGGTCCCATTAACATGTTATCATGCTGCGCTCACCCACAAGGCTAAATATCGTTAGGAAAGGTTAGGGACCCTACCACAACATGGTAGAAACATTAATGACGGATATATATCACATTCCTTTGCAGCAGTCTAGCATGTTATCATTCAAACCCATGCGATACTCTATCCACTCCCATCATGTTTCTACATCAACTATATTTAACTGAAGGCTGACATCTTGCAAATCAATCAGAGTGTTTGAGCGATACAAGTCTGTGTGATTTTAAAGTGATATGGACAGAGTAACAAATTTAAATCTGCTGAGAATGATTGAGCTGACAAGGACATTTCATTTTGAGCTCTTTATACAGCAAAGGGATCATAACTCAAAAAAGGATATCAATACAACAATTTGGAAGTTTTCTTATGAAAAGTAGAACTTTTGTAATTGTATAGCTCAATTTGAAGTTCATGGACATGATGCTTAGTTCTTCGCTTATTTACATTTCCATGGGAACAGTATACTTCCTCTTAAGTCGCAATAATTGGAAGCACATGTACCACTGCCTTGGAAAATACATGTATTTCTATCGTAATATGTTCAGGAAAACATATATGTTGACATATCAGAGACAATTTCTTTGAATATGCAGATGAATAATTAACAACCAATTAAACGAGTACGTAATTGATTAATTAGAAACAACATTGATGCATACGACCGAGTACATATTACTTATTATTCCTTGGGGCACAATCCTATCGACAAAAGTCATGATTGAATGAAGGAACAAGAATGCATGAGAAAAGATGAGTACTCACCAGAACCTCTCCAGAGAGGATCTCCAGCAAGGCAAGTAGTACTGTTCCTGTTTGGATATCTTGGAAGAGGTCATCAACCTTGTATGGTGGGTCATGCTGAAAAGTATGAATGATGCAAAGCATTATTTAGTCAAATGTACATTGTATTTATTTGATTTGATTGATGCACAAACTCATAAATAACAATATAGTAGTCTATTCTACAAATACCTGCAAGACATTGGAAGGACAATGTGATCTTTCTAGAGACCAATCACTGGTATTCATTGTAATAAATACAACAATTCCTTAATTTGAATAGAGTTAATTTTTTCAAATAAAAGAAGGAGTAAGCAGAATGGAATTTATGAACAATTTGACATTTGTTTTAATTAGAAAATGCATATGTCACTGTTTGTATATGTCTACCCAAATCTGTGAACTCATATGCAAACACAGTTTTCAGTAAAAAAAAAAAAAAAAAAAAACAATTAACTACTATACCAAGACAGACAATAAAACACAGGTTAGTTGGCTTCTAAATGGGTTCCCATGTTTACAATACACTCCACACTGCCAGAAAGTGTTGGTTTAATTTGCTGCATGTGTGTACATCTATGCAGGTAATATTCCTATGGATATGTCCATTCACATCAAGAGAGCATTCACTTTACAGTATATACTATACGAACCTCTACGCACAGAAAGATCAGCTTTTGTTTAAAATGTAAATCTACACTTAAACAAGGTATGTTTACTGTGCTAACTCATTTAACTTTAAAACATCCTCTACAGAATACAACAATAATCAGCTATGTACACAATATCAATCCTACTGGCAGGTAAAAAGAAACACTGTTGAAAGAGATTTTTTGTACTTTATTACACCATTAACCCGGACATAATTATTTGTTCACAGTTATCTTCATGATCAATTGACACGAGCATACCATAGTACATGTATGAGGAGATCATGGCCCCAGTATTGTTCTCAAACTTGATATCTTATCAACGATTGTAAGGTGCATGCTTGAAGTATGACAGAGAAGATTATTATCTAGAAGTAGGGTAAATATTGGGATTGATGATGATGAGTAGGCCAAGTTGATTTCCATAAAGGATTGTGCAATGGCCGATCTATAGACCTATCCCTTTGCTGTTATCTCTGAATAGTACTGGTAGATTATGAGATAATTATGAACTCACCAGCTTTTGGCAAGATTCACATTATGTATGTAGTCACAACAGAAACAACGCTATCCCAACATTTGCACCCCTAATAATTAACAGGAAAGGAAAGGGGTAAAAAGGTACTTCAAATATCGAAAAAGTGTTGTTTTTTTACAGCTGGAAAAACAATATTTTGGAAGACCAAAATAAAGAACTTCGGCAAAAATTTCAATGCCAAAACAGGCTGACAATTCAGCAAAAGAGATATATTTATGATTATATGTTTTATGCTCGAGTTCAAATTCTATATATAATTGACATTAAGTTAAATGTAAGATTCTTATTTGCATCTACAAGCAGACACTACAGCTAAATAAAGTCGACTATCTCTCCTGCAGCAATTGTACACCTACTTTCAATGTACAGTGAAACAACAACAATTGAAGTGTATTTCACTGAGCAAAATTGTATTGTTGTATTTAACCATTTTCCCTCAATACCTAATAAAATAAAATCATACAGGACCTTGTACCTTGTAGCATGTACCTCTCAGAAACTAAATCAAAAGTATTGTACTACACTTAGAATGTTTGAATTGTAAACAAACTGCTGGGTCATGTGTTGTTTTAGGGATAAAACTAGGAATTCAGCATACCTTGGCAAGGTGTGAGTTCATCCAATTGGTGAAAGTCTTCTTCTGTACCCTCTCCTGTTCATCTGAAAAACATCAAGAAATAGGAAAATTGGTCAAAAGCCATAATACAGGTAAAATCGATAGTCAGTTAGTTCAATTGAGAGGTAAAAGACAGCTTAACATGTTGACTTCTGTATGAAACAGTGAAGAGACCTAATTTGAAAACTAAAGCCTGTGAAGATTCCTGAAATCCAAACTAAAAAAAAAAGGCAATATTAATTTTGACAAATAGTATATAATCATAGATTAGAGTGATATTCATCTTGGCCAAAATGTATGCCAAATGTTTTACACAGCTACAGTAGCAAATGTTTTGTGTACATGACTTCCAATTGCGCAGCGCTAAGAGGCGGCAGCAATCCCAGTGCCAGATGTAATGTAACCTGCAACGTGAAAACACCATAGGTACTGTGTTCTATCACTCCATCTTATAGAAGTAATAATGACATCTTTTGTACACTGCATACTGCGCACATGGCAGTGCAGATACTGTCTGTGTATTTTATACATGGAAGCTGTAGAAAAAAATGTGCACACATTCTGTTCAAGTAGAGTTTTCAAACTGACATTATGCCTACGTAATTTGCACTTCATGGTTATCCTGTGATCAACTCTGTAAAAGATGGCAGATTCTTCAACATACAGTTAAGTGGATATATTAGGTTTAAGGGTATGCCATTATATCTCCAAAACAATCTTACACAAATCACATATATGTAACAGGTTAAATGATGAAATTATATTGATGAAAAATGTATATAAATGTACTTTTAATGTATGCAGATCATTCTTCCTGTAAACATAATAAACTAGTTCATTACGCACTAGCACAAATGCTACAGAGGTCTGAATAAAAGACTATTATCAGCTCATGCTGTGACCCCAGAAATCCTACTCAGCGCAACTATTTGTCACTATGGCAACCTACAGTTACTCCTTGTGGACAGCCGAGAGTAAACAACCACAATGGAGTGAATCTGGGACTCCGAGATCTGAAGTACAACACAAGATTTGAGGACTGTGTTCAAGATATATACCATACTTATGATACTGTTTATGTACTGCACTTCATGTGTGTTGTCTCTAACACAATTTGTGAATGTAACAAACAAAACTTTAAATATACATTCATGGATGTACAGTATGAACTGATTGGCTGTCTCAAGCTGTTGTTCGTTGAAAGAGGAAGCTTCTTAGACCAGTAGTTAACATGATCATTAGGCTCAATCAGGTGTTTAAACTAACAGGAGTGTAAATAACAATGGTGTACACAAGCGAGCATACCAAACAGAGCATACCAATTAGCAATTGGACCATCGCTTTACTGCACAAAATAATAGGGCCATTCTCATTACAAAAAATCGCGAAGTTAAAAATCTCAAAATTTTACAATCGTGTTCACATTACACCAAAAAATTGCGAAGTTACGCGAAGTTAGAAAAATCGAGCACACTCGATCGACCATTCCCGGCGTGCAATTCGTTTTGCGCGAAGTTTGTTGTAAACATACACAAAATTGATTCGCTCGGTCAAGCTAGCTTCAAGCAAAACTTAGTAGGGTTCGAATGCACGTACGCGTACGCACAATCGCCGGCCGTGTACAAAACAGCAGTCTGACGTAGTATTTTCCCGAAGGAGCAGGGCAATCCCGTGATGTAAACATCTTTAACAGTTCAACATCTTCCGTGACTAGGCTAGTCTAACATCTCGATTAGTTGTTAGACTCATCCCAAATAAGGTTAGTCCAAAGTTCATCTGTGACTGCGATTAGATCTAACGTTAGGTTACCGGCACGTTTATTAATTTTCCATGGCTAGTACTAGCAGCAGCTACCCAGTACTGCTAGTGCTACATGTAGTGCATAACAACGTTAAGCGCGTCAAGATGAAAACGCAGCGCGACTCTTCACTACAGACCAACTTTTTAAGACAATATTTATCAGTTTCTCTTAGTTGTAGAGTATGTAGCGCAGTGCGGTCATCACCGAATTGATCTAGTTAAGTGAGTGCAGCTGCCGTCCATACAGTTTTGCTTTGACGTCCATAGATAAATACATAGACAATACACGGTAGAAACATGCAGTACTAGTACGACACTCCGCATCCGATATGACAGTAGCCTAGCCTGTAATGTACGTAGTACTGGAGCGCACATATCAGCTGGCTACTCAATCGCGCGCTACTGCATAGCAGACGCCGGAAGTCACGTGAATAAAATCACGATTTTTTGCTGTGTGTGTTCTCATTGCAAAAAATCGCGAAGTTAGAAAAATCGCACTCTGACTTGCGAAGTTTCATGCGAAGTTTCGGACGGCTGTTGGCACGGTTGATAGGCAACTTTCACCCTAACTTCGCGATTTTTCTAACTTCGCGATTTCTTAAGTGCAATGAGAATGCGCCTATTATTACACCCATGATAACACAATTTCTCCCCTGCATAACATTTCCTGTAGATTACATTCAACATAATTGCAGATACAGTTACATTTGACTTTTGACTTGTGTAAATTGCTTCTAACTGTTTGTTTGATCTTACGACATTTAGATTGAGCACAATACAGCATTTAAACCAATTTTCAAAACAGATTCAGTATTTTGAGGCGCTTTCCTTCAAATTTCTCTGGCCCCCCAAAAATCTGACAGTATATGATATATAAAAACATGAATTTCAACAAAATTTGATAGGATATAAGAAACACAAATTTCAAAAGCACAGAAGTGCTTTCTATTTGTTCCCCATTCTCAAGTAAAATTGTTGATTAAAATTACAGGACACATCCAACACACAACTTACAAATTTGTCAAGCTTTGTGATATTGTTTTTAATGAATTGAATAGCCTGTAACACATCACCATCAGTATCATTTCTAGTCAGCCAAAGTAAATTTTGTACTGTCTGGAAAACAAACATGGACTAGCATTTCAGTAGTCAAAACTTACCACTCAACAACTTCCTTTTAAGACTGGTCTTGCTTGGCATTTTCTCAATCCAACATTACTTTTTTAATCTTAAATCAGCTTAGAGTCTTCCATATAGGTCAATGCTTGCATACCTCATGGCTTACTACTACATTAAAGATATCCAGTCATGAGCTACTGAACTATTCAAAGAATCAATCTGGAGTATACAACCTACAAATTATGCAGGTATGATAAGATTTTGTTTTTTCTTCATTTATGAGGGAGGCTAGATTGAGATGGTTGTGGAAAATGAAATATAAGACTACTGATCATATGGTAAATGTATCATTCATATTTCCAGAAAACTGCCAGCATATCTCATTATGAGGATGGTCACTATAGTGATGTATTTCAAAATCTACCAAGGTTTTTTTAGGTATATGTTCGTTCCACTTTTCTCTCTCTCTCTCTCTCTCTCTCTCTCTCTCTCTCTCTTACTCTCTCTCAATAAATATTTATGTCACCATTCTAATGCTCTCTGTCATTCTCTCTCACTCTCTCTCTCTCTCTCTCTCTCTCTCTCTCTCTCTCTCTCTCTCCATATCTGTCTATGTCACTCTCTGTATCAACAATATCTTGCTCTCTCACTGTCATTCTATATACCACCTCCTTTCTTTCTATCTGCCTACGTCACTCTCAATAAATATACATCCTTGTATCACCATCTCTCTTACGCTCGTGTCATTCTTACGACCCCATTCTGTCTGTTTGCCTGTCTGTCTGTCTGTCTGTCTCAAACTCTCTATCTCTCTCTCCTTCTCTCTCTTTCTGTAATAATCAAAATACTATCATATCAAAATAATATCATAGAGTAGAACATTCTCAAAGAATTATTCAAGCTAGATTCACTTTTGTGAAATCACAAACAAATAATAAGTACTCAGACTAACTGAAGCTTCTAACTAATGACTACCACAGCTTCACTTTGATCAGCCCATGACATCAGCACATGCATTCATGTATCATGTAGTTAATTTAAATTTTGTCCGTTTTTGGTGTCTCCTGAATTCTGGACTTGTAAAATAAGGAAATCACAGTAAGTTTGGTTTCATGGAGATATATTCCATATTTAGAGGGGGAAATCCCTCCCAACAAGTTTCTGCTGGTATTTTAGATGAAAGCCCAAGTAGTCCTGATTGTCAATCTCCTGTCATTACTTAATCCTCTTTTCTCAATGAGAATGTTGATGCAATTCTAGGAAAACAGTTCTTCTCGTAAAATATCTATTTGCAAAACTGCAGTTACAATTACAGAGGCGTATCATTTTTCTGATGAAGATTGCAAATATTGACAGAGGTTTGCATGAGACTGTACCATGTAATGTAGACATGTAAAATGTATGTACAGTCTTTTTGAAGAAGAAATTTATTTCTGCATTGCGACTGGAGCAATGCATCATTAGGAGTCTGGTGGTGAGTGATGCTCTATAAGGTTTTAATAATAACTGGTCTGTTAACTGTGAAGATGTTCCTTTATTCAATCAATTTAAGATAGTTAAAGCAGCTTATATTAATTAATGTTTGAGGTTAAGATAAAACGCCATAATGTTGAACACTGTAAATAGTTTTTTCATATTATAGCATTATATAGCACAAAATAGCTTAATATAACCACACATCCAACAATCATACTGAAACATATTATACTAATATGAATAATCACTAGGTCATAAGTCAGGATGTTCAACAGGAGGCTGCAGTACAACCGCATGTACAACCGTACATGTTTGACACTGTGAACAGCTTTCTGCAACATGCCAGAAACCAATCGCCGGTGTCGCTAACTACCAGACTCAATGAAACACAAATTTTAACGGTATTTGCTCGTTTCACAGCAGAATAACAAAGCAGGACAGATTTGCAACAAAAGTCTTGGACTATGAACCCAAACAAAATCTTGTTGCTCCACACATGAATGTGTGCCAAGAATGCAGACGCGGCTCTGAGCAAATAATGGGTGCAGGTGCTTGGGATCCACATAACCCAAATTTAACGAGTTGGAAATGTTCTACAACTTCTATTATTACTCCCATAATGACAACATACAGTGTACAATAGCATGATAGATACATACACCCCATCATAGTATCTACAATGCTTGCACCAATTGGAGAGACCAGGCATTGGATCATCTATGCGTCATTGTAGCAGTCGATGACATGTAACTCAAACACCGGTTTTATCGGATAGATTATACATGCGCATGTACACGTACCAGAGATAGAGAGACTGGTGTCTAGTACTAGTAGAATGACACAGTGTGATACGGTGCTGGGCATACTTACGCTGTAATTTCTTTCCTAGGGACCGGATATGCGACATGATGTCTGATGAAAACACTGAAATCTCTGCTCAAGTTCAACTCAGTGATGACATTAAAATAATTCCTGGGTATTCCATGTGTAATCCGGAATGGGTACCTCCGCTGCTATGTCATCTGGCATGGTATTAACATGAGTCCGGGTTGTGATTGTGAGCGTCATGCATGTCATGCTGTCATGTGTGCGTGTGGACTCAGTCATAGAAATGCAAACATCTCTTCTTTCAACGGCAGCGAGAGCGAGAGAGAGATAGATAGAGTGGAGGAGAGAGAAAGGGTGTGGAGGAGAGTGAGAGAACTAATCCACTTGTTTAGATCACCACAGGGGTACGAAAAGGTCTTGGAAGCGGTTTTGATGCTAGAGGTGGAGGTCAGCCAAAGGCATCATTCCATGTCAGCTCCTGCATATAATCACATACAACTCATACGTGTTACTAAACAATGAAGCGGTAATGTGTATATGCACAGTCCAAGCACACACCTGAATAAGTCGAGCAGCAATACGCGCAATGATGCCTCAGTCAGAAAATTCCTCGGCTGTCAAAACTGTCCACGCTCAAAAAGAAACACCAACTTTTCAAATTCCAGACAAGACAGTCTTCAACAGGGTACCTCACAAACACTGAGCACGCTGGTTCTTGGGTCGAGGTCAGGGTGCAGTATGGTTATTGACAATAAATTGTGCTGCCTCGCCTTTTAGCACTCTTTCACGCTACACTAGAGCTCAGGTAGGAACCATGTATTATGCAACTATACATCAAAGACCACAGGCACCATTTGAAACTCTTTATGATGAGGTAACACTTGCATTATGTTCCACAAGCTCTTTGAGGGTGGGTAAAATCTGAAAATTGATCCGATCTCTCTTAGTTTCAGTCTCTTCACCTTTCTACATCTATAAAAAGATGTCAAATTGTATAGTTCTTTCAGCAGGGCATTGTATGATCAGAGCAACCTATTCAAACTAAAGTCACATCAGTCAAGACTACAAGTACCACAACTACTGTACTACTACGATAATACATGTCTTGAGCAGGGCTGAGTACAGTGTAAGTATACTTTATGCATCACTGCCATCAGCTCCCTTGATCTATTGTACAGGGAAACCCAGTACTATCTCTCTTTGTTTACCTCTTATCAAAAGCACTGATTCCTTTGACATAATAGCTCCCTGAGCTAGCTTGCAATGGGACTGGCTAAAAAGGGGGAATTAGGAAGAGGTACCCAAGCGTGTAATCCTTTCTATGAGATTATAGAGGGATTAGTGATCCCCACAGACTGGACAAGATAACAGTTACCAGCTACATGCATCATTTGGCAGATTAGTGTCAATGTGTACATTCCTTAATCAGGGTTCAGCAATGTTTTGGAAAATGAGCAGGTGGTCATTGAACTGACTTGGATTACAATCAAATTAAGCTTTGGAAATCACATTTGCAAATGTTACAAGAATTTACAAGAAAACTGTATTAAATTCATGTGTCCACACAGATATGAATGAAAAAAAAAAAAATGTTTGTTGTGATATGATCATTTGAACAGTATCAGGATTAATGGTTTTGAACCTTAAACAGATGGGAACATTCATTTTGGAATGTTGAGGTGAATTTACAGAGAATGGAAAAGGGGAGCGCAAGAGAGAGAGAGAGAGAGAGAGAGAGAGAGAGAGAGAGAGAGAGAGAGAGAGAGAGAGAGAGAGAGAGAGAGAGAGAGAGAGAGAGAGAGAGAGAGAAAGAAAGGGGAAGAAAAAAGCAAAGAGAGAGAGAGAGGGGGGGGGGTTAAAGAAGGTAGTGAGAGAAACCTAGACAAAATGGAAAGGGGGAGAGAGAATTTCAGAGTCAGATAGAAAGAGGGTGAGAGACAGAAGCCCCGTTCATATACCATATACCGCTATTATTACCGATGCACATCGGTAAGCAAGTTTCCAGCGAGCCGCAAAAGCATCGTTCATATACACCCCCAAAAGCCGTAATGTTGCGGTGTTTTAGACAGCTGGACTCTCTCCAAACCAATGGTGACATGCTCCGCTCAGCCATACGAGCGGTAGGATTAGCGACCAACAGGCCAGAGCGCAATGCTAAAGGCGCAACATTTACGCCTATTTTGCGGACGCAGTTTATAAGATTCGCTTACCGCAATATTGCGGTATTATTACTAGGTCTCGATCCGCGAAAAAGTCGCAAAATAAGCGCAAAAAAGGAGGAAGCAAATACCGCATTATTTGAGCGATTCCCGTTCATATACGCAGCTATCGGTAATGCATCGGCAAAATTGCCGCAAATGTTGCCCCTTTTTCGCGGATAGGCGGTGTATATGAACGGGGTTACAGAGACAGAAACTCAGGGAGACAGAGAGAAAAAAGGTAAAAGTTGAGAAAGAGAGGAAGAGAGAGAGAGACAGAAAGTGAAAGAGAGAGAGAGAGAGAGAGAGAGAGAGAGAGAGATTGAAGTGGGTCAAGACTCCCCCCTCTGTACCAGATCCCCCTTCTTGTTGTGTAACCCTGACCTCAAACATTCCACAGACTGACTAGATTAGCCTTGGCAGGGGGTGTAAGTTACCATGGCAATACACATAGCTATCACTATGGTCACCAAAGTAAACACACAGACTGGATTCTCCTCACTTGACCTTTCCAGGGAATGCGAACACACTGTGTAGTCTCTTTTTGCAGACCCTACACTGCAGTCAATGCAAAAGTCTTTGAGTTGAAACTTCAAACAGGATTTGTGCAGTATCCAATATCATGTTTACCACATGTAAGCGCTCTAACTATGCATATATGTGTTTGTGTGATGTAACTGTGACTAGTCTATAGTGTTGCAATGAATCATATGATTTGTGGGGTGGGGCATTGTATGGATAAATTTCCAAATCATCTCCAGAATTTTAATGAATTCTGCACAAAATTCTGGCATCTATCACCATGCATCTGAATGTGAGTGGGAGTACATGTAGGTCGTGCAGATTTTTGCTCTGATATTATAGCTACGTGAGCAATATCACAATTTTTGAAGGCAGTATGGTATTAATGTGGGAGGAGTGCACCTACAGTACATGTTACTTCTTGATACATATTTTTGAACTTGTTGCCAAGCCTGTCTGTCATTCACTCTAATACAGCAATCTAATATTATTATGTCCAAAGCAGAAATTTAATTGGACAATAAGCAAACAAAAAAATCAAATCACAAGGGGGAAACGCACAAATGAAAATCCAATGTATAATCATAGATTTTATGGATACTTCAAGTAAACCACATTGAGAGAATAATCTTACTTAACCCTTTAAGAACCCTCTTCATAAGTTTCCAACTTTGGGCGAATTAAGACCACCAAAAAATGGGGGGGGGGGGGGGGGGGAAGTCTCAATGAGAGATTACTGTACTTAACCCCTTGAGCCACAGTCGCAATCTTCCAACAGGAATGTTCTCATATCCTGTAGTGTAGCACAGCGCTTCATCTGGTGCTCAAAGGATTAACCCTCTCAGTACCAAGCAATGGCAGTCCCATGCTGATTACACAGTTTAGATGGGACAAAGAGGGTTAAGGGAGTTGTTACTGGACACTCTGTAATGACGACGGGACGGACGTGTCACTAGCCATAACTCCTCTGCCTGCCTGACGCCTGGTGGAATAGCCACATGACCAGTGGTGACATACTAGGATCTCAATTACATGATCACTATCACCTCTTCCGCTGGTATCGCTCTGAGAGTGGTCAGGAAAAAGGCGCGTTCAGACTGCAAAACTTACAGGCATTTTACTTCCCAATCACTTCCCACAGTTTGTTGCACGGGTCGATATTCCAGTGAAAAAAATACCCCCAAAATACCCCATATGAGAGCGATGCAAAACTGGATGAAGTTTCTGTAACTACTGCGCATGCTTCGAAATGACACAAACCACATGTTTTCCTCCAAATTACATAACAAAATTTTTGTAGTTGCAGCAGCATGCATCCAAACACGCAAAACTATGAGAGAAGTCTCGCTGGAAATGAAAAACCTCCTCAGCTCATGTGGGAAGTTTTGCAGGGAGTTTTGCAAGGAAAATTTTTGAGAAGTTGGGCATCCAGACTGGCAAAACTATGAGAAGCAAACTTCTGGGAAACAAACTACCTGCAAGTTTCTGCCGGTCTAGCTACGTCATATGTAATTACTACTGAAATATACTGGAATTTTTAATCCTGAAATGTATACCACAGAATTACCTAGTAAATGTCACCATCTAAAAATGTCCTACATCACTAGAACTTGGTAAGATTTTGTTTATAATAACAAAAATATTTGTCAGTCTAGCCAGGAAGGTGTTACAACTGGAGTCAGCACGAAGAATCATTTATTCCTACACCAGTCGCGTTCATTGATAGCACAATAGAATATTTGACGCATTTGGTTCTTTGATCCAGTGACGACCACCGCCAAATATGCAAAACGAATTTTGGATGCATTTAGAGGGATATGTATTCTGCATGCGCAGAAGATTTCAGAACCACTTCATGAACTGAAGTGCATGTGCAGTAGTATTACATCTTATAATGATACGATTATGTGTATTTCAGATTATATTGGTGCTTCGTTTTTGTGATAAAAGGAGAATGCTGTAGAAAACATGCCAGAGAAATGCCTCCATATCGCACATTGGGCAATCATATTTCCTTGAAAATTTCTTGTAAATCGTTCATTGAGTGTTTCACCTTCCATGGAAACAACCTCAATTTCGTGTCCGGAGGTGTCCGAAAAAGTTACGGACCAAATTCTTTCTCCAATTTTCCCAAAATTTCCATTCGCTCACCCCAAAACTAATTCACAGTGTGTGTAAAAAGACCAGATACGAGCTCCCAGCGAAGCCTGAACGGCTGATATATTTCTCTGACCAGATTTCTTTTGTTATTCAGAGGAAGGTACTGCCTAATTAGAAATACAGCGTATTGTTTAAAACACCTGAATGTTCTGAATTTTTATGAGGCGGTGGTCATCATAGATCAAAGGAAGTCTATCCGAGCACAGTCCATCCATGATAGGTCCATGGTCTAGCCATACCATGTACAGTAGCTGCAGTAGAGCCCTGATTCAACACCTTAGTGCAAATTGTCACACATGGCTGCTAGCACACTCTCTACTAATTTCAAACAATTTGCACTCACTTGAATAAATCAACAATCGACCATCTACATGTATACCCTGCATAAACACAGGTTTGCAGTGATAGTAGAAGGCTATCGTGGCCTCAACTCCACCATGTGTGCATTTCTTCATCAGTAATGCATGCAGGCAAGTCACATAGAGCACCAAGTTGCCTGATACACAAAGGGTTTATTACATTTAAGAAGATTGCTTCATTATGGATGCAGTTATTTGCTATGTGAGGTTGTTTTCCATAAATCTGTAATCATAACCATGTAATGAAAGAGTTATCATTGAGAATGTGTTAGTCACTATCATGCTACATACATTTACAACAAAGTGTATAACTTAATACAAGTAAGGACCAACAATCTGTGCATTGTAATGTACATGAAATGTAACACAACAACACATACATGTACATGTACCATATTGGAGTAGATTGGTTCATTAATGAACATAATACATCATACATGGACTCACATTCCATAGAAGTTAACCTCCCACACTTACATACCAAGCATTATGTACAGGTAGTACATGCATACATGTCATTGACACATTATCTTTTCAGACATGTAGGACCTACCACAGTGGAAAACAAAGACATATTTGGGGGGGGGGGGGGGGTCATATCACTGTAGATGATCAAATATGAAATAATACGACCACATGGTGTTAACAAAAGTATTGATATTTTTTAAATATCATTTATTAAAAACTAATGTGTCAGGAACAGTCCACAAGTGATAAATACTTGGTACATACATGTAAGTGTCTAAAAAATGAAGCACACAATAAAATCTCTACTTTCCATTGTAATTTTATCTGTTTAAAGTCATGGATACTGAAACAACTGGTTCACAATGTATGTACATACATGTATGAACCTCATTGTGTATAAAGTTACCTACATGTAGCATATGTTGTTATCATATTGTTGTTATTACTTCATCAGCACTTTGATGGTGCATGTGATTATGTTCTGCTACCCATCTGCTCTGTCCCTGAAGGTTTCAGCTAAAAAGTACACTAAGGTTAAAGCAAAATATGTAAACAATATGGTAA